>CM043322.1:17910499-18235566 GCA_023736055.1 Quercus glauca | reverse complement strand
AATAATCCATCTACAGTTATGAACAGGATAGACCCTAAGGAGACACCCAACTGGCATCACGCTGGAAACAACTGCTACTTAGGTGATGAGGTTCCAGAAAATCTCCGGCCAAACAGAAATAATATTCTGGAAGATTCACCCATAACAAGATCACCTGTATAACCCCAAGGGATAGCACAATTGGCTGGAGACCGTGCCTCGTGAAAGGGAAGTAGTTCGAATCTCTCATTTCTCCCTCCAGCCAAAACTCACTTAAAAAAAAAAGGGGGGGGGGGGTGGTGGGGAGAAGAAAATCACCTGTGTATAATTCTCTATTGCAGCTCTAAAATCTTTCTGACGAAAAGCAGCATCACCCTTTTTCTTTGAATTCAATGTTTCCTGCATTTGGTCGGTCCACATTTGAAAAGAGAGCTGTGGTGCAACATAAGATAAGCATTTTAATCATCAATATGTACGAGGTTCTTTGCATGTTAGACTGAGACAACAGGAGTACAGATACATAAGCAGGTACAGTTAAAACAGCAGAAATGTTTTAAAGAATGAAAATTGTCAGAAATAACTCCATGCAAGCATCTTTAGAATTTCTCCAATGCCTGCTATGCCCAAGAATGATTGTAGAAAGTAGAAACTAAATTTAGACAAAGCTAAACATGCAAAAAGAAAAAAGAAAAAAAAAGACCCTAGTGAATGAATCATTATCATTTGAAACATATACAGAACCTCATTTGCCACTCCTTCGTCATCTTTATATCCAACATTTTCCAAGACCTCATGGATGGCAGTCAAGTCCCTTCTTGAGCATGCCTCACCAAGTGGGGACAGAGGAGAGAATGAAGCACTGTGAGGAATACCCATCAAGACATGAGAAGGTACCTGTATAGGAAAGTAATTTTTATTAAATATAATAGCAATGATAATCATAATAATAAAATTAAATAAAAAAAAGAGCACAATGATACAAAAGGGAGTTATATGAACTGATACAACCAAATGGGGAGTGTTTCTGGACAAAAATCAGCTACATGAAACGCATCAACCAGAAATTTACAATTTAATTCAGCTAAATTACTCTTTTATGTGTCCAAATGAAATGCCTGTGTCACACTTGATTCTAATGTACTTCGCAGTGTATCAAGGCACTAAAACTAAGACTTACCTGACTAACCACATTGAAGTTATTGAGTTTAACAGAACTGTAACCTGGCATGACCCCATGACAATGAAAATATGTATCAGTTTAAGCTTTTATCACACTTTACTGGGCTCGTATTTTAATAGATTAAGCTTTTGGGAGAACCGGTTTCATAACATAGTACCAGAGCCCTGTTTGACGAGAAGATTTTTAATTCTAAGTCTTGGCTTCCATGTATCTTTTCTTTTCTTAGCAAGTGCAAGGCCCACAGTCTATTTAAGCCTGTTCTTCAATCAAGTTTGTTAGCATGCCTGCATGTTTTACAAACGACTTCACATTGGAGCTTTGAAGGTGGCACTCAACTGCTAGAAAAGGGGGGGGGGGGGGGGGGGGTAAAGCTTTCAATGGTTGGGCCCTTTGACTAACATCTCAGGTTTCTGAACAATATAATCAAGAAAGAGTGGAATGACAAGATAATGGGATACCTATACCTGGTAACCTCAAAGACTTCAATACTACATAGGTCATAATCTTCATCACTGGGTTTCAAAACTCATCAGTAACCCTATCTGTCATATTCATCTTTAGTTGACAGTTCACTTCACATGGACATATTCCAAGAGCTAGCTTATCGCATTCTCTACAACATTCCAAGTTATAGATCTAGAGCCTATTTAGAAACTTTTATTAAAACATCCAGAGCAGCCAACTGATATTCCAATTTTGTGGTTGAGAATAAAACGCCTTACTACTTGAGAAACTGACCTCTGTTTCCTTCTGAAGTGGAGTCAAAGCAGCCACTAACGACTTTGGATTAGGCCGTTCTCGAGGTTCATACTGTAAACATCGGGAGGCCAACCTTACCAACTCAGTCCCATCATCATCAGAAAACTGTCCTTCCAAGCAAGAATCAGTCAGCATCTGAAGATTCCTGTCCCGAATCAGGTCAAGGGCCTGGAACGAATCACTAAAAAATTAGTCATTGTTTTTAAATACATCAGAGAAAATGTCAAGTGCAAGATTTATAACATTTTTATTCCAAGTATTATTAAGGATAGATGCTACTTTAATGAAAATTTCATTTATTTTTCTTAAAAAAATTACTTACAAGCACTTACATGGCTGGGGGGAATATGCTTTCCACTGATAAGGTCAAGCAAAAGAGTACCGAAGCTGTATATTACACTTTCTGGTGTTACTCTCCCTACAATACACAAGGCCCATGAAATTTAGTCTTCAAATATCAAATCTTCCAAGTCATAGTATTTTGTAATGTGTCAAAACACAATATAGATTATAGTATAGATTTTGCATCATAGAAGAGCACAAACAGAAATGACTACGAGTGCTCAAAACCAACACCATTAAATGATATTACATAATAAGGTCCTGTTAGCGGGTGCCCTTAGGGCATTTGTTAATATACTATTTTAGAAAAAATTTAGTACCACTTTCATGGAAAATATAAAAAACTATCAAAAAAGTTAGTTATTTTTCTTTTCCCATAAAAAGTTTAGTTCTTAAACCAATGCCCTTAGGGCATCCTTTAACTTTTCCCTACATAATATAACAAAAAATTATAATTTTTTACAAAAGGTACATACCGGTTCTTAGATACTCAGGAGGAGTGAATGCTAGATTTGTGCTATAACTTTTTCCATCCCTACTATTTTTCATCAGGCCAAAGGTTGAGAGTCTAGAATTACCATCCTGCAAAATTCTAATAGATAAATAGAGGACTGCATATCAAATCTAACTAGAATTATGGTTTTAAATAAGAGGAATGATAAAATAATTACCTCATCAAATAAAATTCTGTAAGCATTAAGGTCATGATAAAGGGCACGCCCTTTGCTTGTACAGTATTCTAGAGCTTGTGCAAGATGAAGAACAACCCTTAGTCGCATTGCCCATTTCATAGGTTGTGTTTCCCCTGATAGAAGATAGCACCATATCATTTCACATCACAATAATCATATCATTTCACATCACAATAATTTGGAAAATTGGTGGTGGAGCCAGCAGTTATAACTAAACAACCCTTATCACATTGCTCCTTTCATAGGAGTTGGCTATATGGTGGCAAACAATGCACTTTTTAAAAATTAAAGTGATTAATATATAAAACCTTTGAGTACACTACGCATTAATACAAAAGACTTACAATGAAAAAGGTGCTTTGCAAGAGTTTCATTAGGCATATATTCTGCCACGAGCAATCGCTCATCACTTTCACAACAGCAACCAAGAAGATTTGCCAATCTATGGTTGCGGAGCTGACCAACAGATCTTGCTTCCTCCTACAGTTATGAAAAAAAATTTCAGAGTTAGTACAAGTCTATAAGGACCAAATTAGCTAAAGATAATGAAACTGTTCCTGCTGTCATATTGAGCTCTATGAAAACATATAAATAGATATTGCCTTTGATCACCAAATATACAAGGCATGGTTCATAGCTGCAAAACGATATAGCCATAAACAAAGAAGAAATAGAAAATGGCTAATTACCCCCAAAGGAACTGATAAAAGCTTGTGGCAAGAGGGGAATGAAGTTGTAATTTAACATTGGTGTTGAAGACAATATAGAACAGACACATCACTAAGTGTTCATTTAATGCAGGAAAAATCATGATTTGGATGGGAAGCATAAGGTGAAGAGCCTTATGACACAAAATAACAACAAATGTCCAGTTAGAGGTAAATAATAATCTACCATAAATTGCCGGGCATCAGGCCAAGCCATCCTGTTAAAGCGTTTGACAACAATTCTTGTCTGATTTTCCAGCTTCCCTTTATAAACAACATTCGGAGCTTTCTCTCCATGCTCTGATACAATATTTTCCACTGCAAACCCAGATGTAGCATTTTTAAGCTGATCAAATGTGAATTCACGGAATGCAGGCAATTGGTTGAGCTCACTCTTCTCCTCATTCTCTGCAATAAACACAATAATCAGCGTCCATCAACCATCTACTCAATTCTCCACAAAAAAACACAAACCACACTGTAAACCACTTGTACCCACCAACATCAGGAGTTTCAAGAACCGATGCCTTCACTTGTGAATTTGAGCAACATGGCATGAGTTTAGAGGACTGACAACCCATCTTCCAAAATCAAAGCTTATTTGGCTAAAACCTTTCAGTGATACACCTATCTGTGTAATAAAACTGAGTGCTGCACATCCAAGCAACCCAGATTCACATGCACTAATTCAACCTTTTTGCAACAATAGGTAGCTTCTACCAAACTATGGTTTCCCGATCTTGAATGGTTGAAAAGCACACTAAAACAGGTTGAAATGGCAATTTTCCACTCAAATTCCTCAGAACCACAATGCCCTGGAAATAAATTTAACAGTTCTTTATTAGCGAGTTGATAAGCACCAAACAATGCAAATTGCTCTCAGATCAAACACATTATCAATTAGATTCTTCTGAGTATTCATAAATGGTTTTAAGTAAATGATCAGATAATGAGAAACTAATATAAAATTAAAAAAAAAAAAAAAAAAAAAATCCAAGTGAATCTGTTTGAATCAATATGCAAATTTGCCATAAAGTTTTCTGGTTGCATTGGCAACCATAAACACAATGCAGTAGTTAAAGTAAAAAAATTCCATTTCTTTGTTCAGTTATCAGCCTTTTTTTCTTTTTCTTTTTCTTTTCTTTTTCTGCTAAGAATTAATTGCTAACTAAGTAACTGCAGTTTGTACTCTTTATTAGAATCATAAACAACCCAACTACTAAATACAAACAAAAACAAACAAAAAACAAAAAACAAAACAAAACAATGAAAAAAAGAACACACCAAAAAGAAAATACCTTTGAAATCTTTACTTTCCTTACTGAGTCAATCTAGTTGAGACAGAACTCAAAAAAATTTGATGACCCAGATTCCAAAACCTAAAACCCAGTAAACCTCAGCTTCCCAATTGGCCCCAAAACAGCTTCTTTCTCCAATTGCAAAGAAAAACCCTGATTGAGTTTCAGTTCTATCCGATCAAAACAACTGAAACCACAACCTTTTTTTTCCCGATCAAATCAACAGCTTTACAAGATCCACATTTTCCCTTCAAAACCTCGTTATCAAAGTAGTTAAACCAACCACTTCTCGATCCACTAAAAA
Source organism: Quercus glauca (assembly GCA_023736055.1). Classification (NCBI taxonomy): domain Eukaryota; kingdom Viridiplantae; phylum Streptophyta; class Magnoliopsida; order Fagales; family Fagaceae; genus Quercus; species Quercus glauca. Next base: position 18,230,305 of record CM043322.1, on the reverse strand, counting down.
TTTAAAAAGAACCAAAAAAAATCTCAGAGAGTTTTCAAAACTCAATAATTCTTCAACTTCTCAATCTAAAACTTAAAACCCACAAAAAGAATTCAAACAAATTAACAAATAGCAAAACCCAAAAACGAGAAAACGTGGAGGATGAAAAAACTCAAAGCTCAAGATCTATGAATAATAATAAGAAGCTAGTGTTTGAGTTTTCTTCTATAGCTGTTTGATTTGGTCTTTCTTTTTTTTCTTTTTTTTGAGACAAACTTAATTATTACCGACATGTCACGATGATGGTTATTCAAAGTTCTGGAATCTGGTCATTATTTTAATCAAAAAAATTTGTTGGAATAAAAATATAAATAGTAATCACATGAAGATGTTTGTGACTGTGTTTGTTTCTTGTTACATTTGTTTTGTTTTTTGTTTTTATTAATGTTGTTTGTAAAAATTTAGTTAATATTATTTTGAAAAAAAAGCACCGCCAATTGATTTGGATTTTTATGTGGGGTTTTGGGGGCCAACGGGCAAGGAAAAGTGGGGAGACCTTTGCCTTTAATCATTCGGTCTTTCCTCGTGCTCCCATTACTCCCGCCGTAATCATTTCCATTTTTGTGACCTTTTCAACCAAAAGGAACTTCAGTACACGGCGCCGTTTCGCTCGTCTGCTCGAGTTTCATTAGCCACAATCATCATATAGAGCACACTAGAATTTTCTTAACTTTTTTTCATAATGTATTTGTTAATGGGTGCTCCTAGACACTTATAATAACAACAACCAAAATTTTAAATTTTAGGAGTAGTTTGGTAGCGTTGTTCTAATAACGTTGTTTGTATTTTTTAGAAATACTTGTGGGTGAAAAAGTGTGAAAATATGTGTAATGTTATTTAAAAACTGAAAATTGTTGCTTAAATTATCATACCAAACGGCTCCTTAGTTTTAAATTTTGTAGAATCTGTTGTAAATTTACAACAAATTAGTCAAGGTTAGTTACATGTATTTTTTGTTTTCTTTCTAAAATCATAGTCTTTGTTACTTTTTGAAGGTTGCATTAAATATACTAAAATGCCCTTTTTTTTTATGAGAGATGCTACGTCTACAATATTTTTATAACAAATCACAAGTGGTTAGTTGTTATTAGTTCAAATTTAAACCTAACACTAAGATTACTTTTTTGCCCCAACAATAACAACCAGTAACAACCTGTCATTTAGGATTTGTTGTAAAAATGTTGTAAAAATATTATAGACATATCATTTCTTTTTTTTTTGTAGGATCAAGAAAAAAAGTGACAAGTGTACACGTGTCATAAAAGCATAGAAAAGTAACTACAACATGTTGCAGTAAATGATTCAATGCCCTAGGGCACCCATTAGTTAGACCATTTTCACAATTGTTGATATGAGATGTTTGATTTGGTGCATAACAAAAGTGGTTTTACCAACCAATAGTCATGTAACTTGGCGACATTATTTGGAGTTATGTATAAAGAAAATTTGAGTTCAAACCCCCCCCCCCCCCTTTTTTTTCACATGTTGTAACTTGTGACAATTTTAAAAAAGTGATATTACTTCAATCACAACTTGTTATTTTAACAAGTTGTGAACTTAGCATTGATCTTTTTGCTAACATAGCATCCAAACTTTTTTGAGTTCCTAACTATTCTTCTAGGTATGTGTATGTGTAGTCCTTTCATTCCACACATACAAGATAATGACAGGGAGGAATCACTTGAGGTACCATAAGATGTTGGCTATGAGTTTTTAACCTAATACCTCATGAAGCTCATTAGACTTTTTGAACCGTAGACTAACTCATTAGGTTTCATAACATTACTCTTTAAAAAAAATCCAATAATTTAGTACTTTGTAATGACCTGCTTCACTTGCCTTTGGTACAAGTTAGGTTCCAATTCAAGGTGAAGAATGTAATATATTATAAATTTACACATACATAAGATGTTTCATCCTTATGATAAAAGTTATTTCATTATTTGGTGGAATAAAATTTTAATAAGTTTATAGATACAAATAATTTCATAATTGTTGAGATGACAATTTAATATTAATAGGTAAAAAAATGGCGTCAATAATTGGCTCAAATGAGAACCTTTAAAAAAAACCATCAACTCAATTGTTGTGAAAATTTTAGTATTTGTAACATTACTCATAACATTTTAGTTAACATGTCAATGTATACATATTTAAATATTTAATAAGTTTCTACACTCCCCCCCCCCCCCCCCCCCCCCCCCACCCCCTCCAAAAAAAAAAAAAGTTAACTTCATCGCATGGACCACCTTCCCTTAAAAGTTAACATAACTTTTGAGTGGAGTTTGTGGTGTGCCTTTCTGTTAGAATCCATTTTCCTTATCCTTTGTGTGTATGTGTTTGTTTCTCAAAAAAAAAAAAAAAAAAAAAAAAAAAAAAACCCTTCATCACATGGACTCACGCTGTTGCTTTATTTATTTATTTAAAAAAAAAAAAATTTGAGAGGATCATAATCCTTTTAATGTGACGAAATAAATGCCTTAAGGTCAAGGTTTTAGTTGTCTGCTTTGTTCTTCTCAAGCTAGCATCCTTACGTGCTGCTTTGCGTATATTCAAAGGGTTTTACTCGATTTTAAAAATTAAGAATTTGAATATTTGTTGATAAAAATAATTGTAAGTAATTTTAGTTTTGGTGATTTTTTTTTTGAAAAAACTTTTAAAAATTGTTACAGTTAATACTATGTTTGGTTTAGGGTGAAAACTGAAAAGCCAGAGGATGGAAAATGAGAGAAGGAAAAACGAGAGAAAAAATGAGATTTTTTTATTGTTTGGTTGGGTGAAAATAGAGAGAAAATAGATAGAGTTTTCTACTTGGGCCCACCCTTTTTTCCTCTCTCTCCAAATTAGGGAGAAAAGATAAGAGAAAATGGTATTTAAAAGAAATTTTACAAAATTAATACATGTTTTTCATTCTTCTACTTTTAATTATACGGGTATTATGGTAATTTTCTTTTATCATTCCACTTTTCTACTCTCTTTGTCAAATACACATGATGAAAAATACACATATTTTTTATCATCTCAGCATTTGCCATTCTCCCATAAAGTTAATGAAAGAAATTAAGCTCGATTGAAGCAAGAAAGTCAAGCTTTTGCCATATGATGTGTCTTTGACTATTTTAGTAGTTGTTGTTGTTGTTGTTGTTGTTGTTGTTTTTTTTTTTTTTTTTTTAATTTTTTTTATGTACTTTTCTATAATTTTGCTTTTAACAATTTATTGAACATTTTGGGAAGTTACAAAAGTGGAAACAAAATATGTTATATTCCAATTATATATACTAGCCTCATCATACGTGCTTCGCGTGTGAGATGAGGCTTTTTTTTAGTGGTCCTATTTTGTAGAAAAAAATTTGTATTTAATTATTTTATATATATCTATATATAATTTTTATTTTAAAAATCTAATTTATAAGTGAATAAATCAATTTGAAAATTAATAGGAGAGTGGCCTATTTTTTAGGCAATGTTTTAGTGGAAGTTAGAGTTGCATTTTTACCGAATTGTCCTTTAGTTTTGTCTCTACTTAAACATAGGGCTGTATGGGCATTTTTGAACTACAAAATGAGGAATCCAAACAGGGGAAGCCTCTTAAATAATAGTATAGAAAAAGATATATATATATATATATATATATTGTAGTTTATGTAAATCAAAATCATTTAACACTATTGCAAATAAATTAAGAAGCGACAATAAATAAAATTTTGTAGATTTATTAATAATAAAATATTTTACCTATTGAACTAATTAAAACCCACATAAGTTTAATTTTAAATTTAATTGTTAAAATATGGTATATTTTGTGTGCAAATTGTTTGTATTTAAAGTAAATTATATAATAATTAATGAAGAGTATCTCATGGCTTGGAGGATAAGAAGAACTACAGGGGGAAAAAATTCAAAAGTTTCAGTAGGCGTTAAATTGTAATATGGAAAGCAAGACGGACTTTTATCACAAACTTGTAGCCAATTGTTGACCAAATAAGTTTTGAATTGATATGTCCAAAGTCTGAAGTCTTGTGGCTGAGTAAGATTACTCGGTCTTTATCATGGACGACTTATATTCAAAATCCCTTTTTCCACTTGTTATATGGGAGAGGACAAAAGATTGTTATCCCACTTTGATATAGGGGAAAAAAATTCTCAATATTGAAAGCCTAGCCTAATCACAAATTCACAATGAGCAATGGTGGATTAGAGTAACTATTAACTATTAGATTTTAAATTGGAAAATTCCATGACAATGGAGTATTAATTGTGTCTGTAATGTGTTTATCAAAGTTCTAAATTACAAGTCCAAAATGCAGCAAAGAACAGACAAAACTTGATGATTTTGATTTCCTTTAATTGATGTTTGATTGATTGAACAAGTGTCTTCGACAATAGATCTATCCAAAGAAGATTCTCAACAATGGCTTAATTGATTGAGAATTGTGTAAGTTGGTTGTTGTCTTGTATTATTCTCCATAGCATTTGCATCCATGTCTTATCATATCTTTTTATGGCATTTCATCCCCCAGCTGCAAGGAGAATATTACTAAATAGCCTTAATTTTTAAACTAAGTAGGCAAACAATTATTTTTTTTAAACTATCTAGCAAAATACCATTTTTTTAGAAATTGACATTGCGATGTCGAGTTCTGATTGGAACTCGACAATAGTTCCACTTAATAATGTCGAATTCTGCACAATTTTTTTTTATAAAAAAAATTAAGTGGCAAAATACGCACATAACTCGACTTTACTTAGAACTTGATATTAATAATGCTGAGTTTTAAAACAATAACATATTGCCACAATGTTTGACTATTTAGCTATGTAGTTTAAAAACCAAGGCTATATAGCCATTTTTAGCCGGTTGCAATTTGTGTTGGTCTTCTAATGGTAACCTACTAACCTAGCTATGTAGCTTTTTGTGCCTTGTTATTCTGTCGATAACTTATTTTTTTTAATAATCATTCTGTCGGTAACCTAGTTATGTAGCCTTTTGTGCCTTTTATCATTGAGTTGTGTTAGTGCCACATAAAATGACACAATTTATGACACAATTTGTGAATAGTAGAGAAAGATAATAGTAAATTCATGCATGACCACCTTTCTACTATTCACAACCCGCCGTGTAGGCTAGTTGTAACACAAGAATTATTCTTTATCATTTGCAACAAAAGGGAGCGGTGGTGCTTTTTCACACAACAATAACAATGCAACTCTTCTTCTAGAAGAATACAATATACTTTTTTAATTTTTTTAATAATATACTCCGTACAACTTTATGAGTAACTCTTAACTTTAAAACAGCGGAAGCAATAAAAAAAAAATAAGAAAAATGAGTTTAAAAGCAGGTAGGGGGCATTCCGACAATCGAACTCGAGACCTCTCGCACCCAAAGCGAGAATCATACCACTAGACCAAATGCCCTTCCTTGACAAATTAAGAGAACTAATTATTACTCACCCTAAATCGCAACTTATAAAAAACTATTCCTATTAAAGTTTCCTACAACTCCTAGGGTTAGGGGTTTAAGCATTTGGTCGACTTAACCGAAAGAGCTTGCGTACACATACACAGACACAGCGTGACAAAAATGTCGAAGAAGAACAATCTCACCCGTAGAAAAAATCAGTATGCATTCGATCTCAAAAGTAATCACACCTCCAAATCTCTCTCTCTCTCTCTCTCTCTTTCAATTTCCTCCAAATTTTTATATATTTTGTATTATGTTGCTAATTGGATTTTTGCTTTTTGTAAATCAGGAGAGAAAGAAGAAAAGGAAAAGCTGGCCAAGAAGCTTCAAGCCAAGAAGAACAAGATGAAAGTAACCCTCTTTCTCTTTCTCTTTATTTCCTTTTAATTGTTTTGGTATTAATTTCTATATTATTATTGTTTTTTGTTTTTTTTTTTGGAATACTTAAAGTGAAAACCCATTATTCAAATTGTGTAATTTTTCTTGTTTTATGGGTTTTCTGAGCAACCCATTACAAAATTATAAATCAATTGGTGTTTCTTTTTTAATTTTTGATGAATGTTAGTCCGTTTGAATTTGATAGATAAAGTTTGGTGTATGATGAGATTTGTAGTAAATGTTAGATGAGTTAGTTTGAAATGGCATGTTGTGGTTATGAATGTTATCCCCTTTGAATTAAAATGTTTGTCTTTGGCTGATTATGTGATTAGGTTGATCGTAGCGACAAGAAAAAGAAGGGCGGAAGTGGGTTTCAAGTGGGAAAGAGAAAAGTGAAGACCAAATTGACAGCATTGACAAAAGCTAAAGCTGCACAGGCAATGGAGCTTGACAAATGAGGTTCTATTTGGATAGTTTTATTTGTATGTGGAGAAGCTAACAATTTTGTTTTGAAAATTATGTTTTATCACTTATTTGTTTTTTAATCCGATTTTCTTATGAAAATTATTATGTTCTATAAATTTTATTACTTGCTGGAAGATTTGGATACCGTTTTAATATCATGTTCTATGCCAACTATGTATCCGGTCTGTAGTGTCTAAGTAACTAGTGTATGGATGTGGAATATATTAAATTTAGTTTTAAGGAAGTTAAGATCTTTTGATTTGAAAATTTGTGTTTTAACAGCTTGGGATCATACTTTTCTTGCTTTGATCAAAGTACAAGTCCAGTGTACAGAATATAGAGAAGGCTTTGAATGCTTGTCTTGCAGGAATGAATAAGGCCCCTGGCATGTAACATATGACAGACAGTTTTTTTTTTTTTTCATGTGAAAAAGTGTTTGGCAATGCTAACTTTCAGTTGTAGATAGGGTTTGAACTTTGGAGCAAATTAATTACTGATTAAAAAAAAAAGGTTGAAGCAAATAAGTGGAGGTTAAGTCAATGCTTTCAGGGGGGAGGGAAAGGGGGAGATTTTCTTTTGATTGGTATTGGCTGGTACTAATTTTTGGCATCTTTGGTTTTAAAAGGCTGAGGCAAATTAAATAATAACAATAATAAAATCTTTTTTTCTAGATGTGAGGGGGTTTAGTTCAAGTGATAGCCCAATGGTAATGGGCACCCTTTGTGGTGCTTCATGTCTGTGGTTCGAACTCACTTACCCCTCCCCCCACTATACCTATAAAAAAAATGTTTCCAGGACGTTTAGGTTGCAATGAGGATTTGATGATGTTGTTATACTTGATACTGCCATTGTGACTACAATTTTACATGCAGTTTAGGCCATATATGCAGAAGATCTTAGTCTTACATGTTTCATCTCCCCAACCCCCTCTCTCTTAAGAAAGTCCTCATTAAGCCATTCATTAATTTGGGTAAGCTGTGGTGTGACAACAGGGAAATTGGTTGCAGGTGCTTGGCACTTTGTGCAAGCTACTATTTGCAGTCATTCATTAGAGATTCTTTTCATAAGATATTTGCTGCTATCTGAATTTGATTAAGTCATATGGATGCTTGGTGTAGCAGTGTTAACAAATATTAGGGAAGCTGTATTTACTCCACTTGTAAATTAAGCTCATTATTTGAAGGTTGAGCCTAAATAAAATTGGGAAAGTTGTATCTCTTTTGTGGCTAGGATAAACTATAGCCCTGGGGTTTCATTTACTTGGTTGAGAATTCTATGATTATGAAAGACAATTCAGATGCTTTTGGATGTGAACTTTGAGCTGTGATGAAAGTATATATTGGTAAAATGAGTGCAGGCAGAAGATGGTATGGAGACACATTGTTAAAGAACCAGGAATGATCTGATAGGAGTTGAATAAAAAACCCAATGGTTCATTTGGAAGGAAGTATTTGAAGAAAAGGGTTTGAATCAGTGTCTAGTTTAAATGACTGAATAAAGTATAAAATTAAAAAAATTTCCCTTTATTGATGAAATTCATGGATGGGACCGAAGCATTATTAACCTGTGAATTTATAATGGTTTGATGTAAGATTTTGTTTTAAATTCATAATATTAGGGCTTTTGTTGGACCTAAATTGTCAAAGATTTGTCAAAGATAAATCTATTGAATGTTGTTGAAATATATTTAAACTAATTTATACTAGTAATTGTTCTTCAAAAGCAACCTTTAGAATATTCGCAAATCTCTTGATCAATGAACAAGGTTTTGACTTTTGAGTTGGTGGTTTGTGCACTGTTACTGCTAAACTACCTGCTTTACTTTATGCCCTCATTTCAGGATGTCATAGACTAAATTAATGTAAACTGAAGTTAGGCCAGAAAGTAAAAGCATATTGTTTGGCAGCAAACCATTTGCTTTACTTTATGGCCTAACTTAAAACATGTTATCTTGACCCCTCTAAAAATAAAGATAGCTTTCCACACTCTGAAAGAAGGGAATTTCAATACCGTACATCATAATCTGTTTTTGGTAAGATACGGATTGCATTAAACGAAAACAACACGGCCTGAAGAACAGTCAGAAACATCAAAATGAAGAGATTTGGAAGTGACATCGTGCAGTTGATCAAAAATCACAAAAAATTATGCTCTTGTTCTGGACCCATTCCAGACAGAAGAGCAGCAAATATTGAGGTTGGATCACTAAAAAGAAACCCATTTTAAGGAGAAATTATAAAGTCCTCTAGGAGTTACGTTATTTGTTCATCATTTCACTAAAAAACTTCTATTTGTTTAAAATTGCTAAATTAGTAATTAATTTCTGTTTAAAAAATTTTTCTAACTAACAATTTTAAATAAGTGAAAGTTTTTTAGTGAAATGGTAGACCACATCACTTGTCCACAACATGAATCTTATAATTTCTCGATTTTAAGACTGTAACAAAAACGGATCAACTGTTTGTAATAGCAGCCCACCCAGGTTTTAGATTTGGTCCTGTTTAGGGGCTTAGCAAGATCAGTTCAATTTTAAGTGTACATATTTGGCAAATAGAGTTTGAACCCAAAGAGGATCTTTATCAGTTAGGTGCCTCCAATTGGGCTTTTGTTTCAGGTTACTATAGAATGGAGACTCAAACCTCCTCGTTTAGGTCTAGAAACTTTGTATTTTTGGGGCAAAAGAGAAACACTGGTGGTGGGACACAAATATGTATGGTTCCACATATTATTTAATACAGCAAATAATTTGGAATGATATGCAGCAAAGAGCAAACTATGTGAAATTTATACGAGTTTCTGAGGTGTGGATGAACTTTTTTTTTTTTTTTTTTTCTCTCGTCAATGAGAATTATATCCTATTCCCCTTTCCAAATACCAAAGCTGTGAAAGCATGTATCATCTGAACATGTACCAAAAAATTATTAGAGAAGCTGCAGTTAGGGTTTGATCTTTTTACTTTATTTTCCACCTAATGTACAATTGTTTTTTTTTTTTTTTTTTTGGACTTTTGTTATAATTATTTTAAGGTAGATTTGAAGTATCTATTGTAATCCTCAATCCTCTACCTGAATCTCCATCTAAACTTTTGGCTGTCTTGGACACTCATGGATTAGATTTATACTCAATCAATGTTACAAGTTCAAATTAGTTCAATTAATAAAGTCTAGAATCAAATCCTGTCTGCATCAAAAGAAAAAAAGCAAAATCCACTGGGTGGTGAAAATATATTCAGCTTTTCCCCAGGTTTTGAGTGGGCCTGGGTTGTCCAGAGTTATGTCTATTTCTTGAGAGACTAGATCCAAGGCCTGACACAACTTTCTGACCAAACTTGAAATTTTATTTGACAGAATCTACTTTACTGTGCAGCTATGAACAATTTTATTTATTTTTTGACTGGTTGTGAAAATAGATCCAGATGTAATAATAAGCTTTTTTGCCAAGAGGTGGTTGGGTATGCGTTTTTGCAGTATGCTGATTCTGTAACTACAGGACCATCATCATCATGGCATCACTATTGGTCCTGAACTTCCAATAGGGTCACCACTTTTTATTAGTCATTTTTACATTATCATAGAGGCCCAACGCGTATGTTTTAGACCGTTTGTTACATGTATTTAAATACATGTTTTTATTTTTTAAATAATATTATATATATTTTTACACATTTTTTTTACTCACACATATTTTAAAAAATATAAATAACATCCTTAAGTTCTTGCTAGACACACTCCTAAGAAACTTGACCTAATGAAATCCGGCATATTCCTTTCTCATAATGTTATTTTCCCCCTTCTTTTAATAATTTTTCTCACACCCACGCATAATAGTTACTTCACAAATATAAGTATTTGTAGGTTGTTGGTATAAAGAATAAGAATCAGGGTTCAAGTATTCAGGAACGAAATTGCAAAAATTTTCTAGATATTCTATGGTACAGAATTTTGAAAATCTTCATAATTTATTTTAAAGAAATGCTTGAGATTATTATGTCACTTTTTTATTAAGTCAATTGGGGCATGCATTAATGAAGTTTCGATTATTACACTTATTTGTCTATGTTGTTGGAAGGGGTCGTTTCCCACCAATCAGCCTAGTGGACTTTCAATTATAGTAAAATGGCTTTTATTATACTCTTATTCCCATCTCTGAATTGTCTTTCTCTGTTCGATTGGCAGATGCTGGAGAAATGTAATCGACAGTTTTTTCCCCTAAATAAATACTTTTTTTTCTCAACCCGAAATATAGGAGAAACAAACAACTAGACCAAATTTCATATTTATCCAAAGCCTGTAAAATAGAAGAAGATAGATTTGAGATGGGAACTGGCCTAGTCCACTTTACAAGAGTTGTCTATTAAGCAAAAAGATGGATAGAGATATTGCCTTCCCTACAAACAAAGGAAAATTTTATATTAGTAGTGCTAGTTCACTCAAAATGAGAATTTTTAAGAAAACAACAGTAAAAGTGTTCAAATGTTTAATGAGCCTCAGGTGGACAAAATATAAATGTTCAAATTTTAAGAAAATTACAGTAAAAATGAGAAATTTTTATTGTATATGATATTTGGAACATTATTCTTTTTAATGTTAACTTCATAAAATTATGTAAGAATTAAGGGATTAGAGATCATGATATTCTATCTTAGTGAGTTTGATTTATCTGATTAAAGAAATCTAATCTAAACTTTTACCTAATGTGTTTTTTTAATTGAGTGCTAAGTGGGAGCCTCCAACTCCAAGTTAGAACAGCACTATGGATGAAGTTTCCATCAAATGCAACAAGGTATTCTTAGTCAAATAAGGATTGATTATATTCAAACACAGTTCATTTTTACCTAAAAGCTGTAAGTAATTCCTCAACAAATATAGGTTGAGGGTCGTTCCACCAACCAACATAATCCTTGCTTTTCTACTCCTAGGTCATTTTCTCTTCTCATGTTCCTTTCCCCATTTAGGCATATCCAGTATGTTGGGAAAAAGGGGCTTGAACATATAATTGGACCATAATTTAGTAGTTCATATTAATAATTGTGTTTTCCATTTACCTTTCTAGTGCATCATATTCTCTTGTCATTCGATTTTGTCTTTTTTTTTTTTTTTTTTTTGGTGGGAAATGGTATGGTTTAGAGTTTCATGCATTTCTAGATTACAGTTGTCTGCTACTTACACAATGTGATTAACAACTACAAACTTCATTCATTCATCTCCTTCATCTATTTAGCTAAAAAGAACCTTATTTACTTATAAATACAAAATATACTTGTCAAGAATCTAACAGCTCAGCTAATATTTGTTAGTATTTCCAACATAAATGTTTAAGTTCAAATCTCCCTTATTCATCATTGTTCTACCTATTAAATATATATATATATATATATATAAATATATTTTAAGGGAATCTTAATATACTTGCCAATTGAGTACTTTTGAAATTGACTTACGAGTTAGAACTTAGGACCAACACTTATAGCTTGCTCCAGTGGCGGAGCCACTAAGGGGCTAGGGGGACCATGCCCCCCAAAGCCCATAATTAAAAAAAAAAATGTATATGATAAATTTTTTTTTAATATATATTTACATGGCCCCTTCAAAATATGTAAATATATGTGTTTGTGCAAAGATAATAATAGTTAGTATTTGGAATCAAGTCTCTCAAATTATCTCTTTAAATTTTCTTTTATAATGATTCATAGTTCACAATCTTGTTTCAACGATCTTAACTGTTCAATTAATTAAAATAAAATAATAATGGCTAGGAGTTTTGAACTCAAGATTTTATAGATCTTTATAAGGCTTTGGGAATCACTAAACCAAAGGTTGATAATTGTTTTATGCTACTGTATATAATATAACATATAGTATAATATATGTAAATAATTAATCGTTGTACTTTAACTTGGCTCCCCTCAAAGATAAATTCATGGCTCCGCTATTGACATGCTACAATAATATTCTTCCTTCACTCCGATAATATTAATACTCTCTTCTCTTTCCATTAGTTTGATAGTTGTTTGAAAAAGAAAAACACAATGATAATAGTATTAAAAATAAATGAATAACTAGAATACTCTCCAAACAGATGTGGTCATTTTTCCCTTCTATATGTCCAGATTTAGAACAACCTTTCTGTTTGATTTCCATAAAATGGTTCATGGCGTTCTACGAACCCTTGGAACTGATGCACATTCAACTTGGGATTTTGGTTTCAAAATTCCAAGAATTTAATATCAAAAAGTAAATAAACAATCTTAATGGGTTTTAGTCTATGTTTTTATTTTGGTCCCCTCCATTCATCATGGTCAATTCAAGATTAATGGGTTTCTTATTTGTGTTTGGTTGTCAAAAGCAATCAACATCACTCTACGCACTTTGATAGTAACAATTGCATTATTAATCTCTTTGAATGTTTTATGGTCTTACCCACTTTACGCTATTACATTCCCAATCATATGGTTCTGCTCCACAAATATATATATTATTTTTTGTTTTTCATAGTAAAATATAAGCCTTAAATATACTATGAATTCGCCCACCATATTTTGGCAATGTCTTATAAATTTAAGAAACTGCTTTGGTCGCAGACAAAACTCTTGGAATAAATAAAAAATAGTGATACGAAATTTGGAAAAGTTCATCACAACTGAAGTGGAAACTCAATGTACTTCCATTTTTGGAGTTTAGGATGATCCCATGTCACTATTATTCCATGCAACTATCCTATAAAAGACAACCCCACATATTATTAGTTTATACATCAATTCTCTTTTTCCAACATTCTACATGACAATATTTTAATTTAGAAACCAAAACATACTTACCCCCCTCCCCCTCCCCCCCAAAAAAAAAGAGGAGAGAAGAAAAGGAATGAAAGAAAGATGGAAAGAAGAAGATGGAAACGTAATCCCCTTGACCAAGTAAAAAGTTGTATATTCATTCCAATAAAAGTTGACCTTGACCCCATGACTTTGGAAGGAGCGTAAACTCCAGCTTTAGGTGAGAGATGCTGTACAATTTAACAAAGATAATGCCAACGCAATGTTTGGAAATTGCCGTTGTCTTTATGGCTTGGTGCTCTGCTCACTGCCTCCATTAATTTGCCTCCATTATTGTGGGGCTTGTATTGGTGGGGTCGAGGTTGAGGTTGAGGGGGAGATTTTGAATCCTCGTATCTTTGTTGATGTAAAAAAATGTTTGAAGATTTATATAAATTTTTTTTTTTGTGATAAGAATTTATTATAAAATTTAATGAAATTGAAATGATAATTAAAAGAGAAAAGAATTGAATATAAAGTAATGCTTCATTCACTATATATTCACAACAAATTTTGAATGGTAAATTGTTATTGATTCTAATTTGGGTCTACCACTAAAAATTATTATTTTGTCAATCAATAATAGCTATTATCAATTTGACACACAATAATTGATTTTTTTTTTAATGCTTTTGAAATATTCCCTTTAACATCTTTAGCATGTTTGAAAATTTATAAATAAATGTATGGAAAATAAAAGAAATATATAATTTTGTTATTAGAAATTATGTATCTCCACCTTTTATTTATGTATTGGTTTAATTATTATTCAATTCCTAACATTTGTCTTGGGTTCAAAATAGTCTTGATGTTTTAAATGTGTTAATTTAGCCCTTAATCTTTTGATATTGTGTCAAAATAAAATCTCTACCATTAAGAAGTGGATGAAAAAACTGGTGCTGACTAAAAGTGATATTAAAATATTAATTTTGATGCAAATTGGGATGTCAGTCTACCAGGTGGCCTTAATTTAAGAGGGAAAAAAAACTATAGCCCATATACCCTCACATGCTTACATTCAAGGAATTCATTTAGGATCTGAAATCCCAAAATAATGACCGAGAGAAGAGAAGGGTGAAAGTGGTGGAGGACCTGTGACAGATCAAAATGCTTGATCAAACACTTGTTGAGGTTGAGACAAATGTTGGCAACGAGATTGACGAGGCATTGATCAAGAATTTTGGACTCTCTCTCTCTCTCTCTCTCTCTCTCATCAAAAGTCTCAATTAGTTGAGAAAAATTTTGGTTGGACTCTCCTAGTTTTTTTGTCTTCAAAGTTCAAACTCTACTGTTTAATAAATTGACTTTAGACAATGAGTATGATCAATTAGTTTTCCAATGGTGTTGGACTCTCACTAAGCTCTTACTTTATCTTTTATTTTTATTTTTTAAGATTAAGACCAGGTGGAATGTGGCATCAAAATTATTATTTTAATGTTACTGTTAGTCACATTAATTTTTTTTATTTACCTGACTATTTTAACGCAATATCAAAAGGTTAGAGACTAATTAACTAATACAATTAAAATCTTAGAGATTATTTTAAAATATGGGACAAATGTTAGAGAGCAAACCGATAATCAAATCTTATATATTCTATCAAATTATGCATGAAAATGACAATTCCTTTGAATTCCTAGCTGTTTTTATTTTTTTGGAACATTGATTGAGAGAGAACATAGTGGTTTCAAAACTCATCCAAGGAGGGAGTAGTGGGGTCTGCCTTCTTTTGCCTTCTCAATAGTACATCTGAATGTATTATTAAATATCAAAGTTCGAAAATAAACTTGACTATAGCATAAATTTACAACTTCATTCAATATTTTTTTTATTGGATGTGAATTTTGACAAATTCACTATCAAATTACATTTTTCTTTTTTTATTCTTCACACTTGCAAAATTTTCAAAAAATCAAAGATTAATAACTATGTCATCAATAAAATGTTTAAATTTCAAGTTTTTTTACTATAAAATTATGTATAAAAAATAAATTTAAAGATCGAATAGTAAATAATAACTGATTAATACAAAATTTGACATTTGTATTAAGAACACAAAAAATATGCAATCTAATTGTTAGATTTTCAAAATATGTAGCCATGTTAATTTTTTTAGTAGGAATTATAGTTTTAGACAACTAAATTTGTAGACAAAATTTTCCCATTATTAAAAGGAAAAGTTTGGCGATGCTAAAATTGTCACTGACATTTCCACCAAAATTGTGTATTTTTGTATTGTAGTGGGTCCAGTGAGGCAAGTTTGTGAGAAAGTATGATAATACTTTTTTGAAAAGATTTCGTGTCAATAGCCAAACTCTTCTCAAAATTAGATTTTTTTTTTTTTTTTTTGAGAAACAAATTAGAGATATTTATTTCCGTTTTCTTATTAGATCAACTTTTGAATATATTGATCATAATGTTTAACATGTTCCCATTTGACAATCAAACATAATGGCTTGTATTTTGGTTGAATTTCCTATTGTACATTTAATGATATATACAGTTTAAAGTTTAAACGTCCTCTATCCAAACAACTCTCATAATGCTAACCCTATCCTTGTAGTTCAATCTTCCTCCAACTATGATGTTCCTTAAGGCTAAACCCTGCACCACATCGATTCCATGATCAACTCGAACCACCATCCATTGCCACCAGGAATGTTCTAATCCAATAGGTTCATCCTTAGCAAAGCCAACTCTTACTTCATGCTACCTGCCAAACTCTCCCAAAAAGAGTTGTGCCTTTGCCTTTGGCCTTAAATTTGGCATTAAATATATTCAGGTACAAAAATGAGATTTGATAGCCATCGAATCTTGCACTTGCAATATTAGATAGATAATTCAGTGCCCAATGTTCTTTATAGTCGGGTATAAAGGCTAGTTGGAAAGTTCTATAGTTTTACTTTATCAGAGACTACTATTTAGTTTAATTTGCTGATTTGGGTTTGAATGCCTTTTGATTTTATAAATTGGGTTTGTCGGTTTATTTTAATTTTGGCTTAATTTGGGTGAGTTGGTATCTCTACGTGGAAAAGTGCTTAGGGGAGTACGAGGATTGGGTTCCAACTACTAAGGTCGGTGCATAAAAAAAAAAAAAAAAAGTTAATATATGCATTAAAGGTATTTAGAAAATATTTTTAGAAAACTTTTATAGAAAAATAATAAAGTAATTGATTTTTTAAAATTTTTTTATATTTCCCATAAAAATTGTATCAAAACTTTTTTAAAATTTTTCTCAAAATTTTTTTTTTCTAAAATTATTCAATAACTTTTCTAAAATTGTCCAGTAACAAATGTCCAATCCAAACCCCCCCAAAAAAAAAAAAAAAAAAAAAAAGAAAAGGAAAGAAAAGGAAAGAAGAAGAGTGTATAGTAATGTTGGCACATTTTTAGCAATGCAACGTAATGATATTTGGACCATTGGTTCTCATCGATGAGGTTGCAAAAGCAACAGATAATGGCGCATATAAAATAACAACACCGAAAAGCGAAGCACTCATGTGATATCTTCGTTTTCCTATGTTAACCCAACTATTATAAAAAGTGATGTCTACATCTCAGAGAAAGTAAATCTGTAAATGGTATTATTGGAAGCTTACTGTATAAATTTATTTATTTATTTTCATCAATTCTCATCTTGTTTAGAATATTCGAAATATAGACCATATCAATTTTCATCGCCCCACATAATAATAATAATTCAAGGAAGTTGCCGAATTTTAAAATTTTGACCAATTAGTGGTCCCTATATGCTATTTGTTGGTAGCACCACTAACGTTTGAAAGCTTATCTTTTGAAATTATCCCATTTTAAATAAAAGCTTACTTATACAAAAGAACAGGAAGAACATTCTCATGCATAACACTAGGTACTGTACCAACAAACTCATTTACCACAAAACAAAAAACTAAAGTACAAACTTGATCAAACAAATGTACTTGTAGTTGTAGTTAGACACTTAGTTGGATTTAATGAATATCAATAAAAATTAACTTTAGAAGCTAGCGAGCATAAAAGAAGAAATTCTTTACTCTCGTAAGGAGGCTTCCTTTCTTGTATAGAAGATATGGTCATTCCTTTAAAAAATGTTAAATGTATGGACCCTATCAATCTATCATGAGTCTTACATTGGAGCTCACATCTTTTGTAAGAGGAAAGATGATTTTTGCTTTAGGAGTAAATAATATCTCAAGATGAGTTTTCATTCCTCTCATAGAAGGCATGGACTCTTCCGCGAGTCTTATACTAGAGTCCACATATTTTATGAGAGAATGAATGATTCTTGCTGTAAAAGTGAATAATTTCTTGAAAGAAGTCTTCATTTCTCTCGTAGAAGGCGTGAACCCTATCATAAGTCCTACAATGAAGTCCACATCTTTTGTGAGAGGAAAGAAAGTTTTTGCCTGTAAGAGTAAATAATTTCTTTTTGTGAAGTTTTTGCCTGTAAGAGTAAATAATTTTTTTTTGTGCGAGGAGGGTTATGTTAGCAAAGCTCTATGGAGATATTTTATAGGCTGATGGGCCATAGCAATGGGGCATGGAAAGTGGTAACCAGAGACTAGTCACATGCAAACAAAGTCACTACCCTTTGAGGAATGGCCCAAACCCGTCGTTGGTGAGGCCACCCTTAAATGACAACTTGTCAAAGTCTTTCATGTTTCCCACGCCAGCTAGGTGTGTGCGTGGGGAGGGCTCACTATTTATTCCGTAGGATGCTCTCCCTACATGGATAACAAATGAGTGAGGGGACATCATCTTTGAAATGTTTGATAAATAATGATAAGATCAAAGGCATTATTTTTTAAAGAATGTATGGTTAACACTTATAATAAGTGGAACTATCATTTCAAGATTAAATGAAAAGTAACCAAACTTTAGAGATTATAATAAAGGAATAAGTGAATTATGGGGAGGAGACACAATAATTTTTAGTGTGAAATTAATTTGGAATATAATGACAAAGCGTAAAGTTTTAGAAAGTTTTGGAGGTCAGATTTTGATGGTTGAATAAGAGATTTGAGATTCAATCTCTGCCTACACCAAAAATCAATTGGTGTCTTGGTTTGATGATAAAGAATTATCATTAAGAGCGGATGCTATAGATTGAAACTCTCTCTTAAAAAAAGAAAGTTTTGAAGGCTATGGTCTCGAAGCATTAATGTAGTATTGCCCCATTCATATCTAGACATTTTTTTGAGGATGTTTTGGGAGGAAGATTTAAAGAATGTATGGTTCACACTTATAATAAGTGGAACTATAATTTCAAGATTAAATGAAAAGTAACCAAACTTTAGAGATTTTAATGAAGGAATAAGCGAATCATGGGGAGGAGACACAATAATTTTTAATGTGAAATTAATTTGAAATATAATGATAAAACTTAAAGTTTTAGAAAATTTTAGAGGCCAGATCTTGATGGTTGAATAAGATATTTTGGGTTTAATTATCGCCTATACTAAAAATCGATTGGTGTTTTAGTCTGATAATAAAGAGTTATAATCAAGAGCGGACGCTATAGATTAAAAACTCTCTCTTAAAAAAAAAAAAAAGTTTTGGAGGTCATGAGACTTATGACCTCAAAGCATTAATGTAGTATTACCCTCATTCATATCTGGACATTTTTTTGAGGATGTTTTGGGAGGGACATTGTAAGTTATATTGTCCATAATGTTGAGTTGAATTATTAATTAAGATATAAGTTCACAATCTTAGATTTATGTATGTTCACTTGTAGAGTTTGTCATTTTAAATGACCAGAGCTTGTACAAAAGTATTTAAAAAGAAAAAGAAAAAAAAAAGGCCAGACAGAGAAGATCAGGATTGAAACATGTATCACAGGTCTTATTAACTTAAAATCAAATGTTTAGAAAATAATCAAAAGATTCATACATCCCTTTAGACCACGTGTCTATAAATGCTTAATTTAATTATTTGTGGGGCTACTATATGTTGAGGCAAATTTAGACTTTACAAGTACGACACAAGTCAAGCCTATTTTAGTATTTTATGACTTATTTTAAGTATCTTGACTTGACTTGTTAATCGTCATGGAACCTATTGCTTAGTGGTTTGGGGATTGAAGGTTTCAAATTCAAATTTTGCAATGAAAAACACTCGAAAAAAATCTTATGTTCTCAGCATTTTATATACAATAAAAACAACGACTAAACTTTTTTATCCCTTTACAAATATATTTTAATAATTAATAACTAAATATAGTTGAAATTATATTATTTAAGTTAGCTAGATAAAATGAACTTAGTTGGTAAGTCATAAATGAATTTTAGGAAAATTATTTATAACTAGCACAATCCAACCTCAAATCCATTTAAGTATATTTTAATTAGGACAAAGTTTAGTTACAAAATTAGTTATAATTTAAGATTACAAACTTACCTAATATCTTTTTATTGAAAGTGAATTTTGATAAATCCACCATTGGATTACATCTTCTTCATATATTCTCTATTCTTGCAAAATTTATAGAAAATTAAAAATAAATAGCTATGTTATCAATAAATTTTTTAAATTACAAATTTTTGTAGTTTAAAATTATGCATAAAATATAAACTTATAGATCATATAGTAAATAATATCCGATTGACATAAAATTTGACATGTGTATTAAGAGTGTAAAGAACATACAATTCAACGGTTAGATTTTTAAAATATGCAGTAATATTTATTTTCTTAAGTTTATAATCGTAGGCTATAACCAATTTTGTAGCTAAACTTTGTCCTTTTAAATATTTGTATCTATAAATGCAGTAAAAACATATAAGGTTGAACATGGTTTGGTGCAGCTGGTGCTGGTGTTGGGGGAGGTTTTTGAGCCACACTAAAGTCATTAGAATCCTTAAAATGTGAACTGTCGCCACACCATTGGATCGAAATTCTAATGACATCAATGGTGGTTTTCCTTAGTATAATGGTTGTTTGCTCCAATCACCGGCAAGAAAAAGAGAACAAAATTTTTACATAGTAACACAACTCAACCATGGAGAGAAAGAGGGAGAAAATAGATTTAAGATCTCAAATAAGATAGAGAGAAAGTAAATCGATCTCATATTGAGATCTCAAACAAGAGAGATCTAAAGATTTTACCATGCTAATCTGAGAAGGTGAGAGAGCATGAAAAGGTCTTGATCTCCAACAACGCTGTCTATCAAGACTTTACTTCTTGATATCTGGTGATGTTGTAGATTTTGATGAGGTTGAGTGGGGAGAAACAAAAAATGAAAGGGGTGTGTGTACAATAGATGGGGGAGGAAAATAAATTTGGAGAGGTTTAGTTATAAATCAACTGGTTTGGTGTTTGTTGGAATCCAAAAGTAGCCATTAAGGACCGTACTAGCCAACGTTAGAAACCCAATACCTCCTTTGACTACCATCACATTAACCGTTGGTAGCCCAATTTTAAGGTTCGATAAGTTGTTGGCAGCCTAATCTTAAGGTTCGATCAGCTTGGCTTTGGTTCAAATCATTGATTTGGATCAAAGGTTATTCACCCCTAATATTATATTTAGTTTAATCAAGTCTTATAGTTGTGGGTTTATTCACAAACACATAATTATGTTTAAGCTCATCTTGTTAAGTAAATGAATATAAATAATAAATAAATTTAGTTCCTAAGCTTTTTTTTTTTTTTTTTAAATATGGTTTCAATTTATGATATCTGCTTTTGATAGTTACTTTTTATCATCGTATAAATACACTAATTAGTTTTGAACTTTGAAGTAAGTAGGAATTGAATCCTAAATCACTTATTCGATAAGAAGAGACTTAACTAGTTGAGTTAATAAATTTATTATTCTAAAATAAAAAAAAAAAGAAAAAAGTGTCTGACACGCGCCTTAGGTGCGGGTCTGATAGAGAGTAACCCAGCTAAGCAGCCACACACTATTTCTATTTTTTCTTTTTTGGTTTTCCAAAAGTTGAGTGAAAAACAAAATAAAAAGAAAAGAAATAATAATTGCATTATCCAAAGAAGAACCCCTTTTGCTGTTGAAGTTTTTGTTTGCTTCTCATTCTGTGTCTATCTCTCTCTCTCTCTCTTTCTCTGAAGAAGCCCCAGTAAAAGCAAAGCATCATCGCCCACACAAAACACAAGTAGAAAAGAAGAGAGAGAAAAAGAGAGTTTTTTATAGTTTTAGATAGAGAGAAGAGAAGTAAAGATAAACAGCTTTTTAAAGAGAGAGAAACATACAGAGAGAGCTCTTCCCTAGCCCAAACCAAAAAAAAAAAAAAAAAAAACTTGCATTCATTTCTATATGCAATCCGATAAGGACTTGTGCTTTCTTTGTTATAGCTGTCTTAGCAGCAAGTAAGTTTATCTTTTCTTATATTGTTTGTAGATATTGTAGCAGTGGTCTTAGCTGTAGCAAATACTTTTCAGCACAAGCCTTGGCCTCAGACTCAGACTCTCTCAGTGTGTCTTAAAAACATTTTGCAGAAACTGTTCGACCTTTAATTTCCTCCTTTGTCACTCTCGAAAACCCACCTCTCAAAAAGCTCTCTTTCTTTCTTTCTTGCCTTCAATTTCCTCATACATTCTTCCTCCAAGTTCTAAGCTTTAGAGAGAGAGAGAGAGAGAGAGAAGTGTGTGTTTGGAAACCTGTTCGACCTTTAACCAAAGATTTACTACATGTTGTTGTCTATTTTTACATTTTCACATTTTGTGGTGTTATCCTAATCCTGGGGCTTCAACTCATTAATGCCATTGACTTGAACCGACTTTTTGTTGCCCTTTTTGAAAAGAAAAAAAAAATTATTATTTTTTGGTGGGTGTTGGGTTTGAGAGTTTGAGAGCTGAGCTAGGTGTTTAAGGGTTTGTTAGTTTGGTTTTAGGCTTAGAAGATGCTTGGTGTTTAAGTTTTCACCAATGGGTTGGTGAGAATGGACCTGTTTCAGTCTTCTATCTTCTCTATCTTCAACATGAAGACTTCTAGCTAGGTTTGGTAAGCTGTAAAAGTAGCTTCCATTTTTGTCTTCTATTTGACTTAGACTAGCTTTTCACCGCTTTGTGCTCTTTCCTATGTTTTAGTTTCTTTAAATCTGTGTTTTTCCTTTGTGGGTTTTGTTTCTCTTTTAGTAATTTATTCTTTTATTTATCCTTTTTCTTTCTTCCGCTGTTCATATTTTGTTTCCTTGTACCTATGCTGTTGGTGCTTTGAATAGTGTGTGTGTGTCTGTGTTTTCGTTTCATCTCTTAGTTTGGTTGTATTTTTGAGACAATGCATCTGCTTGGAGCTTTCTTGCTGTAGATTTGGTTGTTTGGAATGAGAACTATGTCAGAATTACTTTCCGTTTTGAAAAAGCTTGAAACTTGAAATTGCTTTTCCAGGGCATTTCCTTGTTTATTCTCAAATTCGAAAACAACTGGCCTGTAGGAAAACCCTGTTCATTGATCACAAATTGGGTCTCATAGATTTGTTTCACATTGTTCTGGGTACACATTGTGTGTGGAATTTGGCTTTATATTTAACTTTAGAACAGTGAGGAGGTTTGAAATTTTACGCTGCGAATCATTATTTGGGGTCAAGGCTGCTTGTGAAAGATTTGTGAGTAAAAGTATTTGAAGTAAATGCATGGATCGGAGGGACACTATGTCGTTATCCGGTTCGACCTCTTATTATATGTCAAGAGGAATGGCTGGTTCTGGTCCTGGAACACAGTCTGGGCTACATGGATCACCGGGCATTCGTCCCTTGTCTAGTCCAAATGTACAATTTCAGTCGAATTTAGGAGGGAGTACCATGGGATCAACGTTACCAGGAGACCCTTCAGCTTCAATTTCACCTCATAGTGTCAATGTGGGTTCACCATCTGTGGTGCCGCAGACGGAGCCTGTCAAGAGGAAAAGGGGAAGACCTCGGAAATATGGACCTGATGGGACTGTGTCATTGGCATTGTCTCCCTCGCCGTCTACTCATGGGGGGACGAATACAACAACATCTGCCCAAAAGCGAGGTAGAGGGCGGCCACCAGGGACTGGCAGGAAGCAACAGTTAGCATCTCTTGGTAAGTTTCTGTGTTCTGTTCATGCTGACTATGATTCACCTAAACACTACACTGCATTTTTGTTGATATTTTATTTCATTTTATAATTCTTGTATGCCACTCATCTGAAAAATTGGTTATTTTACATGTAGAACCGGTTTGTACCTGCCTATACCTCAAACTCACATAATTAATTGTAGATCTGCTGTCCTTCCCACAGCCTTGTTGTACACATCACAATTTGGAGTTTATTGGACTAAGGATGCGACCATTTACCTACTTTGACATTTAGTGGACCTAAATAATATCCAGGAAACCCAATTATATTCTTTTTTTTTCCTCTTGAATCTTGGAGTTGCATACTTGCATACTTTAAAAAATTTTAAATAAATGAAATCTCAACCTTAGATCAGATTAAAAAAAGGATGAAAGAGAATGCCAATGAGCACTAGCTCAAATGGCACGCCCCCTCCCAAAAAAATAAAAATAAAAGCCTATTGGTTGCATGTGTAAGCTTACCAACCAAAAAAAAAAGGGATGAAAAGAGAATGAAAAGGGTTATACTTTACTGTTGACATCATCAAAATATAGCCTCCATGACTAAACATAGTATTGTTGCAACGAAGAACAGTCTTGGGCATTGGGAATAATAATAATGACACATCATCTATATGCAACAATTAAAAATTTAAAGAGACGAGGAATTAACAACTTCTCAGGAGTTCCGTGGAACCAAAATTGTTAAACCTATGTGTCTATATTGGATGATTATTAAAACCATACTCAATCTGCATCTTTCCTGGAAACTTATGTTTGATTTTGTGTTGAACTTGAAAAATTGGTATAAACAACTTTTAAACTTAAAAAAGTAAGAAGTAAATACCTCTGAGCATGACGTTGCGATGTAATATAGACATAGTTTTAAAAGAAGTGGCAGGCCTGCTATTCGATAAGCAAGGGTATAACAGTTATTTTACAAGCCATTTGCAGCTTAACATGGTCAGAATCTCAGGGGAATTATTAAAATTGATGGAACTCCGCTGAGCATCTAGAGCATTTACAACAGCTCAAAGCTTCCAGATTTATGTCCTGATCAGAAATCCTTACCTTTTAAAGGAGCTGAAGGACATAACATGAAGTGATGGTAAAGAGTAATATCTTGACAAAATTGAGCATAGATGTGTTAATAAAAGTTTTTTTCCCCTGCTGTGTCTATCTAATTCCTACTCTGAGACTCCTTTTCATTGGGTACTAAATTTATGCATGATAAAGTTTGAAATGACTACAATATAATATTGTAGCTCTGTGCCTCTGCCTTTTATCTTTTTCTAATAATTTAATTCTGTCTGTTAACAGAGTAAATTTCTTTGTGGAGTGCACTTGAGAATATTCATTTGATATGTATTGTTTACATGTATTTTCCTTTCTTGCACTGGCTTCCTCGAATGTGAATTGCAAATGGTTGACTGTTTTGATAGGTGAATGGCTGTCTGGTTCTGCCGGGATGGGTTTTACTCCACATATCATCACCATTGCAGTAGGAGAAGTATGTGATTGCTCTAATCAATTAATAATTGTGTCGCACTGTCTCAAGTCTTTAATTTCAGGTTTTTCAATAATAAAGGAAAGAAAGCAATTTCTTCTTTCTCTTCAAGTTTTGTACTACCATATTAGCCCCAAAGCAATTTCTCTAGAATTAAAATCAATGTAAAGTGTAAACTAAGCTTTTGATACCTAGAATCAATGCACAGCTCTTTCTTGAATTAACAAAAAAAGTTATTAATAAGGAATTAACAAAGAAAGTTGATATTGTTCTTGTCTGCTTTCAAATGTACTAGAAGCTAATATGTTTTTCAGTTCATTGATCCCAAATTTCTGCAGACTCTTTAAGGTGGTACAATATTTTTGGACATCTTATGTTATTTATTAAAGTTTGCTTATCTTTTTCTGTAGGACATTGCAACAAAAATAATGTCATTTTCGCAGCAGGGGCCAAGAGCTATATGCATCCTGTCAGCCAATGGTGCTGTCTCCACCGTGACTCTTCGTCAGCCTTCAATGTCTGGTGGCACTGTCACATACGAGGTTTGAACACTTTCTTATAATCTTAGAGACATATTGTCAGTTCTGGGCATGTTTCTGATAATGATGGAGACCAATGCTGATCCCTTTGTAGAGCTTCTCTAAGATAAATCATCTCAGTTTAAGATTTTGTGTGATAATGGGAACAATGCTTAAGTTTACAAGTTTTATGCCTGGAATATGATCTAAACGAAATTGCTCGAACCCCAGTTGCTAGTTTTTAAAGGATGATGTCTCAATTGAGGCTTGAGTAATGACTAAGGCAATGACTGGTGTGTATGATCTGTTCATCTCAATCATCATGGAGTGGAGCTTGAAAGTTATTTTTTGTTGGAATTTTTTTTTTTTTTTTTTAATTCAACCTTCATCTGTTCATTTTAGGTAATTTTGATTCCGAAATCCCTTTAATGTGTAGACATCTGCACTGGGTGTGCTCACACATGCGCATGCTTTTATATGTATTTGCTTTGCAGATTATCCTCTGTTTTCTTTTCAGTTCTCAACCTCTCTAGTCTCTACAACCATTTAAGTAGTGTTATGTTCTTTTTTCTTTACCCTACTACCAAGTGTTTTTATTTATTTATTATAAATTATAAAAACTTTTTTATTATTTATGTGTCTTGTATCTCTGATAAGAAAAGTTTTTGGTGCATTGCACTTCTGTAGGGCCGTTTCGAGATATTATGTTTGTCTGGCTCTTACTTGCTCACAGAAAGTAGTGGCTCCCGCAATCGAACTGGTGGTCTAAGTGTCTCCCTTGCCAGTCCAGATGGTCGTGTCATTGGTGGAGGAGTTGGGGGAATGCTCATTGCAGCAAGTCCAGTTCAGGTATTTTCTTGATTGCTGTCTTTTACACCATTCTTTATTCCCCATTTAAAGTTCTCTTTCCTCCTACCTGCTAATTGATTCTTCAGTATAGTGATTCTACCACTGGGACTGGGGTCAGCTCCCTGAGAACTTTGTCTATCTAGGAATACCAAATTCAGAATTAACTCCGATCTTTTCTAATCCCTCAACATAGATTTAGTAACTTTGCCACGAAAAAAAAAAAAGGAACTCTGAAGATAAAATTGAATAACAAACTGTTACAATAAGCTAAAAATATGACAAATCATGCTTCAAACATTGATGTTAAGCATGTGATTTTTTACCACGAGCCAATATGAAGGGGTTCATTATCAAAAGGGGAAAGAAAATATGATGGGGTTATATGTAGGGATGGCAAAAATGATCCCACCCTGCTTGACCTCACCTGCCCTGCCCTGTCCCATCTTGGAGATATATATATATATATATATGTATGTATGTATTTACTTTATGTATAAACAATTTATTTATTTTTATTGTACATATCCTACTATTATCCTCTAAATCACTTCTCTCTTTCTCTCTCACATCATGTCTACGTATAATTAATTAATTAATTATTTTTATAAATATCATATTACCTTCCCAAATTACTCATCTCTCTCATTGCCACCCTGCCCTCATCTCTCCTGAATCTCACTCCCGTTAGGATGGCAAAATGCCTACGCCTTGCCCCTGACCGAACTTGCCTTGCAATTGCCCCACACGGGTTTTCCCAGCCCCAAAGAGGGAATGGAGTGGGGATGGGGCACCCATAATCTGGCCCCATCCTTCCATGTTGCCATCTGTAGGTTCTACATTGTTCAAGTTTCTTTTTCTGAGGCTCAAATGAATGATGGATGACTCCAGGTGATTGTGGGGAGCTTCATATGGGGTGGTTCAAAGACAAAAAACAAGAAAAAGGAGGCTTCAGAAGGTGCCATAGACTCAGAACATCAGACAGTTGACAATCCAGATGCACAAACTAGCATTCCACCAACTCAAAATCTCAGTCCAATCTCTTCAATGGGTGTTTGGCCAGCATCACGGGCAATGGATATGCGTAACGCTCATGTTGACATTGATTTGATGCGGGGGTGACAATTTTTATCAATAGATGAACGAGCATTGTATATAAATTTCACCTTCGTGGCCACTTGAATCTAATTCTCTTGATGTACCAATGACAGAAAGCCAGTTGATCTTGGCTTTGACAACTCACTTCATTTACCCATCATAGACAATGGGGTTGTACTCATATTTTTGTAGCCTTATGGAAATTTAGTTTGAATTTGATGTTCATGATTTCTACTAATCGACATCCTATTGTACCAGTATTTTCAGTTCCAACAAATTAAATTTTGATTGGAAATCTCATTCTTTTATGAGCATCGGTCATTGTAAAATAATCTTAAGCAGTTTTTAGGAAAAGGGTGCATTTCTTAATGCTGTATAGTCCCAATATGATATGGGAGTGAGATGATGACAATGCCAGAGGCTGCTATGTGGTGTCTGGACTCTGGTGTTTTTCAGAAGCTATAATGGAAAGTGTCATTTGGATGAGTGTATGACACTTTCTTTCATGTAATTGCTATTGGTATCTTTACCAGTCTTCAGAAACCGCTGATTGAAATTTGAAATTGTATTTTCAATAAAAAATGTGAGGAAAAAGGGGATAAGGTCATGCTTTGCACAAATTGTATAAGTTCCGAAAGTCTCAAGACTGCATTACTCAATGATTTTCTTTTCCAAAAAGGCACTATTTTAAGAAATTTTATTAATAGTTTATATCAGGTCAATTAGTCTTCGAAACTGTGTGTTGGAATCATTCCCATGTTAGTTCCTTTGCCACATAGGTGTTCTTATACTAGTGATCATCATAAAATGCCTCAAAACACTAAAAGAAGCCACTACAGGTGCTAAGAAATAACAATAATTGGTGTCACACTGTTCAAAATTTCAATGATCGGAAGGACCAAAATAATAGTCATGCATGATGAAGACTTAGAATCATAACTATCACAGCCTGATGAGTACATCAAATCTTGCACTTGCACCCTTCCCATGATAGTTCAAAACCTAATTATCTAAATGCTTGAAAAAGGTTTGTGTCTGTTGCTTATGTGGATGGAATTGGATAAATTTATTATGCGGGCGGGCGATGGAGTTCGACTTTCAAGATATCTATTAGGTTTGACTTGAGTTATATAAATTATTATGAACATTTCTAATTATAACTTTCTTTGTTTGATAGATAGATCATGGGATGAGAAGTGAGATTTGAACCACAAACATGAGATGCTACAAATAATGTTATTACAATACCCTAACTATAATTTGATTAATCATTTCATCATATAGTGCATATGTGACCAGAGCTCTTCACAAGAAAACTATAAAGTATGAGACGTGACAATCACCAAGCAACATGTGGAATGAGAAATATGAACTCAAACATTAGCTGATCTAAAGTTAGAGACAATCAAGCAATTAAAGAAAGGAAAAGTTAATTGATGCCCTAAGGATATGGTTTAGGAAATATTTTTAAAAACTTTTCATGGGAAAAGAAAATAACAACTGACTTTATTACAAACTTTTATATTTCTCATGAAAAAAGTATCAAAATTTTCTTAAAATAATCTATTAACATATACCCTAAAAGAATTTGTTAACAGAATCCATTAAAGAAAGGGAGTTAAGAGTCCAATGAGACAACTACCCCAAAATCCAAAAAAGTATTGACAACACGTGAATAAAAGAGGTTAGCAGTAGCATATTGCAATTAAAACTTAAGTCTTTAATAGTTTAGTTTATCCTCAATTTATGTTATTGTCATCCATTATATTACTTACATTTCACCTTTAGTTATAGATAATATTTACTTTTGAGTCTTGAGTTATGCCCATATTACCTTAACATAATCACACTTTGACTTCCCCTATCCACCAAAAACGAATCAAACAATAGCCTTGAGTCAAAAAATTTTCTGTGAGTGAGCCCTGTTATGTTATATATTAACCTTATTTTTGTCATCATTATTTAATGTAAAATTTCACTCCCACATGTATAGTGTATACCCAACAACAATCCAAAATAGCAGGGTTAAACAAAATTCACTTGAACTATATGAATTACAATCATTTCAATGAAATCTCACAAACCAAATTTACAAATTCACATACTCACACAAACTAACACATAATCACAATTCCAAAATGTCAATACACCCAATTGCTCTCACACATAAATAGACACACTCAAACTACACTTCGAAAAAACTCTTAGCAACAATACCTATTTATAAAGTCCAATTATATTTCTTGATGGATAGGGAATACTCAATAATTTCTTCAATAAGGAATATTTTTTTACTTCCATACCAAGAAGACTCATTTTCATCCACATCAAGAAAAAATCTTTATTTTTGGCCTAATGAAACTGGAAACCTAAACCAAATTAGATAGGAATTTGTTCTAACTCTCAGGTTAGAGAGTCAATCCCATTAAATGCCAAGAAAATGAATTTTGTAATAGGACTTGGGTTGGGTCCAGTGCACTAAATCTATTGAGATGATGACATATGGCAAAAAAATGAACATGTGTCACCATCCTATCAAATCCAGTGCAACTGAACATTAAACCTAAGCTTTACGGCAGAAACACATTTATTAATGTGATTGCTTCACAATTCACATAAATATGTTTCATGAAACCTGAATTGGTCAACTCTTAGGAGTTAGGCCGGTGAAAGGACAAGTTCAACAGCCCAAAGTGTGCCTAAACCTTCAGGGCAGCTTTAATACTTTGAATATGATAAAAGTTCAACTTCAGCCATGAATCTCATTGGTAACAAAGAGAAAGAGGACTTATAAGAACTTCCTAGATGGGTTTTACTTGTCATTTCCATCTTTATATATAGTTTTTTTTTCCTCTGCCTGTTCTTCATACGTGAGCAGGAACTGTGGGATTTTGTATATCATCGTGAAACTTACAAAGTAAAAATTCTTTCGGATGGAGATGGGTCGAAAACTTCTTCTTCTTCTTCCTTAGAAATACGTTATATATTCTTAGTTATAGAAAAGGGGAAGTTCTAATAGAACTCACATATCCCTATGAATTTGCCATGATCTTCTATTGTACGTGGAAATTAATATATATTCTAATCTTTGGGTCAAAGGAAAGAAAAACAAGGACTTTCTAGAAGTGCCGAGAAAAGATATAATAAGTCCATGGCACAATAATTTTGACAATTTCCCCCCTTGATATTAATGGTAAATTAATAAGAAAAGTGATAGGAATATTACTATTTAGTGAATTTACAATATTTTTAAAGGGCATATCTAAGATTAGTGTATTATAAATTAAAAAAAAATTGAAAAAAATTGTTTATACCTCGCCAAAAAAACATAAAGGCTCAAAACTGACGGTGGATTTTGTGACAAATTTCTTTGGGTTGGTAGCCTTTGTCTTCTGTTCTGTACAATATTTTTCTGCATGTATTTTCTTATTGCTTGACGAAGACTTCAAGTTTTCAACTCTGGATCTCATCTACAACAGCTAGTGGATGTACCACTTGCCACTTGGCCTTAGCTTAGGCCATAGGTTTGTCTTATCTTCAACTTGTTTGTAAGGTAGGTCATATTTGTAATTAAAGAAAAAGCTAACGATCAACTTTTCCGGCGTGAATGTAATTAATTCTGAATAGTAATTTTTTTTTCCCCAAATCAAATATGATCTTTATTGACTAGTCATCTCTCTCAATGTATATGTAGCCCACTGCCATTTTAATTTCTTCAAACTAAAAGATCACCAAAGCAAGAGAAGAAATACAACAAGATGAAGAACCAAAGCTGTTATAGCTTAGCCTTTGTTCTCTTACTCTTTCTTCTTCTCGTTACAAAGTGGCCAAGCGTTGAAGCTCAGAGTTGCAGGCCAAGTGGAGAGCTTAAGGGAACAAACCCTCCTCCAGGACAATGTAACACTGAGAACGACTCTGAGTGCTGCGTCAAGGGCCAGCTTTACAAAACTTACACTTGTTCACCACAAGTGTCTAGTCGTACAAAGGCTAAGCTAACCCTTAACAGCTTTGAAGAAGGTGGGGATGGTGGTGGAGCATCGGAGTGTGACAGTCAGTACCACTCAGATGACACACCTGTGGTGGCACTGTCGACAGGATGGTTCAAGTTTAACAATATGCAGAGATGTTTAAAAGATATTAACATCTATGGCAATGGAAGGAGTGTTCGGGCCATGGTTGTTGATGAGTGTGACTCCACTGTTGGGTGTGATGATGAGCATGCTTATCAGCCTCCATGTCCTTACAATATTGTTGATGCCTCTAAAGCTGTGTGGAAGGCCTTAGAAGTGCCAGAAAGTGATTGGGGAGACTTAGATATATATTGGTCCGATGTTTAGTTAATAATCATGCAAAAGTTTTTATTATTGGGCTTGGGTTTTGTTTCTATTTTTCTTCGGCTTTACCTATTTTCCCTCCCTTTCTTTCTTTCTTTCTTTCTTTTTAGTCCAGATTTAATGA
Organism: Quercus glauca; assembly: GCA_023736055.1. NCBI lineage: Eukaryota > Viridiplantae > Streptophyta > Magnoliopsida > Fagales > Fagaceae > Quercus > Quercus glauca. Next base: position 18,198,686 of record CM043322.1, on the reverse strand, counting down.
GCCCCGGATACAAATTAACTTTTAAAGACAATACTATTTGCGCGATTTTATAGTTTGTGAGATTTTTCTAATTCTCTCTATTTATTTATGTTATTTTTAATTTTTAGGGTTTACTTTGTTTAATCAAAACTTGTTTATATTGTTATATTTTCTAACATGTTATACCACTCACAACTTAACACTTTAAGAAGTTGTGAAATAAGTAGCTAGAAGATTATGTAAAACTAAGCTAGGGTGGAAGTTTGTATTTGATGTACCAAGAGTAATGTAATTATATCTACAATAAATTTTATGCAACCTTATTTGCACTTGATCTTTTGTTTTTTTTTTTTTTTTTTTTTTTTTTTTTTTTTTTTTTCTAGAGAAATTTAAATTTAAATTCTTTAGAGTTTAGCATAACTCCATTATTGAGTAATTAAAATATTAAATAATCATAATTAAATTTATGGATATTTTCTTAATACCAGGGTTAATGATCAGGATATTAAAAATTTTATGGTGAAATTACCGTAATGACTCTAAAAGATCTCCATTCTATAAATTTTGTTATATATCAATGATTAAAAGCTTTGAATTAGTAATCCCGATGACTCATAATAGTCTTTGGACTTGGCAAAAGGATTTCGTAGTTTGATAAAATTTTTATAAAAGTGTCCATTTTTAAAACAATTTTTTTTTTTTGGTTGAAAATACTTTAAATAAAAACTAAAAGTTAAATAATATTAAATTTTGCAGAAACTACTGTCAAAAAAGTTGAAGGATGGTAATAAATAAAACGTAAATTATTTTATTGTGGGACTTACATGGGATCTACAAATACTAGATTAAAATAAGTCAAACTTAAACTTTTTTTTTTTTTTTTTTTTATAAAGTAGGACTCATATAAACCAATATTTTAAACAAAAAAACATGCAAAAGCAATACAAAACTAGCTGATTTTCAGACTAAGTTTTGAGCAATAAGCAAAAGAGCAAACAATAGGTTTTGTGCAATAAGACACAATAAGCCAAACATTTAAATAAGTTGCATTTTTTGCAAGATATGTGACCTTAAAACCGTAGACAAGATAAGCAAAAAAAAACTAGCTTACACCACCCAAATGATTAGTGTCAATAAAATAATTTTAATAGTAGGTTGATGTAAAAATACTATTTTTCTTTTTTCTTTTTTTTTGAGAAAAATGTAAAGAAAAATACTATTATTCTAATTACAATTTATTGTATCAATCATCATTATGAAAAAAGATGGTGAAAATGGTCGTGTAACTAACTTTTGTTACTAATTTGTTTGAGGTGGTAGTATTTTTATGGAAAAATATCTATTGCTTGACGAAGACTTGAAGCTCTGGATATCTTCCACTACAGCGAGTGGATGTATCAATTAATTGGCTGTATAAAGCCCATAGGCTTGACTTGTCTTATCTGCAACATGTTTGTAAGTCAGGCCACCTTTGTCTTTAAAGAAGACAATTGGTCAACTTTTCCAGCTTGAAAATTAATTTCGAAAAGCATGTCTTTTTCCCATATTAAATTTGAAACGTTGAGCATTAGAATTGGGTCTCTCATATGTGAAATTTAGCAACAGAGCCCCAAAAACCCATGTTACCCGGTCTTGCAATTGCAAAAAAATTTGTAATTGTAAATGTTGGATGGTACTGTAGCAAAAATTGTATAATATTTATTATATTTTATTGAGTAGGATGGCACTGTAGCAAGTTTGGATTATATTATTTTATTCGGTAGTATATATTATTTTGATGAGTTAAATAGAAAAATAAAAGTTTGAATGTTGAGTGTGTTGTAAAAGAGCATTCACATTGGGTATTGTAAACAATATATGCAGGAAAATTTTAGCATCAAAGTACAAAACAATCCCATTACCCGGTCTTGCACTTGTAAAAAGTTTTACAATAGTGCTATGGTGGACTTCTGCATATACAAGTTACTGTTCACTCATTGTAAACTTAAATTTCATTTTTTTATTGGATAATATATATTATTTTAATGAGTTGAATAGGAAAATAAAAGTTAGGATGTTGGGTATGTTGTAAAATGGTATGATATAATTGATAAAGTAACTTTTGAGATGGTAAAATAAAATAATACGAAGATTGCGGATGTGAATGCTCTATGGTATGGTATAAATGATAAAATAGTTTTTGAGATAGTAAAATGAAATATTTTGTAAAAATCGGATGTGAATGCTCATCAGCAAAAAGGAAAGATATTTCAACTAGTTAAAATCTCTATATATAGCCCATTGTCAATAAATTTCTTCACTCTGAAACATTACCAAATTAAGCAAGACAGAAGAACCAAAATGGTTTTAGCTTAGTCCTTGTTTGGCCAAAATGGGCAAATACAACTATTTGAAAATATGTATGAATTTACCACTGTTTGGAAAATAATTAGCGATCTACTACTTTTTTAAAATTCGAGTTTGTGAAACTCAAATTTGCCGTGTAACTCAAGTTTCACAGACTCGAGATCTATGGAAAATAGCCACCATTTTTTGATGTAACTTGAGTTTCATAAAAAATAGTACAACAAACTTGAAGGCTAATTTTTCAAAGAACTCTAGTTTCTGGAACTCGAGTTATAAGACAAACTCAAGTTTAAAAAATGTGGTAAATTGCTAAATATTTCACAAACAGTGTATGTTACTAAATATTTTGCTAAATAGTGATATATGGCCATTTTGGGCTTCTTTGTTTTCTTACTATTTCTTCTCGCTACAAATTGGTCAGGCGTTGAAGCTCAGAGTTGCAAGACCAATGGAAGGCTTAGGTTGATGAGTGTGGCTCCACTGTGGGGTTTGATGTTGAGCATGATTACCAGCTTCCATGTCTTAACAATATTGTTGCTCTTATTTATACTTGGTGTTCTAAAAATAATGTAACTATAACTTCAATAAATTTTAGGGTCCAGTCAAAGGGTGTCCTTAGGGCACTTGTAGAAATGTTTTGATTCTACTTTTATGAGAAACATAATAATTTGTAAAAAAAAAAAAAAAAAGATCAGTTGTTTTTTTTATTTTCTCATAAAAATTTTCTATAAATATTTCTTAAACCAATGCACTTAGCGCATCTGTTAACTTTTTCCAAAATTTTTGCAACCTTGTATGCACTCTCTTTTTTCTAGAGAAATTTAAATTAAGATTCTTTAGGGTTTAGCATAACTCCATTTTCGGATCAAGATCCTTTAGAGTTTATTGGATATTCTACCACATAAAGTTATTTTAATCTTGAACTTTCATTTTAAAAGAAGGAGTTTAGATTATACCATGTTATTACTCCATTAACAAAAAACTTAAAATAACATGTCATTATTCAATGGCACATTTTCTACGTTGCTTTTGTGGATCATTTTAGTAAATTTACCTGATTTTTTTTTCCATTGAAACATCACTTGTTTTTACTTTTTAGTGCCTTAGTTATAGTCAACAACGGAAAACCCAAACTCTCTTTCTCTCTCTCTCATTTTTCATGAGGGGGGCATACGTGTTATAGTATATGTAGGGACCCCGGTCCGGGCACTTCCCTCCTGGGGATGAGTGAACCCAAACCCAGGTAACCCTATACAATAAATTTGTAGAGAGTGGATAGAAGTACTAGGCATTAGCGAAAAATACAATAGTTGGTGTGGGTTTACAGGATCATTAAATGAGATTTGGCTAAGTGTTCTAAGGAGAAGTTCGTCCTCGGCCCAGTCCTAGGAGCTCCTTCCTAAGTGTTAGCGGAGGTTGGGGTCGTCCTTGAACCCCCTTTCTCTCTGGGGGTTTATTCTATTATATAGTCCTGTTCGGCTGATCTCTGCCCTCCACTTGTTGATCATCTGAGCCTGTGTCTGAGGACATGTCCCATCAGCCGCCTTCCCAGACTTTTTGTTAGTTGAAGTAACCAAGGCATCATTGTTCACTGGGCAATTCTCCATTAATGCGGCCAGAGTGTCGGTTGTGTACATTTAATGTGTGGATGACAGCTTCCCTTCTTCAATATCGGCCGGCCGAGGACATGGTCGTCCTCGGCGATGCTCCTTGATAATTTGGGCCTCCCCCACTCATTCTCGGATTCTGTATCGTCCTCAACATGGGCCTTGAGCCCGATATGGAGTGGGCCAGAGTTGCCAAAACTATGGGCCCCACAATAGCCCCTTAAAATTCTGCTGCCCGGCTCCTCGGGGGGGAGGAGGATTTTGATGTCCTCGAGTCCTTGCTCTGGCCTGGCGAATCTTGTCTTCCTGTTAGTGCCAAAATCCTTCCAACTGCTCAGGGGACGTTCTTGGTGTTTGGGTACTAGGAGCGTACCTTCATTAAATTTCAGTGGCTCTGTGTCCTCCACGTTCAACAGTGTGATGATGAATGGACGGTAGGGATACTTCTGACTTAATGGGCGGGAAAGCCCGTGTGGTTACTTTTAATTGGGGGTATAAATACCCAATCAAACTGATTTGCCCCTTCACTTTTGCATTCAAGAGCTCTTGCGCACATACGCTGAACTTGATCAAGCCTCCAATCGACCTTACGCCTCCTTTCAATACAAAAGGCCTGTCCGTGGAGTCTTTCCTTATTTTTGTAAGTTCTCTTCTCCTTCTGGTTTGTACTTTTCCGCCTGAGTTCCTTGTCCTCTTATTCTTTATTCTCTCTCCTTCATTTTCCCTGAGCCCCTTGTTAGTTCTTTAGGATGGGTAGGTTTAAGAAGTTGGTTGAGTCTGAGGAGGCGATGGAAAAATTCGTTGCTGATTATAAGATCTCCGATATAGTGGGTTTGAGGTACTGTGGAGAAGGGGAGTGGAGCATTAGGAGAAAAGAAGGTGAGGTGGCGATTCCTATAATCGCCTTTCTAGAGGGTGGTATGAGGATTCCCATGGGGCCAGTGATGAGGGATTATCTTAAGCACTTCGGCTTATCTCCCACCCAGTGTGCCATCAATGTATTTAGGATCTTAGGCTGTATGGATGTCATGAATGAGAAGATGGGGCCGGGGTTAACCCATCACGATATAAACTAGTGCTACAACCTCCAGTGCCTCAAGTGGAAGTCTTATTATATGAAGATAAGGGACGATAGGGTCCGGCTCATCCAGTGCCTCCCTGAGTCCAGTAAGGGTTTGAACAAAGACTTCCTCATTGTGTCCAGAGAGTGACACGATGGCCTTCATTGTCCAACAGTGGAGGGTACACCAGGTGGGGCATTCAGACTAGGAGAGGGTCTAATTTCTTGTGCTTTTGTGCCCTGCTTTGTTTGGTTTTTGACAGGAACTTGTTTTCTTTTGTGCAGATCCGCACGCTTTTGAGTGTCACTTCGGCTTGGTCAACAAGGAAGATTTGCAAACCGTACTGAGGTCGGAGATTTTTGTGAATGAAGTCGACAACCAAGTTAAAGCCGCTCATGAGATTATAGGATACGATCCGATTCAAAAATCATTCTCAGCCCCAAAGCACGTGATCCGAGCTAAAGATCCTTGGCTGCATAACATCACCGTAGTCGAGCACGGATTTTTGATCCCCGAAAGATCTCCTGCTCCTGAGGGCGTACCGTTGGTGGGTACCTCTTCATCACCCCAAGTTGCCAAAACTGAAGGGGGAGAGCCAGGAGAAGAGGAAATTGCCGACTTAGGTCCGTCCGAGGATGAGTTTGACGTGTTCGACTAATTCCATTCACCCGAGGACCCTCCTGGCAAATTTGGGTGATCCCAACTTAGCCGAAGCGGACTTTTTGTCCCAAGAAGCCTCTTCCCGGTCGAAGATGAGTTTCAAGAAGCGACCTCAGACAAGCTTGCTGGTCCTGATTGAGGGGCAGCCGGGGAGGGATGCGCCGGAGAAGTCTCCTCCCAAGCTTTCTCCTCCCCCACCCTAACAGAGTTTGCTATTTGGGTCTAAGCCCACCAGTCCTCTGCAGAAGAAGGACAAAGGAAAGAGGCCTAGGAAGGGCGAAGAGTTTGATCTTTCCCGGGGCGATGGCAACGCCTGACAGCCATCGAAGCAGTTGAGAGCAGGGCGCCGAGATCAGGAAAAATAGGCCACCATCCAGCCCGGGGCTTAGGCTTGGCTCCCTGCCCCCATGCTCCATGGGAAGCCCTTGACGGACGATGCCTCCCTCAAGGACCCTCGAGGGGGCGAGGTGCGCACGTGGCTGACGCATTGGGGAGGTCCCTGCTACTCCTTGCGGACATGGCCCAGTTGGAGGCTCTGAGGAGCAAGGAGGTCTTCCTCGACCTCAAACAATATTTGGACATGGTAAGTTTCCTAATCACTTGTGATTCTCTTGACTTCCTGTTTCTTCGCTCTTTATCTGTTACGCATTGGTTTTAATTGGCAGGCTATCTAGGCTACTTTTAGGTTGGAGAATATAGCCAGTAGCCAAAGTAAGGCCGCGAGCTTGGGGTGTGACAAGCTGCTAGAAGTTGTGCGGAACCTCAACGCCTCCAAGGAATTTTTCAAAGGCGAGGGGGGAGTTGGAGGAGATGAAGAGGGCTTAAGACACTGCCGAATCAGGCATTGCTAGCGCCCAAAAGCAGGCCCTGGATTAAACTGAGCACCTGCTTAAGGCAGAGGATCAGTTAAGGGTCGCCAAAGAGGAGATCGCAACCCTGGAAAAGAGGGTGCTCGAGGCAGAGGGGGCTAGAGGCGTTGCGGAGTCTACTAGGGATGGGGCTCTAAAAGCCAAGGAAGAGGCTAAGTTTGCCAGGGCCAAGGCCGAGACTTCCAAAGGTAAGGCTGCGTAGGAGGCCTACGAGTCAGGGGTAACGGAGATAGAAGACACCCTTAGGACTCAAGTGCCTGGAGTATGCAGGCTCTACTGCTTCCAGGTTTGGAGTGAGGCCCTTAAACAAGTTGTGGTTGAGGCCTCGTCCGACCTGTGGAAGGTGAAGAATGTATATTATCCCCTTACCATCCGCGAGGCTCCCCCTTCCAGCTCTGAGATTAGGGTGGCTGCTGAGGGAGTTGGGGCTGTTCCTGATGAAGACGCCCTGGCTGCTACCATTTCGGACGAGCCCGCCAAGGAAGCTGATCATCTTGGGGCCGTTGAGACAAGTAAGGGTCCTACTACAGATGCGCCCTGGGGGGCTGCAGATCCCTTAGCTAATGTCCAAACCCCTCATGTTGAGGATATATCTCTTCCAGCTGACCCTCTCCAGGCTGCAGTCCTAAGCGAGGGCTGCAAGGACCCTGAGACCTCTTCTGCCCATCCCTCTGAGGGGGGAGTTGAGATGGAGCTGAGGGAATAATCCTCCATTGCGCCTTCGCTTCGTTTTTTTTTTTTTTTTAAGTATTGTATTGGCACTTTTTCCTTGTATAACTCTTTAAAGATTCAGTGAAGTGCATATTTTATTTTCTCTTATTCGTCCTGTTTGTGTTATCATTTTTTTTTTACTTGTACAATCCTGACTTTAATTGCGCTTCAGCTAACCACATCGATACTTTAAGTGATGCTTATGGGCTTGGTCTTGAGATTCCGTCGTAGGAAAGGTCACTTATCCTCTGTAGTGCTCATTATTAGAACCAAAGTGGTCAACCTCGCCGTAGGTTTGGGTCCGCGGACAGTACAAGACCCTGGTTCTGTCTAGTGCTTAAATCCTCCTGAAGTGACTAGTTTCCACATAGGTTTGAGTCCGTAGACCATGTAAGACCTTGGTTCTGTCTAGTACTTAGATTCCCTTGAAGCAACTAGTTTCCCCGTAGGTTTGACGCCGAGGACCATGCAAAATCTTGGCTCAGCCTGACATTTGGTCTTTAGTGAGTGAATAGTTTCTCCATAGGTTTGAGTCCTAGGACCATGCAAGGCCTTGGTTCTGTCTGGTACTTGATTCTTGAAGTGGTTAATTTTCCCATAGGCTTGAGTCCGAGGACCATGCAAGGCCCTGGTTCTGCCTAACACTTGTCTTCTAAAGTAGCTAGTTTTCCTATAAGTTTGAGTCCGAGGACTATGCAAGACCTTGGTTCTGTCTAACACTTGGTTCTTGAAGTAGCTAGTTTCCTCATAGGTTTGAGTCCGAGAACTATGCAAGACCTTGATTCTGTCTAGCACTTGTCTTCTGAAGTAACTAGTTTCCTCATAGGTTTGAGTCCGAGGACTATGCAAGACCTTAGTTCTTCTTAAGTAGTTTGTTTTCCTATAGGCTTGAGTTCGAGGACCATGCAAGACCTTGGTTCTGTCTAACATTTGCCTTCTAAAGTAACTAGTTTTCCCATAGGTTTGAGTCCGAGGACTATGCAAGACCTTGGTTCTGTCTAGTACTTAGTTCTTGAAGTAGCTGGTTTCCCCATAGGCTTGAGTTCGAGGACCATGCAAGACCTTGGTTCTGTCTAACATTTTCCTTCTGAAGTAACTAGTTTCCCCATAGGTTTGAGTCCAAGGACCATGCAAGATCTTGGTTCTGTCCAGTACTTAGTTCTTCTTGAGTAGTTAGTTTCCCCATAGACTTGAGTCCGAGGACCATGCAAGACCGTGGTTCTGTTTAACATTTGCCTTCTGAAGTAACTAGTTTCCCCATAGGTTTGAGTCCGAGGACTATGCAAGACCTTGGTTCTGTCTAGTACTTAGTTCTTGAAGTAACTGGTTTCCCAATAGGCTTGAGTCCGAGGACTATGCAAGACCTTGGTTCTGTCCAGTACTTAGTTCTTCTTGAGTAGTTAGTTTCCCCATAAGCTTGAGTCTGAGGACCATGCAAGATCTTGGTTCTGTCTAACATTTGCCTTCTGAAATAACTAGTTTCCCCATAGGTTTGAGTCCGAGGACTATGCAAGACCTTAGTTCTGTCTAGTACTTAGTTCTTAAAGTAACTGGTTTCCCCATAGGTTTAAGTCCGAGGACCATGCAAGACCTTAGTTCTGTCCAGTATTTAATTCTTCTTGGGTAGTTAGTTTCCCTATAGGTTTGAGTCCGAAGACCATGCAAGACCTTGGTTCTGTCTAACATTTGCCTTTTGAAATAACTAGTTTCCCTATAGGTTTGAGTCCGAGGACTATGCAAGACCTTGGTTCTGTCTAGTATTTAGTTCTTGAAGTAACTGGTTTTCCCATAGGTTTGAGTTCGAGGACCATGCAAGACCTTGGTTCTGTCCAGTACTTGGTTCTGTCCAGTACTTAGTTCTTCTTGAGTAGTTAGTTTTCCCATAGGCTTGAGTCCGAGGACCATGCAAGACCTTGGTTCTGTCTAACATTTGTCTTCTGAAGTAAATAGTTTCCCCATAGGTTTGAGTCTGAGGACTATGCAAGACCTTGGTTCTATCTAGTACTTAGTTCTTGAAGTAACTGGGTTCCCCATAAGTTTGAGTCCGAGGACCATGCAAGACCTTGGTTCTGTCCAGTACTTAATTCTTATTGGGTAGTTAGTTTCCCCATAGGCTTGAGTCCGAGGACCATGCAAGACCTTGGTTCTGTCTAACATTTGCCTTCTGAAGTAATTAGTTTCCCCATAGGTTTGAATCCGAGGACTATGCAAGACCTTGGTTCTGTCTAGTACTTAGTTCTTAAAGTAAATGGTTTCCCCATAGGTTTGAGTCCGAGGACCATGCAAGATCTTGGTTCTGTCCAGTACTTAGTTCTTCTTGAGTAGTTAGTTTCTCTATAGGCTTGAGTCTGAGGACCATACAAGACCTTGGTTCTGTCTAACATTTGCCTTCTGAAGTAACTAGTTTCCCCATAGGTTTGAGTATGAGGACTATGCAAGACCTTGATTCTGTCTAGTAGTTAGTTCTTGAAGTAATTGGTTGGAGTGAGGGAGATCATCCTCAACGTTGGGGAGTCTGCCCTTAGAGTGACAGTGGCCTTGAGCTTGCTCTGCCGAGGGGGGACCCTTCTTCGGTCTGGCTCTTTCGTCCGGCGCGCCATTTCCAATTACGAGGTGTCTTTTGGGCTATTCGAGTAACGCGCTTGACGCTTTGGTGCACAAGGCGTACCCTCATTAATATCCTCGCGGATTTATGAGGATCCAACGGCTGGCAAGCTCTTTGGAAATTAGGCGGAGTTAATACCTCCAGTAATTCTTCCTTAGAATTCTGTGCGGGTTGGTTTTCACCAGCTCTTGCCTTCTATATAAGGCCTTTTGGGGTAATCTTTTTTTTTAAAATTTCACAAACACTTGGGTTTAATAGGGGTTCAAGGCTCTTTGTTTTTTGGGCATTTTCAAGGGCCTTTCCCAAAATAGTGACTTGTGTTCGGGGAAATGGAGCGGCCTTGGAAAAGGGCGGGGTTAAGAAAGCTGAGCCCCCTTCAGGAGCCGAGGATGCCATCCCGATATTGGACGACACAATGGAGGCTAAATAAGCAGAGGCCAAAGATCCTCCTTCTTTTCAACCTAGCCAGAGAGAGGACTCCCCTTGCAGTTAGGAGGGAGATCTAAAAGGAACATAACTTCTCTCCTCCGTGTGCGGATCTACTGGCCTTCTAAGCTGGTAGTGATTCGCCAGCGCCCGGTCATCGTGGGACTGGGAGAGAATCAAGGAAAAACCTTGAGATGGGACCGTCAGGCACCGTGCCTTCTTCTTCCTTCTCTTTCAAAGCGCCACCCATGCTGGTTGGGGAGCTGTGGACGACCTTAGAATAGGCCTATCTCCGCCTCTCCCTCCATGCTTGGCTTGGCTTTAAAACAAGCCTGCCTAGGCCCCCTTTTTCCTTTTTTTTTAGCTTCAGCACAAGCCTGCATAGGCATTTACCTTCGTAGTTAGCTTTAGATCAAGCCTGCCTAAGCATTTGTTGTACAATGTAACATTTCTTTACTTAATAAGTAAGTGGCCACATTTCGTTTCTTTTGCTTCTTGCATCTTTCATTTCTTTGTGATGATTGCCCTCTGAATGAGTACTGTGCCGTTGTTGTTGTTGTTGTTGTTGTTTTTTTTTTTTTTTTTTTTTTTGAACTTGGAAGAAGTGTCGTTATTGATCCTTCTACACCAACCGTCGCACTTGCTAATTCTCAAGTCCTTCCCACAGACGGCGCCAATTGTAGGGACTCGGTCCGGGCACTTCCCTCCTGGGAATGAGTGAACCTAAGCCTAGGTAACCCTATACAATAAATTTGTAGAGAGTGGATAGAAGGACTAGGCATTAGCGAAAGATACAACAGTTGGTGTGGGTTTACAGGATCATCAAGTGAGATTTGGCTAAGTGTTCTAAGGAGAAGTTCGCCCTCGGCCTAGTCCGAGGAGCTCCTTCCTAAGTGTTAGCGGAGGTTGGGGTCGTCCTTAAACACCCCAAAAACCCCGAACCCCCTTCCTCTCTGGGGGTTTATTCTATTATATAGTCCTGTTCGGCTGATCTCTGCCCTCCACTTGTTGATCATCTGAGCCTGTGTCTGAGAGCTTGTCCCATCAGCCGCCTTCCCAAACTTTCTGTTAGTTGAAGTAACCAAGGCATCACTGTTCACTGGTCAATTCTCCATTAATGCGGCCAGAGTGTCGGTTGCATACATTTAATGTGTGGATGACAGCTTCCCTTCCTCAATATCAGCCGGCCGAGGACATGGTCGTCCTCAGTGATGCTCCTTGACAATTTGGGCCTCCTCCACTCATCCTCGGATTCTGTATTGTCCTCGACATAGGCCTTGGGCCCGATATAGAGTGGGCCAGGGTTGCCAAATCTCTGGGTCCCACAGTATATTATTTCCATTTTTTGTTCTCTTAATTACTGGGAGGAAATTGAATATAATGTTTAAAACTCTTAACTTAAAAAAATGTACACATACATGCAATGTTTATAGTTTTGTATGAAATGTCCACATTTAAAATGTAAAATGGGTACCACTGTGCACCCTTAGTGCGGTGGTCACTTCACAAGTATAAATGCTTGTGGGGTGTGGGGGTAAGAGCCGAAATTTAAGTCTCTAGGAGGGAGCTTTAGAGGCTGTTTGGATGAATTTTTTTCATCACTCAATTTCCGTCACTCAATTTTCATCACTCATAACTCATCACTCATTACTTAATTTTTCACACCTGTTTGGCACCGTCACTCATTTTTTATCACTCAATATTTTTAACACTATTTGTGGGTCCCATGGCCTGTCACCCGGAGTAGCTTTTTTTTTTTTTTTTTTTAGTACCCATACTCACTGAAGCCAGTGAAAAAAAAAAAAAAACCAGAACAGATTGAACCAAAAAAAAAAAAAAATCCCAGAACAGACCGAACCAAAAAAAAAAACAGACCGAACCAGTGAAAGAAGAAGAAGAAAGAAAAGAAAAAAAAAAAGGAACCAAACAGCCAACCAAGAGAAGAAAAGAAAAGAAAAAGTCAAAAGTGGTCAAAAGTTGCAGTTGGGCACTGTTTGTGGGTCCCTATTGTGTGTTTAATTACAATATTGCCATTAAGTTATGAGTTATGGAAACTGAAAACAGCAAAAATGTGTTTTCAATTTTCATAACTCATAACTCAAAAATCAGAGAATTGAGTGATGGAAACAGAGTTATGAAAACAGAGTTATCGTGCAGCCAAACGGATATTGAGCTATGGGTCCCACCATTTTTGAGTTATTGAGTTATGGAAACTGAGAATTGAGTTATGGAAATTGCCCATCCAAACAGCCTCTTACACACATAGACACTTAAGGTTCGTTTGGTTGGAGGGGTGGAAAAGTGAGAGAATAGAAAATGGTAAAAGGATAGAAAAGTGGGAGGATAAAAAAGATTTTATTTTCTCTACTTTTTGTTTGGTTGAGAGTGGAAAAATGGAAAGATGGAAAAAATGAGTTTGAATAAATTTACTCATATACTCTTGTTAAATAATGATGCTTAATTAAAACAAAAAAGTGACAGATAACCACAAAAAAGAACAATCATTCAAATTTATTAAAAAATAAAAATAATATCCCAAAAAAAGAAGAGGCAAATGTTACTGCCAGGAAACCAAAAAAGAAAGAAAGAAAGAAAGAGGCACGCCAGGCCCTAGAAAATCAAAAGAAACAAAAAGAATAGGAAAAAAAAAGGGCAACAGTACTGAAAATCAAAAGAAGCAAAAAGAATAGAAAACAAAAACAAAAAAAGGGCAACGGTACTGCCCAGTGAAAAAAAGAAAAGAAAAAAAAGGCAACTGACCAGAAGAAGAGAAAAAATGAAAAAAAGAAAAGAAAAGGGCAACGTACTGCCCATTGAAAAAAAAAAAAAAAAGGTAACTTGAAGAATGTGCATATGGACTTTTTTGTCAATTAAGAAAAAATTCATTCCCATTCAGTTTTTTCTTTATTTTAGAGAAAAAACTTTTTAGTGGGCTCGGAGAGAAAACATGCTCCATCATTTATTTTTCTTCTTCCCCATCCAACCAAACACACTCAAAAAAGTTTTTTTTCCTTTTTTCTCCAAAGTTTTCCATTCACCCTATTTCACCTCCACATAAACACATCCTTAGATTTGGTTAGAATAGAAATTCTATTTTGTATAAAAAAAAAAAAAAAAAAAAGGTAAAATGGATGATGTGTATAGACAATATATAATAAAGAGTGAAAGAATCAATACCCGTGATGAAAGGGGGAATCGCGGCTTGACATTCGAATGTCAGTGGAAATAAACAAACTAGTCTTGGTAAAGGAAAGAAAAACTAGGAATTTTAGAAGCAATGACAAAAAATTAGCAGGAGTAAGATTGGGGGTGGGTTTTGTATGACTAGCTTCTTTGGGTGGGTGGTCTTTGTCTTATGTAAGATGCATTATTGGTCTATTTTATTTTTCTCGAGACGAAGGTTTGAAGATTCAATTCTCGGACGTCCATTTGGTATAACTTATTTCCTAACATGTGTTTGAAACTGCGTTACTTTGTCAAATGGGAACCATGCACACCAAGTAGAAGTATAAAAATAAGGAAGGGTTTATTAACACACTTTGTGTAAAAGGTTTTATTCATGTATTATTATTCCACCTTGGCCCTAACGCTATAGGCTTTTCTTATCTCTAGTGGCGGCCCTACGATTATTTTTTAGAGAATCAATAAGAAATATAAATTATAAAAAATTTAAAATAAAAGAGAACTTAAATATATTTGCATCACAAAAAAAAAAAAAAAAAAAAACTGAAATATATAAAGTTTTATAATTACTTTTTACAATGTTTTATATTTTGAAATTGTACGAGTTACACTTCTTTCGATGTACATATTCAAACAATCATTAATTAATTAATCTCCTATTTGATTGATTTATTTCAAATTTATTAAGATCTAAATGGTTTTTTTTTTTTTCTAAGGTTTAAGATTAACACATTTTTACTTTTGTTGTCGGGCTTATTAATTTTTTTCCAAATTTTATATCAAATTGGTTTGTTATTGGTTTTTTTTTTTTTTTTTTGGTTGTCGTTGTTATGTTTAAAAAGAACAAAATCTTGTTAAGAGAATTATATTCAAACTTATTTCAATTGAGATTAAAAAAAAAATCTAGAGGGTGTTCAAAATTTTATTTTAAGAGGTCAAAACCAATATATATATATATATATATATATATATATAATTTTGGGCCAGTTTAGAGGGGTTCATTTGAACCCCCTCCCCTGGGCTCGAAGTGTAGCTACCCCTGCTTATCTCACAAACTTATAAGAACTCTTTTCTGACTTTTCAGCGTAAAACTAATTAATTGCGAAAAGTATTTTTACTTCACATAAATTTTTTTACATTTCCAACCAAACGCATGATACTTGGAGAAGTAGTTAATCATGATCTCTATAAATATGGCCCACTGCCAGTTTAATTTCTTAAAGCTAAAACATCAACAAAGCAAGATGAAGAACCAAATTTGTTTTAGCGTAGTCTTTGTGCTCTCGCTCTTTCTTCTTCTCGTTGCAAAGTGGTCATGCGTTGAAGCTCAGACTTGCAACCCCAGTGGCACTTTCACAGGGAAAAACCCTCCTCCAGGACAATGTTGTTAAAGAGAGCACAGAAACTCAGAAACACAAATTGAAAATTGAAGAAGAAGAAGTGTAACGGCTAGATTTTGAGTCTAACGTCTCTTTGGAACAAACGGTGCCGTTTCATATATTGTTATAAGTGAAGCTGAGTTTTAGAAAGGAAACGATGTCGTTTATGTTTTATTAGAACGATATCGTTTCATGAATGTTTATTAAGAATGCTCAAACGATGTCGTTGTGGTCATCTTCTTTAGCAGACTTCTGAGCACAGGAGACACAAGATTCTTAGAGCTCTTGATTTCAGTTAGAGCTCCAGCAATAACTGCCAATCCAAGCCAGGCTGTCATCCCTGTATTTGCGGAGCATAACCTGCAATCAGTTATGAGTTTGTTATGAGCAGTTATAATTCTGAAAGCTCCAACTTGTACCAGACTTAACACTATAAATAGAATAGAGGCTAATGTATTCATTTCAGTCTTGATGAAATAGAAATCACAGTTTATTCTTTTCTCTTCCGCTTTTCTCTGTCTTTCTCTATCTGATCTTTTCCTTTCTGTTGCTTTGATCATCCTCCATTGTTGATCACATTTTAAGCTCAAAATTCTACATGGTATCAGAGCCATAGATCCATGGCCTCAACAACAGCACCTGCAGACTCTGCCCAATCCACTCACACTACACCTGTTCCTCCAACACCTACCCAAACAAATTTCATACAGTCTCCATTACTGTTACTCTCCAATATGTCAAATCTCATGTCAATTAAGCTAGATTACACCAACTATATACCTTGGAAGCACCAGTTGATCACTATACTGGAAGCGTACTCTCTGATTGAACACATAGATGGTACTGTACAAAAACCATCTCCTGTTGTTCTTGATGCTACAGGAAATCCAACTTCAGTTGTGAATCCTGATTTCCAAGCCTGGAAGATCAGAGACAAAGCTTTGCTTTCTCTGATAAATTCAACTCTTACTCCACAAGTCTTCTCTCTTGTTGTTGGAGTTATGAGTTCAAGAGAGGTCTGGAACACTCTAGAACAGAGGTTCACCTCTACTTCAAGAGCAAACATCTTGAATCTCAAGCTTGAGCTTCAAAGTCTCAAGAAAGGTAATGATTCAGTGAATAACTTCTTACAGAAGATCAAGATTGCTCGTGATAAGCTACTTGCTGTAGGAGTTATTGTAGACAATGAAGAGTTGATTTGCATTGTACTAAGAGGTCTTCCTAAAGAATTTGCTCACTTTTGCTCAGCAATTCGAATTAGGAGTGAACCTATTACATATGAGCAACTTGCTATTATGTTGCATAGTGAAGAACAAGCAATGATGGACAATTCAGAATCATTTTCTCATTCACTAGCTATGTTTGCTTCTAATAACAAAGCTAGTAGTAGCACCTCTCAGAATCACCCTCAGAATCACTCTCAGAATCATAATTCTGGAAGAGGAAGGGGAAGAAACAACTATAGTAGAGGAAGAGGAGGTGGCAGGTATAACCACAATGGTGTTCAACATCAACCACATCAGAATTTTCATCAGAATTTTCAATCACATCAGAATTTTCCTCAGAACTTCTCTCCTCAAAACTATCAGAATCAAAATGCTTCACACAATTTCAAAGCTAATCGTCCATCATGTCAAATCTGTGGAAAATCAGGTCATCAAGCCTTGGATTGTTACCACAGGATGGATTTTGCCTATCAAGGAAAGAATCCTCCCACTAAACTAGCAGCTATGGCAAGTGTATCAAATGCAGCCATTACCAACAATCAAGATCCCTGGCTTGCAGACTCAGGTACCTCTGATCATCTAACTGCTAATCTCAATAACCTCAGTATCCAATCTCAATACACAGGGCCTGAACAAGTTACTGTGGGGAGTGGACAAACCCTTCCAATCAATCACATAGGTAACACAACTCTTCCTACCAAATATCACAAGTTCATATTAAAAGATGTTCTTCATGTCCCTAGAATAGCAATGAATCTACTTTCTGTTCATAAGTTTTGCCTTCAAAACAATTGTTCCTGTCATTTTGATGCTCATGAACTTAAAATTCAGGATATTCCTACGGGGAGACTCCTCTACAAGGGCTTGAGTGAAAATGGTGTTTATCCAATCCACTCTCAACACTTCCTCAAGCCTTCTGTCTTCAAATCTGCTTCTCCATTTCAGCATACTCAGTCAGCACAAGCCTCCCATTTCCCTTCTGTTTTTCATGTAAATAGAATTAATAAGTGGCTACTGTGGCATAATAGACTAGGACATCCTAGTAATAAAGTGCTTAGTATTGTTTTAGCTTCTGTTGATGCATCTTGTACCCCACCACCCAGTGATTCTATCACTCATTGTAAACACTGCCTTCAAGGAAAAATGCATCAACTTCCTTTCAATAAATCTGAATTTCAAGCTACCAAGCCTCTTGAATTAATCCATACTGATGTATGGGGTCCTGCCCCAGTCACATCTGTTAATGATTTCAAGTATTATGTTGTTTTTGTTGATGAATATTCCAAATTTACTTGGCTATTTTTGTTAAAACTTAAATCAGATGTCTTTGAAGTTTTTAAGCATTTTAAAGCTACTGCTGAGAACCAACTTAATACCAAAATCAAAGTCTTAAGGTCAGATAGAGGTGGTGAATTTACCTCTAATGCTTTTAAAAATTTTTGCTCCTCTAATAGTATTATTCATCAACTTTCTTGCCCTCATACTCCTCAACAGAATGGAGTTGCTGAAAGAAAGCACAGACACTTAGTTGAATGTGCTCTTACCTTATTATCACACTCCAAATTACCATTACCTTACTGGTCCTATGCCATATCCACAGCAGTCCACATTATTAATAGATTACCTACTCCTATTCTTAAGCATCACTCACCTTGGGAGCTGTTATTCTTAACCAAACCTGATATTTCGCATCTCAGGTCTTTTGGCTGTACTTGTTTTCCTCTTCTCAAACCTTATAACAGCCACAAACTCCAACCTCATACCACTTCTTGCATCTTCCTTGGATATCCTGCATATACCAAAGGATATATCTGTTTGGACCCCTCTACTTCTCGGATATACATATCTAGACATGTCCTTTTCAATGAAACTGAATTCTTGTGGTCTCAGTCTTTGTCCAATGGTCCAAATTCCACTCCTTTATCTGCACAGTCCCCCACTTCTTCTGCTCAGTCATGCTTTCCTTTACCTCATTAGTGTTTTCTGCCTACTCAATCTACTTCTGTCCATAATTCACCCATTTCCTTGCCTTCACCCAACTCTCATATGTCTCCCTCTAACCTTCAATCACCTTTCCTACCTACTACTGATATGTCTCTTTCAAATTCACATTCTGCACCCTCAACACCTGTTTCTCAGCCTCATGCCAATCCTGTGTCAGATCTGCCTCCTTCAATCTCCCTATCTCAACCTACCACTTCTAATCCTATTCCTTCACATGCCTCACCCTTAATCATTCCCCATGTCCCTTCAGTTTCTTCTGTTCAGGCTCCTTCTATCACAAATGTTCATCCTATGGTTACAAGGTCAAAAGATGGTATTTTTAAGCCTAAGACACTTGCTGCCATGGCTGTATCTGCTGATTCCAAGTCTGTGATCAATTCTACCACGGCCAAGAAGTTATCTTCAGCTCCTAAGCCTGACTATACCCTCACTGAACCATCTACCTACAAGGTTGCTTCACAATATCCTCATTGGTGTTCTGCTATGGATGATGAGTTTAAGGCTCTTCAAAGGCAGGGTACTTGGGTATTAGTGCCACCCTCTCCATCACAGAATGTGGTTGGTTGCAAATGGGTTTATAAACTCAAACACAACTGTGATGGCTCAATTAGTAGATACAAGGCCAGATTGGTGGCTAAGGGGTTTCATCAGCAATTTGGAGTTGATTTTGAGGAGAATTTCAGTCCAGTCATCAAGCCTCCTACTGTGAGAATAATTCTCTCTCTTGCAGTTCAGTTTAACTGGCCTTTAAGGCAACTTGATGTGAGTAATGCATTTCTGCATGGCTTCCTAAGAGAGGATGTTTATATGGTTCAGCCCCCTGGCTATGTTGATTCAGCTCATCCTAATCATGTTTGTAAACTTCTCAAGTCTCTCTATGGTCTCAAACAAGCCCCTAGAGCTTGGTTTGAGAGGTTTTCATCCCAATTACTTCATATGGGCTTTCAAGCTTCTCTCTCAGACTCTAGCTTATTTACTCTCAAACATGGTCACCTGGTGGTATTCCTTCTAGTCTATGTTGATGATATAGTCCTCACTGGCAATAGCCCTCAGTTTCTAAACTCTCTAATTACCCAACTCAGTACAGTGTTTGAGCTTAAGGATCTAGGACCCCTTAGTTACTTTCTGGGTCTTCAAATCACCAGAACTTCTAAAGGATTACTTGTGACTCAGACTAAGTATGCTCAGGACTTACTTCTAAGGGTACAGATGCACACTTCCAAACCAGCTCATACTCCTTGTGCTCCTAATACAAGACTATCTCCTACTGATGGTACCTTACTGTCTAACCCTCATGAATTTAGAAGTTTGGTTGGGTCCTTACACTACTTAACATTCACTAGGCCAGATCTCAGTTTTGCAGTCCAACAAGTGTGTCAGTTTATGTCAAATCCTACTGATATCCATTTAGTTGCTGCTAAAAGAATTCTGAGATATGTGAATGGTACCTTGCATCATGGTCTTTTTCTTCAACCTGGTCCTCTCTCTCTCTCTGCCTTCTCTGATTCAGATTGGGCAGGGGATCCGTATGATAGACACTCCATCACAGGCTACATTGTATATCTGGGTTACAATCCTATCACTTGGAGTGCTAAGAAGCAGGATACAGTCTCTAGATCTTCTACTGAGTCCGAATATAGAGCTCTGGCCACCACTGCTGCTGAACTCTATTGGCTTCGCCAAGTGTTGAGAGACCTTGGGGTCTTTCTTTCTGCTCCTCCTAAGCTCTGGTGTGACAATGTGTCTGCTCTTGCCATTGCCTCAAACCCTGTTTTTCATACGCGCACCAAACATATCGAGGTTGACTACCATTTTGTTCGCGAAAAGGTGCTGCGAAGAGATCTTCAGATCAAATATATTGCCACGGGAGACCAACTGGCTGACGTGTTTACCAAAAGTCTTCCTTCTTCCCGTTTTGCATTTCTTCAGTCCAAAATCATGGTGTCCATTGACCCCATGGTTTTGAGGGGGGATGTTAAAGAGAGCACAGAAACTCAGAAACACAAATTGAAAATTGAAGAAGAAGAAGTGTAACGGCTAGATTTTGAGTCTAACGTCTCTTTGGAACAAACGGTGCCGTTTCATATATTGTTATAAGTGAAGCTGAGTTTTAGAAAGGAAACGATGTCGTTTATGTTTTATTAGAACGATATCGTTTCATGAATGTTTATTAAGAATGCTCAAACGATGTCGTTGTGGTCATCTTCTTTAGCAGACTTCTGAGCACAGGAGACACAAGATTCTTAGAGCTCTTGATTTCAGTTAGAGCTCCAGCAATAACTGCCAATCCAAGCCAGGCTGTCATCCCTGTATTTGCGAAGCATAACCTGCAATCAGTTATGAGTTTGTTATGAGCAGTTATAATTCTGAAAGCTCCAACTTGTACCAGACTTAACACTATAAATAGAATAGAGGCTAATGTATTCATTTCAGTCTTGATGAAATAGAAATCACAGTTTATTCTTTTCTCTTCCGCTTTTCTCTGTCTTTCTCTATCTGATCTTTTCCTTTCTGTTGCTTTGATCATCCTCCATTGCTGATCACATTTTAAGCTCAAAATTCTACAAATGTAACACAGAGAACGACTCTCAGTGCTGCGAGGAAGGCAAGCTTTACACTACTTACACATGTTCACCACCGGTGTCCAGCAATACACGGGCTACCCTAACCATCAACAGCTTTCAGGAAGGTGGCCGCGATGGTGGTAATAAATCGATGTGTGACGATCAGTTCCACTCAGATGACACACCTGTGGTGGCATTGTCAACAGGTTGGTTGCCCAATAGATGCTTAAACAGTATTACCATATATGGAAATGGAAAGAGTGTTCAAGCCATGGTCGTTGATGAGTGTGACTCCACTATAGGGTGTGATGCTGAGCATGCTTACCAGCCTCCATGTCCTAACAATATTGTTGACGCTTCTAAAGCTGTTTGGAAGGCTTTGGAAGTGCCAGAAGAAAGTGATGATTGGGGAAAACTAGATATAACCTGGTCTGATGCTTAGATTCCACCATATTTCAAATCTCTGTCAGCAGTAACACAATTTTTTTTTCACTACTTTTCACTTGAAAAAACTATAAAAATAAATTGTGAAAAAGATTGTGTCGCAACAATACTCTTAAAATATATTACTATGCAAGGGTGGAGGTTTTCTTAGGTTTGCGCGTAATTGTGTCATGAATCCAGGGTGTTTCTTTTTTCCTTTTCCAATGTATTTCAAAGTATTTGATGTACTAAAGAAATGTATATCAAGTGTTCTTTTCAAATGGTAATAAAAAAAAAAAAAGTGAGTATTTCAAAATATTTATTGTTTATTTTTCTCTTCTCCTGCGTATGTTAAAACAAAGTTCTGTAAGGGATGTAATTTAGCCAAGTTGGGGGTTGTATAAATTGAATTGTGTTATAGTTGACTTTGGATTCGAAGTTGTTCAAAAACAAGGTTTTTATTTGTTCAAAAATGATGATTTGATACTTATTTGCTCGTATTTTTAACATCATAAAAAATTAAGCTTCAAAATGGACACAAATTTAATTCAATTAAGATTTGAAATAAATGAGGTACGACTGTTTAAAGTTAGAACAACTGTATTATCCTTGAGAATTTGCAAGACACTCGGTGCAATGAAATTGCAGCAAATAGTAAACTGACTTGAAGACCAGCCAAATTGATTTAATGATTTTCCATTTAAAACCAATCTTTATTGAACAAATTAAGAGGAAAGGAACTGGCGAATCAATATTATGCTAAGAGCAAAACTTGGAACTTGAACAGTTATAACTTGAATATGCACTTAATCCATACCTTCAGAGTATGAATGAGGGAAGTGTTTCACTTTTTTGTTTTTTAGTAAGCTCATTGATGAATCGTTGTACTCAACAAATTTATTTCGGTAGGAAAATGGTCACCACAAATTAGTAAGCAATGGCAATTGGCAACTAGAAAGTAGCAACCAGTAGAAGACTAGAAGTCCACTATTAGGACATTAATGGAGAAATTACACTAAACTTACTTGTGACTACATCTATTTTAAATTTTTAATAATACATATTTGTGGTTTGGATTTTATCATTTTACTCACCTAAGGCTGCCTCTATTAAGCCTCCATAACTCCTTTTTAAAAAAAGAGTAAATATATGTTATATGTGTGTGCATGTGTGTGCATGTGTGTGTATATATATATATATATATATATATATTTTTTTTTTTTATGTCTCTCTCCTCCCTTTTCACAATTAAAAACAAAAGAAAACATAAAAAATAGAGAAAATAAAATTAAAAAAGTGCTATTGGGAGAAAAAATTTATTCAATATCTTAAAACTTCAATCTTGTATTTACACTTTCTATCTCAACCATTGTGAACTACAAGATCCATCGTCAATAAAGTACCCAGAAAATTGAAGGCTAAATTTATTATAAAAAAAAAAAAAAAAAACAATAAAGCATCCTACCCTTCCTCACAAAAATACTGAAATTTTGCTACTGAAATAAATTTCAGCTTGCTCTCAAATGAACATGGATGAACAAACCCAACAAATTTAAACCCAAACCAATTTCTCGAACAAATTCTTTTTTTTTTTTTTTTTTGGTAGAAAGCAAATTCAGTCCCCAAAAAAAATCAAACCTTAAAACCTATCGCATGGGTTGGAGAGTTCTTCTCTACCTTGGACACACTCCTTAGCCTTGGGTATCACTAGCCTTGTCTTCAGGCCTCTCCCAACGAGCAAGGTCCTTCTTAGCATCACCCACCTGCATATGTTCCCATGTAGCCACAAGAACCCAAAAGAAGTAACAATGCAGAGCATAGAGCGAACAAATCTGTACGTATGATACATCCAACACAAATCACTTCCAAGCTTGCCATTTGAATGTGAACCGTAATCAAAATTAACCTCACCATTGGAGTAAGACCCATAATTTACTTTAATTCCATCTTTACAACTACTAGGTTCCAATTTCAGCTCCTGCCAAACAGATGGCCCATCCGAAACAAACCCACTTCCAAACTTGCATTTTTGTAACTCCATCTTTGCAACTACAAGGCTCCAATTTCAGTGGCCCAACGAATGGCTTCTTTGGAATTCGGTAATGAGACAAGGTCTACAAATTTCATATGTTATATTCGTCAATTTCTGTAAAATTACAAACCCCAGGTCAAGAACATACCTTGATTTCATGTTAGCAATAGAAATGGGGTCTTTCTTGCTCGTAAGCAACTATGGTCCCAAAATCTTATGTTGATGAAACCCGTTACAACTTCAATCAAATGAATTTGGAGTGTTTTTTTTTTTTTGGCTGCCATTTAGTGTGATTTTAGCAACTATTTCGTTAGTTGGCATGTTTTTGAAACATTTTAGTAAACTAGCATTTCGAGTACACTTAATTTTGATGCTCTAGTAGAGGTTGATGTGGATATTTTATACACGTGGAACTGGAGTCTTTACAGATCTGTTATGGAGAAAAAGATCTATTATGACTTGAGTTCAGTTTTGGAGAAGAAAATCTATTACAGATCTGGAGAAGAAGAAGAAGAAGAAGAAGAAAACTAGAGAGTAGAAGAAGAAGAAGAAGGATCTGGGTAGAGGAAGGAGAAGGAAAAGGAGAATGATCTAGAGAACGGAAGAAAAAGAAGGATTTGAGAAGAAGAAGAAGAAGAAGGAGGAGAAGAAGGATCTGAAGAATGGCAGGAACTAGAGCAAAGATCTAGAGAATAAAGTTCCTCGAGGATTTTTTATTCCACGTCAGATTACTAGCAATTTCAACTTGAGTCTTAGAGACTCAGATTTCAGAGTTTCAAGATGCTAGTTTGCTAAATAGTTTTGCAAACTTGAAAACTAACTAAAATGTTCCAAAAATAATGTTAAATGTAAAAAAAAAACCCAACAATTTTGGGGTCAGGATCTTCAATTTTTAAATAGTGAGACAAATTTTTCTTGAGAGGCACTTTGATTCATTTTATATTATTTTTTTATAACTTAAAGGTGTTTTTCTAAAGAAGAGGGGGAGAGGTGGGTTACAGTGGTAACCTCAAGTGGGTAAAGTGATAAAGTCCAAACCACAAATATGCACTATTAAAATTGGCCTAATCACATGTGGGTTTATTGTTAATACCTTGACATTAAAAAACTATATTTAATAGGAACTACACACTTATAATTAAAAGTACATTCCACTGTGATAGGGAAAAAATGTATTGACTCCTTACAAATTAATTAATTACCTAAGTTAATTAATTAGGTTCAATTACATGCAATAGCGTAGTAGCACAAATAAATCATCAAATAACTAAATGCAGTAGAAAATAAATTTGACACAGATGATTTGTTTACGAATGGGGAAAATCACCGAGGCAAAACCCTACCAGGTGATTTAAGGTTACTACTCCCGAGAATCCACTATTTTCAATCACAAGTGGTTACAAGTATAAAGAATCTTACCAAACCCTTTAGCCTATCCTAAAATACCAACCTATAGTTGAAGCCTGTGAGGGTAATTTTTTGGACGATACCCAGGCCCAAGTAGGAACAAGGATCCTAGGTCCTTTACTTGTTGTTTAGTGGACTGGGCTTGGTTCACTATAGCTAAATAGAGGTTGATTACAAACCAAGTTGTGCCCAAGTCACATAAATCTCCTCAAGGCAAAAATGTAATTCCTCCTAAGCAATAAAATACCATTATAAGTGTTTTAGTGTCATAAAATGACCCTTTACTCTTACGAAATAAGTAAAATAAGTATTCATAATATTCACAATGAGAGGAGATTGAAATAGAATATTTAAGGCTTATCTTTTATTGTATAAACATTTAAAAGAGTTCCTTTACTTGGTACCCCGGATGTACTGTTGTGGTAACCTGAACATACTGTCGTGGTTCCCAAGGGCACTAGGCATGTAAGAACCCAGAATGCTAATTCTCTGAACTATAAGATCTTTTTCCATATTTATTATGCAATAGAGTTTTGTCATTTCCCTTTACCTCTATAGGTCCTGCATAAGAACACACTACACAATACACATATCTTCAAATAATTGTTAGTTTCTTAGATTAGGATATATAATACATATACATATATGTAAATGAATTTCATGAGAATGATTCAGCCACGAGGATCCTGGCCCCAATTCTCACAGACTTGAGCTTTTGCACAAGATTTGTGGGATTTGAAACTCAAGTCCAAGTGGCTTTGCTTAGGCATTGCCTTCCAAGATAGTTAGGTGAGGAGGATTTTTGTGGGAGAGAGTGATATCTGATATGTGCATGTTTTGGCATAGGTTTCTTTGGAGGTTAAGTGATATTTTGAATGATCTCAAGGATATGGGACAAATTCCTCCACCTTGGCTCCTTATTTTGTTTCTTTCTTTCTCTTCCTTGTTGGACTGTTAAAACTCAAAGAATATATGTTTTGAACCTCTGAACTCTTCCCCTGAATCCCCATTTTTCTCCCCTCTGAATCCCCTTTTTTGCTATGCCTTAGTGTTCTTTTTATAGTAGACCTGGTCTAGTACCCCGGGCGAGGATGTCCCACGTTTGCTGGGGAAAATCATGTCTTCTTGAACCTGAAAAGGTGCATTAGGCAAAAGTTCACCTTATTTAGGCAATTATAACTCAAAAGGGGCATTTGGCTTTAACTATAAATGAAAGATTCCTTCTTGGAAAGTCAAAACAGTGGGTGGGTTACTCGATGTACTGTGACAGCTTTGTTGAAAATGACAATTAAGAGAAAATTGTGGGGAGGTGTCATGCACATGGGGGAACTGAGTTTTTCATTAGTTCATACATTCTAAGTAAATATATGAACCAAGGAAAAATTTCGGGATCATCTTTTCACCAGAAATCACTTTTCTATTGACCAAACCATTCCTCCCTTACTATTCACTCGGGGTCCTACAGGCTTGGACCATGGGTTACAAAGATAATACCTGGTTTTTGCAGGATTTTTAATGGCTTTTTTTTGTTGGAAATCTGAACATACATAGGGCCTTGATGTTGATTCTTCTTGCTGCATATCCTCTGGCCTGACCGAGATCCCAAGATCCTTACTGCACGTCCTTAGACCTGACTGAGATCCTCTTCTTTTTTCTTTATTATTATTATTATTTCTTTCTTTTTTCCTTCTTTTTGGAACTTTGGGCCTTCACGGTCCTTCTTAACTTTGTGAATTGGACCTTCTTTTGTTATGGCCCATGGTCTTTCCTTACTGTTCATAGAATGGATTTTCTTGTGAAATTTTGGTCCTTAACAAACCCTTACCCCAATACCCAATTGGACTTGTATTGTAGCGGCAATCTCTCCGCTCAATGCACGAATCCCAATACGTGACTAACCAATGATGTACAGATCTCAGTACGTGACTCACTCCACTAACTTAAAGAAGATTGTTGGCAGCAAAGTTCTTCAGTTCATCAACAATGAAGATCAGGAAGCTTCTTGGTCACAAAACTTTTGGCGTAACACAGTAGTTTCTTCAGAGAGAATGATGAACTAGAGGAATTTTTGCTTCTAGTCACACAATGCATGTATTGTTCTTGCATCTACTTGTGACAGCCCCTAAAATAATCATTATATATGTTTTGGGTTGTGAGAAAAGAAACCCTACACAAATACATAGGAATATGCGTGTAATCAGATCTAAAAAGTCTAATTTCGTAATTCTCGACAGAAACAGCTTGTGTCAAGCTTCTGTCGAGCTTCTGTAGACACCCCATTTTACAACTTGCATTTAACCAACCGGTAGATCTTCAAGTTTGTGATACAAAACAAATTTTGATGCTCTAACGATCATAATGGTATGTCATAGGTTTTGATTGGACCACCTGATCGAAAGTTATCATACAAAAAATTTTCTATGATCATGGCTCACTTACATGATGGGCCCAATCACATCCTATTTTAAACACTTAAATATAATCCATGAAAAATTCAAAAAAACAGAAAAATGCTCAAAAAATGTCATTATCCTTAGCAGCAACTTGAATAGAATTTTTGGCCTGGAAAACGTTGAAATTTTCTCTATTTCTATAAAAGTTGTAGAGAATTGAATTTCCTTTCAAATAACATCAATCCCGAATCAAGTGGAATTCTAAGCAGAAAGTTATGGCCAAAATACGAAACAGGTGCAGAAGATAACACAAATTCAGCATCATCTTCAATCATCTTTCAAAATTTCAAATGGGGATCAAACTCAAATCTGTTCAAGCTTATCTAATAGGCTTATCCCTTCCCTTAGTTTCAGAAGAAAGTTTTTTGAAAAATAAATTGGATAGAGAAACATATACATCCTGTGAAAATTTTCAAAAATGCTCAAAAGACGTTACTATCTTCAACAGCAATTTGAAACGCATTTTTGGTCTGGAAAAAGTTGGAATTTGGTTTTCTCTATTTCTGAAAAAGTTGTAGATGATTGAATTTCCTTTCAAAGAACACCCTTCTTGAATCAATTGGAATTTTGAATGGAAAGTTAGAGCCAAAATACGAAGCAAGTGCAGCATCATCTTCAACTTCCTTACAAAATTCAAATGGGGATCAACACCAAATCCGTTCCAGCTCATTTAAACAGGTTATCTCCCCCCTTAGATTCAGAAGAAAGCTAATAACTTAGCTTTAAAGCTAAGCCATCCCTTCCCCTATAAATAGAGAATACCTCTTCCATTTTCTAGACCCCGAATTCCTTTTAGTAAGCTAGTGAGAAAGCAGAAAAGAAAAGCTGTTGTGCAACCATTGTTCTTACTTTGGTTGTAGTTTAGTACTTCCTTACTTTCTCCCTAGCCTTTTAAGTGATCGCTTCCCCCTTTTAATTTATGTTCTATGCTGGTAAGTAGTTAATTATATTCTTAACTTTCTACACATGCTTGAATAAATATTTAACAAGTCATTATTTGTTTCTTTCATGATATGCTTGGATGAACATGCCTATATGTCTCATTGATATTCATTTTACATGCTTAGATGAACACTTCTAGGCTAAAGCACAATTTTCTCTTGAATGCTTAGATGAACACTTCTTGGTTAAAGCACAACTTTTCCTTGAATGCTTAGATGAACATGTCTAGGTAGTTGTTCTACTTTTTTTAAAATGCTTGAACGAACTTGTCTAAGTATTTTGATTTTCTCTAGATGAACATGTCTTAGGGATTTTTCCTTTATTTTTTTCATAATTACTTGGATGATCAAATATGCTTAAATGTTTTATTTTATTTGGTTCTCTCTGCAATTATGTTGATGACAAATAACATGACAACTTTGTTTTTTATTCACATGCTTAGATGAACATGTCTAGGTTAGGAATTCCTTGCTTACA
This sequence comes from Quercus glauca, assembly GCA_023736055.1. NCBI lineage: Eukaryota > Viridiplantae > Streptophyta > Magnoliopsida > Fagales > Fagaceae > Quercus > Quercus glauca. Next base: position 18,170,332 of record CM043322.1, on the reverse strand, counting down.
TTGATTTCTTGGATGAACATGCCATTACCTTAATGCTCTCTTTACATTAAAATTGTTATCTAACAAGTTTCACTTTTTGTTTCTTTTTATGTCTAATTCCCTTAACACATATTTGTTTACAATTCTTACAAATTAATATGTTTTTATGACATATTATTTGTATTTGTTTGACATGACATGATATTCTTATTTTCCTTTTAAATTAAATAAGTGGCGACTCCATGTAAAACCCTCGATCTAGGGGGGAGTACATTTCACAGCTTCAACATTAAATCTCGATAGAAAGGATTCTGTTGAGCTTTAATGAACAGCACTTCCTTCACTTGTTTCTTGGTCAGATTTGTATGGTTTCAATACTTAACTTGAACACTTGTTTCTTGAAGTACTAAACCCATCCTAGATCTACCCAATTACAAGTAAAGTACGTTTTGTCAAAGGATTAGCCAATTACATAAATATGTCCCTAACACACTATCACTGCACACCCTTGGTGTGATGGTCACTTCACAATTATTAAATTCTTGTGTGGTAAGGGGGGGGGGGGGGAGGGGGAAGGTAAGGGCCAAAGTTCAAGTCTTTGGGAGGAAGTTTTTCATACATACACTTAGATGAAATTAGAATAGAATTTCTATCTTCTATATATATATATATATATTAAGAATTACATTCCACCAATAAAAACAATATTAATAGATTCTATCATGGTTTGAGTCACATCTCATAGTTAAGTCACACTCGTCTACAACCATAGCTGCCATGCTCCGCCCATTAGCACTAATGGTGATGTTGTTAAGGCACCAACTTATTTTGTTGAACCATTCGGTTAATAATGCCACAGTGGGCGTGTCAACAGAGTGGTACCGATTGTCACATTCTAATGGGCCACTGCCATCTACATCATTCTCAAAGTTGTTGAGGGTGAGATATGCCTTAGTGTGACAAGACACCGATGGTGAACAAGTATAAGTTGTGTATATCTTGCCATCAACACAATAATTTGAGTCATTCTTTGTGTTGCATTGGTTAGGAGGGGGCTTCTTTCCCCTAATTCTGCCACTTGGACAACATTGTTGAGCTTCAATATCCATATAGTTTGTTAATAGGAGGACTAGTAGGAAAAATGATGCCATTAAGAACAAGTTCTTCATTCTCTTACCATCTCTTGTTCTCTCTAGTTTCTACTTGTGTTCTTATTGTTAAGTTGTGATTTTCTAGGTTAGTTTTGTTGACTTTAATTCCATACCAATTTGAATGTAATTCTTTCAAAAATTTACCTGTATTTTTGTGGGGTTTATTGTCTAGTTGGTGAAGATTTGCTCAAACAGTAGCTTTGGTGACTGGGTTAACCTACCAGATGATCACGTGAGTAGCTCATATAACACATGGGATTCAAAATTCTATTATGCCATGTGGCTAGTGACTAGCTTGCAAGTAGGCCAACCCGCCATCGAGTCGCCAAGCACACTGACAGCTATTTTTTTGTGTAACTCTTGGCCTCTTTCACCCACACTATATATAACTTCATTACCCACGAAATTGTACAAAGAGTTTCAGAGAGAAAACCCTAGAAATCCACTAGAAATTTAGTGATTATCATCCAACAATTCATTATACATTTCTCTTAGTTTTCTTCAATCTCTTCCCTCTCCAATTTTCATACCCTTGAGAGAAGCTAAACCCAAACACTACCCATACACCATATGAGTGACTTGAGTGTGTTTTGGACATTTGGGAAGCATTGGGTCTTTGCCAAATTCAGCATGTAAGGCTTGGTGATGCAATTAAGCTTAATTGTGTGAACTGGTATGATGCAGTTCATTTTTAAAGCTAGTTGCTTACTAGTGCTTTTGTTGTATGATAAGTAGATTGTTTCACTTGTAATAGAAAGTTGGTTAATAGATTGTTAGTAATAAGTGCAACAGCCTATTAGTTAGTTAGAGATGTTTGTTAGGCTTTAGCCAATCACATGGCAGCCACATGGTAGGTTCTTATTACTAACTTTCTAGCCAATAAGCAACTTGCCTATATATCTAAAAATAAACAAGTCTGCCCTTACTGTAACTAGTTGAATTTGAATCCAAGAAATCTCTACCTATGAGGTATTTTTCTAAGAGTATGTCTCTTGAAGAGGTAGTTCATTCTTTCTTTTCTCTAAGCAACTTAGCTTTCTTTAATATCTTTCCTTTTCACCATTTTTTCCTCCATCATTGTAAGCTAGCAAAAACAAGACACCGTAAAGACAATTGATAGCTGGAGCTCAGAAGGCTCAAGTACTTTGGGTAGCTTAGGCTTGGAGGGATTTTGTGTATTCATGTACTCTAATTGATTTTCTAGTTAATTATTTCTGTTTGTTAGGCCGCAGATAGGTTTTTCCACTGAGTTCTCCAGTTTTTCTATTCGATAACACATCATAAGTTATCTCGTGTTTGCACTCCCTTCTCTTTTACTGTGTTTATATTGCTTGTCTATTATGTATGCACTTGCTTTAGTTTGTGGTTTCAGTTGATTATTTGCTATCACATATATTTCGCTTTTAATTGTGTTAAGCATAAAATTAATCTAACTGTAATTTGTTCTTAGGGGTATTAATCAGCTTTAGTTGTTAGACTAGCAAGCTTTCACTTGTGTTGAATGCTTGATTTGGAGATGAACTTCTGAGTAGGTTTATATAGCAATCGATTGCACCTTGCGGGCCAATTTTTTTAGTGTTATGAGCAGAGCTCCATATTAACGTATCAACCACAGCATGAATCTTGTTAAACTTAAATTCAAATTTCTATAATCCACTTTTGTTTTTGAATTGTTAAAGCTAATTTGTATGTGTTGCTAACTATCAAAAGGGTCATAATTTGAACTAAATTTACCTCCGAAGGCTAAACATTCATACCCCTGTTGCTTTCTTTGCTTGGCACAAAATGAAAAAGTTGTCATCCTTGTGGTTCAAGCTCCCTTACTCTATCTTATTCTCATCCCACGCGGTTCAAGCTCATTTGAAGGGATCTCTTTTGGGTGAACTTTTGGAAGTATGGTTTGGAGAGCCCATGAAAGAATTTGATACACTTGTGAGCCCAATGGAAGAAGAAGAATGTGGCCGCGCTTGGAGAACACGCACTTCCATGAGACATGATTGTCTCACTTGAAAGTCAAAAACTTAAAAAATGAACATCTGCAGTAAATTCCATATTTCACGCTGAGTCTTGTTGCTGAATAAATGACTTGGGATTGAATATTGCCTACACAATATATATATATATATATGTGTGTGTGTGTGTGTGTGTGTGTGTGATATTTTACCACTACAATAAAAAAAAAAAATTAAGGCTAAACTACAAACTGCAACCCTAAAGTTTAAGGGTGTTTGAATTTTACATATTGAAGTTTTAGAATTTGGATTTTACTCCTTAATGTTCGGAAATGTTTGAATTTTATACCATGAAATTTTAGAATTTAGATTTTACTTCCTAAAGTTTGGAGAATTTAGGGGTATAAAATCCAAACACCTCCAAATTTTAGTGTAAAATTTGAAATTTGAAACGTTAGTGTAAAATCCAAATACCCTGAAACTTCAGGAGATAAAGTTCAAACTCTAAAACTTCAAGGTATAAAATTCAAACACTCAAACTTTAGGGTGTAGTTTACAATTTAGCCAAAAATTAATAATTACAAAATAGAGGCATAGGTTGACTATTATTGTTGTAAAAAAAAAAAGTGTATATTTTAAGATGATTGATTGCAATACAAGTACAACTGTCATAGCAATAGAAAGATATATATGTTAACAGATATAGAGGCCAACAGCGTATGTCTCCATATCACATGAAAAAAATAAGAACAAAGCAAATTTTTGTTTGTGTAGAAGCTTACAAGGTGTTATAACATTGTTTTGGCTGGGATCTCTTGGTTGACAATAATTTACATTGTTATGGCTGGGATCGGCTCAGCTGAATATTCATTTTGATGTCTCAATTTAAGCTTAAAACATCAAGATTCCCTTTCAATAAGAATTTTTTTTCTTTCATTTTGATAACTAAAAAAAATTAACAATTCACTAAATGATGTTTTTTCTGTGTTTCTTATTAGAGAATTGGTTGCAATGCTATAAGCCAAAACGCACACACCCTTTCTTATGAGGAATGTTTTGCGATTTTTTTGTACTTTAAAAATTGAGATTCTGGGACATGTAAAGTTTTAAATTACGCTTGATTGAATCTCAATGCTCATTGAACGTGGCAAGATTCTATAGGACATATACTGATACTATTTCCTCTTATTAAAAGAGACAGAGGTCATCGATAATACTGATGCACAAACAACACATTAGAATATACTATTGTGCAAGCATATTAATTGACCTGCCCTTTTATATATGATTTTTGATATTCAAGTTGCTGTGTAAGTAGAAACTACAGGGAATACTGGGATTCAAGTCGCTATACTTACATAGCCCATGCACCTGCAGGGAATGCTGCTAATACATATTGTATCAACAAGTGTGACCATCCATAAATGATACACATGTTTATGTGTTTAGTAGATGTATCCCTCATTTAATTAAGGATGAACCATATTACCCTTACATGATGATTGTAGGAAAATAAAAATGTAGTTGCCTTAAAGTTATCGTGGAATTCAAAGTACATTATACACCAACCCATTGACAAATCACTATTTTCATAAAAGTTTTTAAAATACGGAAAACATGTTTTTTTTTCATACAGCCCCATTAATTAATCAAACCAAACATCACCAAAAACCAATACCATTTCACATACATCATTCTTGATGCATGCACAGTATTATGGAACATATCCCTGCTAAAATTAAGTCAAATGTTTATTTCATTTATTTGTCATTGAGAAGCATTACTATATGAGAAGATCAATCCCTACCATGTATACTACTAAGAAAAATTTCAAGAGAAATAGCTCCATCCCTGACCTATATGTAGCTCGTGCAAGTTATGTGTAGTAAGAAAAATGGCACAAATGCTCTGTCACGAATTTAAGATGATGCTTAAAATAATTGAACTTCCAATTCTATTTTTTTCTTCTTTCTTTGCATCACAGTGAACTCAATTTAGGCCCAATCAATGTTGTTATTTTGCTTGAATTAATCTCATTTGCATCTGAAAGCACATTGGCCACCATAAGATTCTAAAGTTTAGATATAGTTTCCTAAATTTTTTTTTTTAATGAAACCATTTCCTCTTGCTAAATAAACAAATGTCATTGACAAAGACACTTTTCAGAACATACAAATCTAAGGCATGTTATGTCCGTGGTGGCGTTATTGACACGCCCTTTTATTTGATTCTGAGAACTAAGTTGTCTTAAGTTGTTCCATTCCATGATGCATTTAGTACCAAATTATTCTTCCAAGAAATGGTATACTTCTTGAAAATAGAAGACTACAAAAATGTCGTAACTCAAATTAAAGAATGCTATTCTGAGTAGTTAATCTCTTATATATAGCCCACCGCTAGTTAAATTTTTTCATACTAAAAAATCACCAAAGCAATGGGAAAAAAACAAGGATGAAGACTTAAATTTTTTCTTGTGTCTTTATTCTCTTCTTTCTTATGCTTCTTGTTACAAAGTGGTCAGGCGTTGAAGCTCAGGCTTGCAAGCCAAGTGGCAAGATAAGGGGAATAAAGGCTACCCCAGGACAATGTAACATAGAGAATGACTCTGATTGCTGTGTGAAAGGCAAGCTTTACACTACTTACTAGTGTTCACTGCAAGTGTCCAGCCATACAAAGGCGAAGCTAACCATCAATAGCTTTGAGAAAGGTGGAGATGGTGGTGCACCATCTAAATGTGACAATCAATACCCCTCCGATGACATGCCTATTGTGGCACTGTCAACGGGATGGTTCAATAATAAGCAGAGATGTTTAAACTATATTACCATCTATGGCAATGGAAGGAGTGTTCAGGCCAAGGTTGTTGATGAGTGTGACTCCACTGAGGGTTGTGATGCTGACCACGATTACCAGCCTTCATGTCCTAACAATATTGTTGATGCCTCTAAAGTTGTCTGGAAGGCATTGGGTGTGCCAAAAAGTGATTGGGGAGACTTGGATATATCCTGGTCTAATGCTTAAATTCCACCATATTTAAAATATACTATGCTAGAGTGGAGCTTAATTTGTTGTGATTGTTATGGTTGTGTATATGTATTACCTAGCAAAAAGAAAAGGATTGCTATGTTTGTGTAATAGTACTATGAAGTATCTATGAATACAGTGGTGTTTATTTTGGTTTTTCTATCTATATTTCTTTGTTATTCCAAAGTATTTGGTGCACTAAATCATGTAATTGCATCTTCAATATATACCTTATACAGCATCTAATTGCTCTTTGATTGCAAGTTCATACAGTGAATATGTATGAGAAATTCTGTTAGTATACTTATGATCTCACCAATGCACAGACTGCTTCTACAGGTTTATTAGGAATGTATCGAGGCCACCTTAGTCAGTTTTGAGTGCTAAGATTCAGGATATTTGTGATCATCTTGATGATGGTGGCAATGGTGCTGCTTGATCTCTCCCTTGGAACTTTGTGACAAAAATGGGAGATGTTTTTGTCTATTCTAGAAGTGCTCTTAAGAGGGGGAAGGGGGGGGGGGGGGGAAGAGCAATTTAAGGAGTTTGTATTTTTTATATTTAAGGGGAGACAGATTTTGTTAACTATGCTTGAGATTTGTGTTTCTTTGATACATCCTAATGTGATTTCCAGACACTGTTACTTGATGCGCTGTTTTTGTTTTGATTAAATTTTTACTGAGTTGTGTAACCACTTTTGATGGGAAGCATGTTGATTTTCGTTCCTATGTTGTGCTTTAATATTGATTAACATTTTCGGATGATCATTTCTTGGATTGATTAATCATTGTAGTCAAATTACCTGCATGGTCAAGTTATGTGGTTTCAATGATTATTAATTTCATTACTTATTATTTTGTTTGTTATGACATATATGGAACATGTTATGAACACATGTCATTTAGAATTGACTAATTTTTTGACAAAATGCACTTTACTTGTAATTGGGTAGATCTAAGATGTGTTTAATACTTTAAGGAACAAGAGTTCAAGTCCAAGTATTGAAACCATGCAAATTTGTCCAAGAATCAAGTAAAGAAATGTTGTTCATTAAAGCTCGACAGATGTATCTATTGAGAATTAATAATTGAAACTCGACAGATAGCTCGACAGCTGTATCTATCAAGAATTACGAAATTTAGATTTCCAGATTTGTTCTTCATGCATATCCAACTTATTTGTGTAGGGTTTCTTTTCTCACAATCCTAGACATATATAAGGATTATTTTAAGGGCTGTCTTAGTTGATACAAAGACTGTCGCACTTGTTGTTACATGCATATTATGACTAGAGACAATCTATAGTAGTTCATCTTTCTCTTGAAGAATCTGTTGCGTTTGTACATCGTAGGGTTTTGTAACCAATGAGCTCCTTGATCTTCATCGTGTGAATGAACTGAAGAACTTTGCGGCTAACATCATTCTCAAGTTGGTGTGTTAGTCACGTACTAAGATCCTGGCATTAATTAGTTAGTCACGTACTTGGAGCCGTGCATTTAAAGCAGAGATTGTCACTACATTACAAGTCCAATTGTGTATTGAGGTAAGGTTTCAACTGTAGGTTAGTATAAAGTACTAAGATTCCTTTACTTATAACCGCTTGTTTTGAAAATAGTGAATTCTCGGGAGTAGTGACCTTAAATTCACTCGGTGGGTTTTGCCTCGGTGGTTTTCCCCATTCGTAAACAAATCACCTGAGTCAAATTTAATTTCCGCTGCATTTAGTTATTCAATGATTTGTTTGTGCTACTACGCGTATTGCATGCTAATTGACTTAATTAATTCATTTGGCTAATTAATTGGTTAATTTACCTAAGGAGTCAATACATTCTTGGCCTATCATTGTTTACTTTCACAATGTTTATATCAGATGCGTTTAATGGAGTTTGTTCGTGTTTCAAGAAAGATAAGTAAAAGGAGTTGAGCCTATTTGACTCAGTCTTAACTAGGTGTAAGTTAGTTTGACCTTTGTTTCTCAACTTACAATTAGTACTTGAATATTGTATTTTGTCACGGAATTGCCAAAGAGAGTGTTATTTAATTGAATGAAATAGGGACATCTAAATTATGGTTTCTTAACCTTTTTTTTTTTTTTTTGAGATTTAATTGAACAATTAGTACTTGAATATTGTATTTTGTCATGGAATTGCTAAAGAGAGTGTTATTTAATTGAATGAAATAGGGACATCTAAATTATGGTTTCTTTACTTTAATTGAATGAAATTATTATATATGTGAGAATAATCAAATAATTGGAAACATTTTTCTCAAAAAAAAAAAAAATGGAAACATTGATTCTCCAAAAAAAAAAAAAAATGGAAACATTAAGGTTAGAACTTAGGCCAAATTTAAGACTGTGTTACATAATTGCTAATTTGAATATTTAGCGCATTTTTGGTACATTGAATGAATATTACAATAAGAATGGTAATATGTATTACTGAGCATAGAAAATATTGCAATGTACACTTGGTTTGTTTAGGAGTAAAATATTTTCAAATGTAAAATATTTTATATACAGAATTTTTTACAGTAAAATATTTTCAGTGAAGTCACTTTCAAGTGTTTGACAAGTGTTTGGTGTGACTTAAACATTTGAAAATGTAAACATGAATCAACCACCACAAACCTAACCATTGCTGTCACCATCATCCACCCACTCACCGTAATCTCATCCCATCGGCCACTGTCATCAGCAACCCAAACACCCAAGAGCGTCGAGCCCACAAAGCCCACCATCAACTTCGACCCCAAACAACCCACCATCCATTGCAGAGACAACCTGCAAAGACGAAATATGACTGATCTCCACCATCAATGTCAACCCAAATCTCCATTTTAGATCTCCACCTTAGCACATGCATATACCACTACTAACCAAATTATGCCGAAAAGCTACCTTGACCACCACCGGCATCACGCCTCTCCACCAAGAAGTCCTCCTCATGACTTTCTTTGTCTATGCTAGACTAGATGAGCAAGAGAGAAGGGCAATAGAGCTTAAATATGTAAAATGTTTTAAGCTTGTTTTAAGCGTAAAATATTTTATGTGATTTTGGCTTAGTTTTAGAGTTAACTATAAAACATTTTACAGATGACCTTTTTTTTTTTTTTACAACAAAACAAACATGATCAAATGTGTAAATTTTGGAATATTTTACAACGAAATAAACATAGTAGTAATGACTATTCATTTTCATAAGTTTAGTTGTAAAATTATTATAAACCATAGATCTATATTTTTGAAATATCTTACATATATTATAGGTTCAAGTTACACTTAGTTTAACATTACAATATATATGTGTTCTTTTGACCGCTGATTTTGATTCGATCTAACGGTTTAAATAAAATTAAAAAAAAAAAGATTAAAATCTAATTGTAACACCCCATAAATTTTTTACTCCAATTTAATTAATTATACATAAATTATAAAGAGGCCCACAATTAAATGGATTAAATTGAATTGGGCCTAAGATATTAAAAATAAGATAAATATTATGGAATATGAAGCCCATGTGAAGTGGCATAAATAAATATATGGGCCTTGATAAGCTTTAAAAAAATAAAAAAAAATAAAAAAATAAAACCCTAGCCTCCTTCCTCTTTAGTCACACGTACGTATACTTATGAGACTTCATTTTGCTTCAGCCACATCACATTGCTAAATTTTGCTTTCCGTCACTATGGCTGTGAGAAGAGACTTCAGGTATGGTTTCTATGACTATATTAAGGGAAAAAGATGTCCTATATTGTTATTATATTAGATTAGGAATGGTCAAGAACACTGTACGTCAGAGAAGCTTTGAAATTGTATCTAAAGGCTTGGACTTTATCAATTGGGTTGTCACCATGTGAATGAGGAAAAGCTGCCTATGGTTTACTTTATTATTTCACTATCTATCTAATTTCCCAATCTATCATTCACGCACCTGCCAAGATTCAAACTTGTCTTGCGGCATTAAAGGGTTAATAGGCAACTAGATTGATAGGTAAGGCTTGTACGTGGCTTCCCATGTTAGATTGAATATAAATGTATATAATAAAATCCTTGCTATGAAGATTCAAAGCTTTTAAATCCTTTTGTCGAAAAAGCAATCACAGCATCCAAAAAAATTCTTGGTTGCTAGCTTTGTCAGTTACTTGCCATTTAATTATGTCCACCAAGTCATACTTATATTTATTTCCGGCATCAATTAGAAGTCTTAAGGCTTTGATCACCTTCTGTGTGGAATACCATAAATGTGCCTGAGGCAAAGGAGAGCTGGTATTTGATGAATCCCAATCTAGGAATTTATAATGGACAATTTGATTAGGCAGCAATATTTCTTAAGTCTAGAAATCTGATCAAAGCTGAAAGTGTATTGGATAGTTAAGTGAATAAATAGAGGATTTTGGATATATCAATATTGTCTAGGATAAAATCGTTTAAGTGTGAAAATAGATTTTTAAGTGAGAAATTGTGTATTGATGAACCTATTTTTGGTGTTGCTAGGTTCTAATTCTTCTGAATTGTTGTGATTCGAGGGAGGTTGATTCCTTTATTTTTGCAACTAAGAGGTAAGTGGTGTTTACTAATTTTGGGGGTTTTCCCAAAACAATGTCGATTGTTAAACTATTTTAAATCAAAGAAATATGTTGATATTCTATGTATAAATTGATATTTTATAAATGGTTGATGTGCACGTTACTATTCGTTTATGAAAAACTTGTGGGACAACCTAAATTTAGTTAAACTTGTATGTGTGTATATATCTTTATATTTTTGAGAATTATGAATGGATTATTTTTGTGAGCATATTGAAATGTGTTTTGGAAACCTATGGCAAGTCGTGAATAGAAGCTCAGTATGGTATCTAGTCCTTAGCAAGGGACAATCATACTACAGCTAGTCCTTAGCAAGGGACGGTCCCATAAAAGGGGACAGTGCACATTTGATAGCTCCTTAGCAAGGGAGAATACGATTAAGGATCCAAAAAGGAAACTCCTTAGCAAGGGAGTGCACCTTTAGGTTCCAAGAGAACCATCCTTAAGAAAGGAGATGAAAATGAGGTTCTAGTCCCAAAAAGGGGATAGCACAACCTTGTCAACGGGGCGTAAACGTTGACCACGAGAAAAGCCTAGGAAATTGTTTATGTGACTGTATTGATATATGTGTTATGGTGACTCACAATATAAATATATTTTCTTTTTATATATGAAGTATTTGTTGATGAATATTGATGAGTTACAAGTTATGAAATTGTTGTAAAAAAAAAATTTACTTATTTGAAAGGTTTGTTCCCACACCCCAATGTTAGTGAATTCCACTTATTGAGTTATCTCACCCCCCTTTTATTTCCCATTACAGATACATTAGAGGGATTATTGGAGTAGAGATTCTTGGGAGACAGCAGTTACGAACAAATTTGTGGAATTGAGGATTTTATTTTTATTTTTATGACATTAAACATTGTATTGGTGATTTATTTTGAGGATGTTTGTATTTGGTGAATTAGAGCTCTGACCTTTGTGATGAGAGTCAAGGTTGCTAATTTCTTTTATTTAACATATTTTATGAATTATTCAAATTAAATAGACATTTTTTTGCTACTAATTTTGGGGCGTTACACTAATGAAGGCGGAGGAAAGTGATGCAAAGTGATAAGAAAATGAGAGATGATAGCGGGAAAATTGGGTGTGCATAAGACTCAAAAAGGAGGAAAGATGCATTGAGGTAGGATAGATATCATTAATTTCATAGAACATTGACATGACCACATATTAATGAGATCCCACATGCAGGCACAAGGTCCATTGTTCGAGTCGTGGCGGGTACCGTGTGGGAGGAGGGTTCCTAGCTTGCAATGTGCCTCTCCTGCTGGCTCTCTTGAGGTGCTAGGGTGAGGTCTGCTGTGGCGTCCCAGTCACAGTAGCTATGGCTCAATTCAACATTCCCTAGCGAGGGAGTGCCCCTATTAGGTCACGCCCTGGGAGGTTAGTCACAAATGGTTGCCCCCGCCCCCCTTTTTCTTCATAAAAAAAAAAATGAGGATCTTTTTTTTTACCTTTTGATTTAATCTAAATCAATGGTTTAAAAAATGTGTAATTCTTCTATAGTTACACGGGATGTAACTTGAACTGTCTCATCCTACAATATATAAATAAAATAGATGAGAGTTTTTCCCTTTGAGTTTGTGGTGTTAAAATAAAGTAAATTACACAAAAAGCTGAGATTGGTTGTGTTCAGTGGTGTAATAGAACTTTAATTACATATTTGCCCCTAAAGGGTTATAAGAGTTAAATACTTAAAGAGGTTTATGAGGTTTTTTGTCATTTGGAACAATTGAAAAAAAGAAAAAGAAAAGGTAAACGTAAGATGCAGAACGAAAGAGAGGACTCGAGCAGACAGAAAACAGAGATTTGGTTAAGAGAAAGAGGATGGAAATCAAGCACAATGTACAAAGACCTGCACGGTATGGCCTTTATTCTGATTTGTATTGTAAGATTGAGAAATGGAGAAAGACAAATTGATTAGGAAGACATTTTTTGCTGGGATATTTTAAAAAAAGTAGAGGTAAACAGAGTATGTCTCCATCATATGAAAATATAAGAACAAAGCTTTATTTTGGTATGCGTGTACAAGGTGTTTTCATTGGATGTTTTTTCGCCTACAAGGATCTATTAGTTGACAATTACTTAAATATTGTCAGCCGGCAGCCGAGCTGAATATTCATTTTCATGTCTCATCAATTTAGGCTTAAAACTTCAAGACTAACTATCAGTAAGAAAATTTTCTCTTTCAATCTCTGTTAACCGAACACATGAACTTCGTTCACAAAAAATCAATAATTGAAAACAAAATAACAATTCACTATTTTGAGTTTCAAGTTACGCTTGATTGGAATCTCAATGTTCATTGGTTGTCACAATATTCTCTAAACATGTATCGATAATACAGATGCACAAAGGACACATCGTAATATGAATAAAACAAGGTTAATTTGGCAAGTTTATCTCTATATATAGCCTATCGCTTGTTTAACATCTTCATGCTAAAGCATCATCAAAGCGAAAGAACAAAATACGTAAATAAATAAAATAGAAGATGAAGAATCAAATTTGTTCTAGCGTCATTCTTCTCTTCTTCCTTCTTCTTCTTGTCACAAAGTGCTCAAACGTTGAAGCTCATACTTGCGAGCCTAGTGGCAAGTTAAGGGGAAAAAAGCCTCCTCGAGGACAATGTAACCCAGAGAATGACTCTGAATGTTGTGTGAAAGGCAAACTTTACACAGCTTATGATGTAGAACAGACAGCACATGCCTTCCTAGAGCAGCAGGGGCGCAGGAAGTCACAACGCAGGCTCAAAGGGGGGTGCCAGTAGGGGGTCATCGGGGTGACAGTGTCGGAATTGCATGAAATTTGGCAGGTTGAAGGGAAACGGCGTTCTGATCCAGATTCATGGTGCCATGAACGTCGCCAAAATTTAGGCGAATTCCTTCGTTAAGGCCCTGAAAACATTGTTTTTGCTATTTATAGTATTATTCGTGTTTCCTTAATAACTTTTAGTTTAAAAGTCAGAATAAGGTCCCGTCTGTTTTGGGACGACCCTTAAGGTCAGTAGGTTATGATTCTGTACTTAACTCAATTTTGCTATTTTTGGTAAAATTCAGTAATTTGTCCCCTAATCGCATAATTAGTGCGAATTAGGGTTTTAGACGTTTTCCTTAGTATTTATATGTTTTGTAGCCGTCAGAGGCAAGATAGTTGATTATCAATAAACACAGACATTTTGTCAAATTTTCTTCTGGTGGATTCCAGTTTTATTCTCCTTGTGGATTCAGGGAAACCCCTCGTGGATTCGAGGTTTACTACCAGAAACTAATAGTTTAGTTTCTGTTCCATCAAGAGAGCATCGTGTGTGCTTTCTTCAGGCTTCCGCGACATCAGTTGGTATCAGAGCCTTGATTTACCCTGGTCTGATGGCTAACCGGCGAGACGGTAACCACCACAACAATGACGACGGTGACGACGTTAACAACCCAGTCCTCACTAGGGCTGAGTTCCTTGATTTTCGTGATGAAAATCAACAATTTCGTGAATCAACCCAGCAGACTCTGGACCAGATTCAAGAAGCACTTGCCGCCTTACTTAACAGAAACCCTAATCGCGATGACGGAGAGCGACGTGATAACCGAGCGCGTGGCCCTCCCTATCGTGGTCCAAACCGGAACAGGCAGCCAGACTACAATGAAGAAGACAGTGAAGACGAGGAGTATGCAGAGAGAGTCCTTGGAAATCATCGTGGTCCTGTGAGGGATAATGGTCGAGACTATCAGGAGCAGAGGGACTATCGGATGAAAATAGAGTTACCATCCTTTAATGGTAATGTCTCAATTGAAGAGTATCTGGATTGGGTCAGTGAGGTGGAGAAGTTTTTCGATTATATGGGTACACCGGATGACAAACAGGTGTGTTTGGTGGCTTACAAATTGAAGGGAGGAGCATCTGCCTGGTGGGATCGTGTTCAATTAAACCGTACCCGTGAACGAAAGCTTCCAATTCGATCATGGAGGAGAATGAAAAGATTAATGGCAGATCGGTTCTTACCACCGGATTACCAGCAGGAATTGTTCAGGCAGTACCAGGATTGCAGGCAGGGTACTCGGACAGTTAATGAGTACATGGAGGAGTTTGACAGGTTGGCGAATCGCAATGATTTGGAGGAAACTGAAGATCAACGGATATCCAGATTTGTGCACGGGTTACGAGTTTCCATCCGAGATCAGGTATCCTTACAAACCCTATATACTTTGAATGAGGCTGTAACCTTATCCAAGAAAATAGAATATCAGCATCTCAGGGCAGGTTCGAAGTTTTCCAATCGCAATTCGGAGTCCTCTAGTTCCACTGCCAACAAAGGTAAACAGCCTATGTTTACACCACGATCACAACCTGTGGTTAGGGAGAACAGTGGTGTCAATCAGTCTACGGTGGCAGTAGCAGGTTCTGCAGCCCAGCCGATAGCGAATGCCAACCCTTATGCTAGGCCAACTGGGAACAAGTGCTACAGATGCGGAGAACCAGGACATCGATCTAGTACTTGCCCTAAGCGAGCCGCAGTGAATCTGGTGGTGGCAGAAGAGGGCGAAATAGAAGGTGAACAGGAGGATGAAGAGGGGTACAACGATGTTGATCCATATGCCTATGACCCCAAGGAGGTCCAAGAAGATGAGGAAGGCGAGCCATTAGGGAGGTCTTTGGTGATTCAGAGGTTGTTGCTCGCACCAAGGGTGGAATACGGTGATCAGCGGAATGAGATCTTTCGAGCACGATGTACCATCAATAAAAGGGTCTGTGATTTGATCATTGATAGTGGCAGTGTAGAGAACATTGCATCAAGGAGTTTGGTTACCAAGCTGGGACTGAAAACAGAAAAACATCCCTCTCCGTACAAGATAGGTTGGATCAAGAAAGGTACGGAAACTCTTGTTACTCAACAGTGTCGTGTTACTTTTTCTATGGGTAAATGTTATGTAGATGAAGTAGTTTGTGATGTTGTTGAGATGGATGCATGTCATTTAATATTGGGTAGGCCTTGGCAGTATGATGTAGATGCTACTCATAGGTGTAAGGATAATGTGTATGTGTTCTTTAAGAATGGCAGAAAAATTGTCGTTGGTCCTATTAAGGGGGGCAGTGTACCCAAAGCTTCTAAAGTGGAGGGGAGGCCATCACTTCTCATCGTTAACAATGAGGATGAGTTTGACAGGGAATGTAAGGAATTGAAACAGGTATATGCTGTAGTGGTGACGGATGGCGAGCCAAAGAAGGTTGTTGAGGTACCTAAAGCAATTCAACCATTGATCAAGGAGTTTGAAGGGCTTTTCCCAGAAGAGCTGCCTGCAGGGTTACCACCAATGCGTGACATCCAGCACTGCATTGATTTAGTTCCTGGAGCTAGTCTGCCAAATCTGCCACATTACAGGTTGAATCTTCAGGAAGGTCAAATTCTACAGGGGCAGGTGGATGAGCTTTTGAGCAAGGGGCAGATTAGAGAGAGTATGAGTCCATGTGCAGTACCGGCATTGTTAACACCGAAGAAGGATGGGAGCTGGCGTATGTGTGTGGATAGTCGAGCCATCAACAAGATCACAGTCAGGTATCGATTTCCTATTCCCCGACTAGATGACATGTTTGATATGTTGAGCGGGTCCAAGTGTTACACCAAGCTGGATCTCAAGAGTGGGTATCACCAAATTCGGATTAGACCTGGAGATGAATGGAAGACAGCTTTCAAGACAAAGGAGGGGTTGTACGAGTGGATGGTAATGCCTTTCGGGTTGTCTAATGCTCCCAGCACTTTCATGAGACTTATGAATCAGGTATTGAAACCATTTATTGGAAAGTTTGTGGTTGTTTATTTTGACGATATCCTGATTTACAGTAAGACAGAAGCAGCCCACTATAATCATGTACGGGAATTATTGGCGATACTGCAGGCCAATGAGTTGTATATCAACTTGAAGAAGTGCAGCTTCTTGACTGATAAGTTGCTGTTCTTAGGATATGTGGTCAGTGCAGATGGAATTCATGTGGATGAGGACAAGGTCCGTGCAATCAGAGAATGGCCAACCCCGAAAACAGTAAGTGATGTGCGAAGTTTTCATGGGCTAGCAACCTTCTATCGGAGGTTTGTTCGAGATTTCAGTAGTATAGTAGCCCCTATCACTGAGTGTCTGAAGAAGGGGAGGTTCTTATGGGGAAATGAGGCAGAACAAAGCTTTGCCTTGATCAAGGAAAGGTTGAGCACAGCCCCTGTTTTGGCATTGCCCAACTTCGACAAGGTGTTTCAGGTGGAGTGTGATGCATCTGTGGTCGGGATAGGTGCTGTTCTTTCACAAGACAACAGACTAGTAGCATTCTTCAGTGAGAAAGTTTGTGAGGCTCGAAGTAAATGGTCGGCCTATGAGCTGGAGTTCTTTGCTGTAGTACGGACTCTTAAGCATTGGGAGCATTACCTGATTTAGAGAGAGTTTGTATTATATACGGATCATCAGGCATTGAAGCACATCAACAGTCAAGCTAGCATTAACAGGATGCATGCTCGGTGGGTGGCTTATATACAACGCTTCCATTTCACATTGAAGCACAAGTCTGGTGTCACTAATAGGGTGGCTGACGCACTCAGCAGGCGAGCATCTTTGTTGACCACCTTACGTACTGAAGTTGTAGGGTTTGATTGCCTCAAGGAGCTGTACGAGAATGATGAGGATTTTGGTGATATTTGGGGTAAGTGTCATCAAACTCATACTGCTATCAACAGTATGTACATCCAGGATGGTTTCCTCTTTCGGGGTAACCAATTATGCATCCCTAAAAGTTCATTAAGGGAGCAAATTATTAGGGAGCTGCATGGTGGAGGTCTAGGTGGACATATGGGCAGAGATAAGACTATAGCACTGGTGGAAGAGAGGTATTATTGGCCACAACTCAAGAGGGATGTTGGCAATCATGTGAGGAAGTGTCCAATCTGCCAAACTGCTAAGGGTCAGTCTCAGAATACTGGTTTATACATGCCTCTGCCAGTTCCACAAGCACCATGGGAGGATCTGTCTATGGACTTTATATTGGGTCTTCCTCGAACCCAGAGAGGTATGGATTCTGTTTTTGTTGTGGTTGACAGGTACTCGAAGATGTCCCATTTCATAGCATGCAAGAAGACTTCAGATGCTACTCGAGTGGCCAATTTGTTCTTTAAAGAAGTTGTGCGTTTGCATGGAGTGCCAAAGTCCATCACCTCTGACCAGGATACTAAGTTCATTAGTCACTTCTGGCGGACTTTGTGGAAGCGTTTTGATACCTCCTTGAATTACAGCAGCACTAGTCATCCACAGACTGATGGCCAGACAGAAGTGGTTAATCGCACTTTGGGGAATCTGATCCGGTGTATCTCAGGTGAAAAGCCCAAGCAGTGGGATCTCGCATTGTCCCAAGCAGAGTTTGCATACAATAGCTCAGTTAATAGAAGCACTGGTAAGTCTCCATTTGCCATCGTCTACTGCGTGCCCCCAAAACACGCTTTGGACTTGGTACCTTTACCTGAGCTTCCAGGAGTGAGTCAAGCAGCAGAGAATATGGCTGACCGTATTCAGGCCGTACAAGAGGAGGTGAGGCAGAAGCTTGAAGCTACAAATGCCAAGTACAAGGAAGCTGCTGATAAGAAGAGGCGTGAGAAGATCTTCAATGTTGGGGATTTAGTGCTGGTCTATCTTAGAAAGGAAAGATTTCCTGTTGGTACCTACAACAAATTGAAGGACAAGAAGTATGGGCCATTTCAGATTACTAAGAAGATCAACAACAATGCTTATGTGGTTGCTCTTCCTCCAGACATGAACATTTCTTCTACCTTCAATGTTGCTGACTTGTATGATTATCATCCTCCTGATGAACCAGATAGGGGGAACTCGGGGTCGAGTTCTTTTCAAGTGGGGGGGACTGATGTAGAACAGACAGCACATGCCTTCCTAGAGCAGCAGGGGCGCAGGAAGTCACAACGCAGGCTCAAAGGGGGGTGCCAGTAGGGGGTCATCGGGGTGACAGTGTCGGAATTGCATGAAATTTGGCAGGTTGAAGGGAAACGGCGTTCTGATCCAGATTCATAGCCATGAACATCGCCAAAATTTAGGCGAATTCCTTCGTTAAGGCCCTGAAAACATTGTTTTTGCTATTTATAGTATTATTCGTGTTTCCTTAATAACTTTTAGTTTAAAAGTCAGAATAAGGTCCCGTCTGTTTTGGGACGACCCTTAAGGTCAGTAGGTTATGATTCTATACTTAACTCAATTTTGCTATTTTTGGTAAAATTCAGTAATTTGTCCCCTAATCGCGTAATTAGTGCGAATTAGGGTTTTAGACGTTTTCCTTAGTATTTATATGTTTTGTAGCCGTCAGAGGCAAGATAGTTGATTATCAATAAACACAGACATTTTGTCAAATTTTCTTCTGGTGGATTCCAGTTTTATTCTCCTTGTGGATTCAGGGAAACCCCTCGTGGATTCGAGGTTTACTACCAGAAACTAATAGTTTAGTTTCTGTTCCATCAAGAGAGCATCGTGTGTGCTTTCTTCAGGCTTCCGCGACATCAGCTTATAAGTGTTCACAGCCTGTGTCCCGCCATACAAAGGCCAAGCTAACCATCAACAGCTTTGAGAAAGGTGGGGATGGTGGTGGACCATCTGAGTGTGACAATCGGTACCACTCTGATGACACGCCTGTGGTGGCACTGTCAACAGGATGGTTCAACAAACAAAAAGAGATGTTCAAGATATATTACCATCCATGGAAACAAGAGGAGTGTTAAGGCCAAGGTAGTTGATGAGTGTGACTCCACTAAGGGGTGTGATGCTGACCATGATTACCAGCCTCCATGTCCTAATAATATTGTTGATGCCTTTAAGGCTGTGTGGAAGGCTTTGGGAGTGCCAAAACGTGACTGGGGCGATTTAGATATTTTGGTCTGATGCTTAATTAATCTCCACCATATTTTGAATATATATATATATATATATATATATATATATATATATATTGTGAGAGAGAGGAGATTAATTAATTTTTTGTGGTTCATGCTTGTGTATAATACCTCTGCATTACTATGATCATATGTTTGCGTATAATACTACTATATTACTATGAATAAGGGGAAGGAGGTTTTTATTTTTGTTTGGTATACAAGTGAGTAAAAGATTATATTGAATAATAATGAGAAGAATTAGTAATTAATGTAATATAGTTAAGCCCAAACTTATAAACTTAAAGTAGTATTTATATATGTCTTTAATTAATATAATATAATTTTTGTTGGTTGTTTTTATTTCTGCGTTTTCCAAAGTATTATGTGGCTCACATGTCTTAGTGCACTACGTCATGTAAGTGCATCTTCAATAAACTTTTACTTTCTATTTATTTGCATTGCGTTTCCAAGTTTATAAAGTGAATATATATAAATATGAAAAAGTCTGTGTGTTTGCTTATGATCTAACCTAAATTAATAGTTTATGAGTTTAAGTGTAATCGGGGTGGATGTTTAGGCTGGATTAATATGATTTGCCCTAGTAATCATGACTTCATCACCATAATCCAACCACTTTCTAACATAGTTTCTTCACACTTTGAACAATAGATTCTTGATCATATCAAATTGGTACCTTTCTTCTAGGGTTGTCTATCGGCCAGTGTGGCCGGTTTTGGAAAGGGTTTTTTGGGCAGCACCGTAGCTCTATGGGTGGGTTTCTTGACAATAAAGAAGTCACACACATAGCAGGCAGAATTTTGTGTGTGCGTGTGTACGTGAACCAAACCATGTGTCAAGGAACTACCCATCCTTAACCTCATGAGTCATGCGTGAGTGGTGACCAAAGTATGCACCCTAACGATCGATGGATTATTTCTACTCAGGAGCTGGTGGCATGGCTCGAGTGTATCCTAAGGTGACTTGCCTGCTGTAAGCACACCCTATTGGGCTACGATTGCATGATCAGTGTACCATTCATGATTCAACTTGCAGTGTTCATGATCATATCTACCAAGACATGCAGTCCCATTGTTGTGCTCACTTGTGCACACCGCCCACCTACATATGGCATGCCGCTAGTACACGTTGGTGTGTACTACACATGGAATGTTACCGTTGGACGCTGCACACACAAATGCAAAAATCTATGGGACCTTTGCCATGCAACATACAAAGAACCCTCATCAAAGGATGAAATCACATTACCCTTTTAAAAGCGTCGAAACTAGATGATGACTAGAAAAATAAAAAGTGTAGTTTTCTTGAGTTACATTGATGGAATTATAAATACATTATACACTAACTCAATTACAATTCACTATTTCCATAAAAAAAAAACTTTCAAAAAGTTAATAAAAACGCGTTTTGTTTTCACTGAAAACCTTTGATTAAACCAAACATCAACACTACCACTAAATGTACATCATTCTCGATGCATGCATATATGGTATTATGGGACGTATCCCCACTAAACTTTAGTCAAATGTTTTTTCATTTATTTGCCATTGAGGAGAATTGCTTGGGATAACTGAAATTAGATACTGTGTTTAGGAGGACATCATAGGACTTTCCTCACATGTAACCAAAAATCTAAATCTGTTTTTCTAGTTCGAGGCATGATTTTACCTGGTTTAGGGAAGAGAACCTACAGGACCCTTAGAACCCACACCTTAAGTTGAAATAATTTGTTATAGGCAATCAACCACACCTTCAAATCTATTTGATTTTTGGTGACTTCATTTCTGATGCACTGTAGTCTGTATCTCACACCATCACATTCTCACAATACACACTATTAGGGGGGTTGTGCCAAGAAGAAAAACTGGGTTCATTGTCAGGCTTACAATCCTTCTAGCTAGTCCCAGATTTATCATAAAACTATAATTCCACCAAGGCATATGGTGCTTTTTTCAAGTCAATAATATATCCTTCATCTATTTTCTTTCCTTTTTTTATGTTGCATCTATTTTCTATTGGACCACTCTATCATGGTTTTGTGCAAGCTAGGACCTAAATGCTCGCGCGAGCTATGTCTAGCAAAAAAAAAGCCTTTAAATGGCACCAACGCCCTGTTCTCAAGTTTAAGATGATGCATAAATAATTGAACTTTGGGACAGAGGATGCGCATTCCACATTGAACTCAATTTAGGCCCAATCTATGTTGTTATTTGTCTTGAATTAAGCAAATTTGCATCCCAAAGCCCGTTGGCCACCATAAGATTCTCAAGGACAGATAAGTTTCCTCTGGTGGAATAAAGTAATGTCATTCATTAATGTAGATGCACAAAGGACACTCTATCAGAACATACAAAATTAAGGCATGTTATGTGGATATGGTGGCGTAATTGACACGCCCTTTTGCATGATTTTTGCGACCCAATGTCTCGGTTTGTTCCATTCCATGATACATTTAGCACCAAATAAGATTTCAAAGAAATGATATATTTCCTGGTAATAGAAGACTACAAAAATTGGAAAAATTCCTCATACACCTCCCCTAAACTTTGAAGTAGCGGCCAAAACACCTCCTAAACATTTTTATTGGCCAATTTACTCTATAAACTTTACATATCTGCCAAATTAGTACTTCCAGTCAGTGTTCTGTCAAAACTAACGGAATGGTCATGTGAGCTTTAAAAAAAACCTCATACCCCATAATTGATGGAAAGAGCAAAGAAGAGAAGCAAGGTCTGACCGGATAGAGGATGGCTTCTCTATTATCTCTTCAGGGCTCTAGAAACTCCATGATCACTTCCCACTTGAGACCTCGAATAGCACCACATTTTTTGGATCAGCTCTCTCTCAACCCCACACCATGCAAACCTCTCTACACCTACGCACTACCCAATACCCCCAACTCAAAGTCCTATTGCCACCATGATAGTGGTGTCTCTCACCGCCAAAGAACCAACACTCAGTACAAACCCCACCCTGAACCTTCTTCACAGTCATAGAGTAATAGGAAGAAGAGCCACTCCCAGGTACAGAGCCAAAGCCAAAAGTTTGGGGGGCCAAAGTTTGGACTTAAAAAAAAAAACAAATTGCAACTTCAAGAATAATTTTTTTGGGGGGCATTTTAATATTTTATCAACTATTTGGGTCAATGGATTCAACAAATATCAAGATAGTGAAAAAATAAAAATCAAGCATAGGAGTAACCTTTGTGCAGAGCAGAGGAGTAGCCAAAATATTAGCCTAAGGCTACTAGCCTACGTGTGGGGATGGGAGGATTTTTGGCTAATATTTTGGTCATTAAGAAAGAATTTAGGCTGATTTTGGTATTGAGAATCCAAAAGGTGCAGTTCGAGAACTTATAATTTGAGTTAAAATTAAAAAGCTTGTTTTTAATTCTTTTTGTTTTGTTTCATTCAATTGCTCTGTTCCTTGTATATATAAGCGGAGCTGTACTATTCCTATTCATTCAATGTGAAATTTCTCTCATCTTCATCTCCGGTTTAGCTTCTGACATGAGATGGCAAACAACATATACATTATGGGGTGTTGTTAGGGAAGGGGGCGGTCATAACATAGCTTCGTCCCTGGCCACTCCAGTGAGCAAAAGATGAACGATGATTAGCTTAAAAATGAAAATGAGAGCGACCCACCAAATGTTGATTTGATGGGTTTGTGTGGGGAGGGCAACATTGAACAAGTTGTGGAGTATATGGGTCAAGGTGTTTGCGCTGATTATGGTGTTTTCAGTGCATTGTTGGGTCAAGGTTTTTGCGCTGATTATGGTGTTTTCTGTGCATTATATGGTGGCGTAATTGACACGCCCTTTTACATGATTTTTGTGATCCAACTTGTCTCGGTTTGTTCCATTCCATGTACACTTAGCACCAAATGGGATTTCAAAGAAGAGTTATACTTCCTGGTAATAGAAGGCTACAAAAATGTCGTAACTTGAATTAAAAGACAGCTATTTTTGGAAGTTCATCTCTATATATAGCCTACCGTAAGTTGAACATCTTCACACTAAAACATCACCAAAGTAATAGGAGAAAAAAAAAACATAGAAGATGAAGAATCAAATTTGTACTGGTGTCTTTGTTCTCTTCTTTCTGCTTCTTGTTACAAAATGGTCAAGCGTTGAAGCTCAGACTTGCCAGCCTAGTGGCAAGATAAGGGGGGATAAGGGCTCCTCCAGGACAATGTAACAAAGAGAATGACTCTGATTGTTGCGTGCAAGGCAAGCTTTACACGATTTACTGTTCACCGCAAGTGTCAGGCCATACAAAGGCGAAGCTAACCATCAACAGCTTTGAGAATGGTGGGGATGGTGGTGGACCATCTGAATGTGACAATCAGTACCACTCAGATGACAAACCTGTGGTGGCACTGTCAACAGGATGGTTCAACAAGAAGCAGAGATGTTTAAACTATATTACCATCTATGGCAATGGAAGGAGTGTTCAGGCCAAGGTGGTTGATGACTGTGACTCCACTATGGGATGTGATGCTGACCATGATTACCAGCCTCCATGTCCTAACAATATTGTTGATGCCTCTAAAGCTGTATGGAAGGCCTTGGGAGTACCAGAAAGTGATTGGGGAGACTTGGACATATCCTGGTCTGATGCTTAAATTAAATTCCAACATATTTTAAATATACTAAGCGAGAGTGAAGCTTAATTTGTTGTGATTGTTATGTTTGTTTCTATGTATTGCGGCTATTGCCTATGCAAAAAGAAAAAGATTGTTATGTTTGTGTATAATGGTACTATGAAGCTTTGAAGTAAGAATACAGTGATGTTTATTTTTGTTGTTTTCTTTGTCTTTTTATATTTATTGGTTATTCTAAAGTATTTGGTGCACTATATCCTGTAATTATATCTTCAATATACCTTATACAGCATCTATTTGCCCTCTTATTGCAAGTTCATAAAATGAATATGTACGAAAAATTCTGTAAATGTACCTATGATCTCACCAAATTCATGGAAAAGAAACTTTGGACTTACACAAAACCTACAACAAGATTCCTGCCTAAGATAGTCATCAGGAATTCATCACCATATTCAACCAATTTGTTGTATGACTTTCCGACCAATTTGTTGTGTGACTTTCCGATATATATAGTAGTATGATGTATATAATTTATGGTTAACTTTGCAATCTGCAAATGTCACTATCTTAATTTTTTTTATGATGTTGGTTCCAATTTCTCTCCATTTGAAATGGATCTATTTCATGATTCAAATTAAATATTGCAAATATAAAAGAATAGCCAGTGCCACATAATTTAAATTTTTAAATGATATGATATCAAATCAAGGAAATAATTCAACATCGTGTAATGGACTTGACCATTTCAAGTGAAACAGAGATGATCATATTCCTGCCATCGAACAAAAATGTAGCTTTGATAGGGTAAACCTTGAGGAATCATTACATAGATTGCTGTAAAACTGGTTGACATATTTAAGCCTAATCAAAGGCCCAATTTTCCCTTAGCCCATACCCTTGCCCAAAATTGGACCCGATTTGGTTGAAATGCATTTCTTACCTTTGAGGATCAGAAGCTTTCACCGTTTAGCGCAAATCACATCAGAATGGTAAATTAACTATTTTATTCTGGAGAAGCCATTAAGCTATTCTCAGATGGCTCTGAGTTTTCGAAGTTCAGGTTAAAGTAGCTAAAAACCATGACCAATTAGTATTCCAGAAGCCATTAATATTCCAGTTGAATTTATTCAAGTAACATTGACAGAAAAGCTGCTACTTGGGAAGTAATCCACTTTCAATCAGGAACATAAACATGTGTGTAAAATTGTGATTTATAACTATGTTTTAATGTTGGCTTATTCCATGACAAAAATAAATGTTGTAATTGCTTTAATTTTGTTCCTTGTATTTTGTGGGATTTTATTGTATTGAGTTTAGTATTAAGTTGGTGAAAACTCAAAATTAATTGAAGATCAAATGGATTTCGCGAGAAGCTCTCGAGAAGCTAACCCGCGAAGTAGCCACGTGAGAAGCACATAACTAGAAGCTAAAGAGCCGTGCTAGGCTGTCAATTTCTTGTGTCTTGTGAGTAAGGCCTTCTCGCGAGGCATTCGCGAAACATTCTACCTGGAGGATTTTTAAGTGTGATTTTCTTACCATTCACTCATACTATATATATACCCTCATTACCCACAAATTCTAAGGAAACTATTCAGAAAGAAAAACTCTAGATAGGTTTTCTACAATTCACATACCCATCTTTTAGAGAGAGAGCTACACATCTTTAGTAACAAATCATTCTAGTCTCTTCTCCTTCTCTCTCCTATTGTTATACCTTGAAAGGAGATTTGTACCCAAATACATCACACATATTTTCAGACTGTAAAGAGTGTTTTGAAGTTTAGGAAGATTTGGAGAGTTGCCAAAAGAAGTCGGTAAGCCTTGACAGATGCAATTGGGCGTATTGCGAAATCCGGAAAGTTAGAGAAAATAAGGCTTCATTAAGCCAGTTGGTAGCAGAAGCTTGAAGAGTTTAAGTACATTGGGTAGACTAAGCTTGGATGGTCTTTTGTTATTCATGTACTCCAACTTTATTCTCTAGTGGATCGATTTACCGCTTGAAGGGCGGCAAAGAGGTTTTTTGCCGAGTTTTTCGATTTCCTCTTCGATAAGACGTCTTGGTTTTATCTTGTGGTTGCATCTCTCTTTCCTTACTCTTGTGCTTTACTTTTATTGTTTGCTATTCATGTTTATGCACTAGAGTAGTTATCGGTTTATTGCACTTCATTTGCTCTTGTTCCACACTTAAATAAGTTAAAGCAATCTAACCGTAATTTTAAAATTAGGGTCTAAACAAGCCCGTGTATTTACAAAATTCCGAGCTTTCAATGTGGTTTCCACCTTGAATAAACCATCCCATAATATGATATATCAAGGACCAACATAAGAACAGCTACAAATAAAAACTACCATCAAGTACAAGGCTTGCATACATACATCTTTATCAACTTCCACAACCAGACAAAAACAGGAGATAGAACATTTACAATTACTGCCAATTACTTCCAAATAAATCCGAGACCCAAAACACACTGGCAGTAGAAACTTTTTACAGAAAATCCCAACAACCTGTCTACAACATGCTATCAGTCCTAGCCGGCAGCCGACGGAAGAAATTAATGGGTAATGATGGCATCTTATGACGAAACTTGGGGTGCCTCATGAAGTAAAACCCAGACAGAAGAGTCAGCACCTGGAAAGGTGTTACATACAACACAATGGCAGCTGTAAAACAGAAGATCATATATATAAATGTGGCACGAGGATCTCGCCAGCTTAGGAGGGCCTGGACACGCTCCAGTTGGGAAGCCACATCACCCACAACAGTCTGAATTTTCCCGGCCACTATCCTTAGCCGATCATACCTTGCCCGAACAATGTCGGTACCCCGACTGGTTGGAAATACATCAAATTCTTCATCAAGCTCATCAGGGTGCACTGCATCTGCATAAGAGATTCTTGTGTCCATATGAGGAGGGTATCTTGGGCGGTACCGGAAATTCCAAGCTCCTATCACAAACATGTATAGAAAAACAGTTGGCAGAATCAGCTCTGGGAAACACACCAGCATCACAAAGAGAACATGTACTAACACCGTCGTGATAGGGTTCTTCCACATGCAAACATCACCAAACCACCTTCCAACTGATAGTAATCCCGAGAAAACTGTCATCAACCGAAAAAAGTTCGCCTTACTACGCCTCATGCTCCAAAGATGAGAGTTTGCATCAGACATGTACTCAACTATCTCCTTCTTAACAGGGGGTTCTGCTCGACCAAGCCTAGCTGCCACTATGATTACAGCCTGGTGACGCAGCCAATCCTGCTGCATCACACTCAATGGCCTTACGTAATGCATCTTTGGGAGCACAGGACGAGTGTATATAAACATCATGTTCATCAGTGATGTGCTCGAGAACCGTATTGCTAGATGTATTTCACCCATTTTTTTTACACCAGAGGGCTGAAGGACTAGCAATGGATACGAGTGAGTGTAAACTCGGCCAGTCTCAAGAGTAGAAATTCGAATTCGAACTTTGCCAATTTTCATATCTTTGTTACCATTTGAACCACCAACCTGGCTGTTATCAAAAACCCCCACACTGAGAACCGTGGCTGGATCATAGACTTCCCAAGTGTACTGCTCATTGTACTTTGGGCTCAAGCTGTTGACTATTGTTCGAGTCCTGACCCACTTGTTCCCATACTTTGCTACACAATAAGTGTCTGATGTGCCCTTACCATCCCTTGTTTTCATAGGATGGAGCCCACCAGCATTCAGAATGCCAAGTTCCAAAACACCTATTGATTGCTTCCAAAGGGGCTTTGCTGAAGGTCGGAGGTCACTACTGTAGTGAGTAGGCTCATCCAGCACATGATACCCTCCATCAAGACAGACACTGACATGGAGTCTACTAGAGAACTTGTCTTTCTCTTTCTTCCCACGATCTCCATCCATTGCGGCTGACATGTGCTTCTCAATGTTGACCCATTGGCTTCTGATCATTCGGTTATCAGCACGCCTCTCAACTTTGATCAAAGGTATAGCAACCTTCCCAATGGTCTCATCTTTGTTGGGACCTACACGATCTTCAATTGAAAGGATCAGATGATCTTCAAATGGTTCAGCAGCAACAAGCATGAATTCCTCATTCCAGATTGCATTCAAACCCCTAGCTTGAACCACTTTTGTCTTCAATGACTGACCACCAATTTGTACCCTAACATATGCATCCGGAAAACGAGACTTTTCAGATACAACCAAGTCTTGTGCCTCAATTACATTGACACGAACATACCACAATCTTGGTGAATGGTAAACTTTAGAGCGGAGATGTGAGGAGAAGGCTGAAGAGCCATCAGAGGAAGTAAATGTATCTGAGTGCCAAGCATCAGGAAAAGCCTCATCAGCTTGTGTGCCATACCAGACAGCAAGCATCAGCTCCCCCGCTTTCTTCTTCTCCCCACTCTTGTCTTCAAGTCTATACCATTCTGGAGCCAAAGGACTATCAGGTGGAACCCGTGTAGGAACTTCATTGAGATCAAACTTCAAACGCCCAACAAAATCATCTTTTAGCATATCCTTGTCCTTCACTACAACATCCAGGCTAGACCACTGTATATTGTCCTTAGCAAAGGCAAACACCTCATTCCACTCTGGATTTTGTTTTTTCTCAAAGTGCTTTGTAATTCCTTTGAAGTTCCCAAGTTTAACTTCAACAAAAGGGTCGAGGCTCCCTGTCACATCCTTAGAAGGAAGCTCACGAGCTTTCACAACACGTACAAAAAGGTAACGTATTGGTTCAACAAGATCATATGTGCTGGATGGCCTATTGGTACGTATTACACGCCCCCCAACAACCCGACCCCCTCCAAGGTGAGGACTTGTCTCTTTAAGTGAATAATCGTCAGATTGTGATGATGGACCCGAGTACATGTGAACAACTTTTGAAACCTGTGGTTCAGATTTCATGGCTTGCACCCCATAGTCGAAACTTGGCTGGGTTGACATGGAGGGAATATTAAGCTGCTGTGGCTGTGCAGGATTCAGATTAGGAAGGTGATGGAATGTGCGTCTTGACTCGCCTTTTTCATTGGAGAAGGGTTTTGGAACAAAACTAGGAACTTGTTCGTTAGGGCCTTGACCTTGGATTGGACGTAATCCTGAATTCAGAGAGGCTTCCATTGCAGGAAGTGGATTTGAAGATCGTATAGAAGGGTCATCAGTTACAAAGACTTTCAGACCAAGCTCTCCTTTTACACGTGACAAAAAGCTTTTTTTTTCCAGAGGGTAGTGCAAAACAACAGCATCAGAATATGGCACAAATGATGTCCCTGTGAGACGAACCCTTCCAAGGAAAGATCTGCTGTTGTTGGCCTTATTATAGCTATAAACATAAGCATCAAGGGTGAGGTTAGAGAGGTTATTTGGATCAGAGACATTGAAGTAAAAGCTTTCATTCCAAACAGGATTCAGGTCTTTTTCTTTAGTAGTGGTACGAAATTTTTGTCCATCAAAGTGGAGCTCCACATAAGTATCAGATAAGCCTTGCCCATCTTTGGCTATAAGGTCATGGGCACTCACAATCTCAATCCCTAGTTTGAGATTACTCATGGGTTTTTCAATTAGAATTGACAAGAGACTGATAAAAAAAAAATATAGCAGAACTTGGCAGGGGAGACGGAGAACCTGAAAAGGAAGGAGCAAACAGTTCAATATTGGTCAAAATAACTGACATAAACAGTCAGGAGAAGAAGAAGAACCAAACAATTCGCACAAATGGATTTGAATACTAAACAGTAGAACATGTTAAAATTTAAATATCAACCACACTAACAAAAGAGAAATATGTTTTACCTAGCATACCTACCATAAATCGATATTCAAGATGACAGTGATCCAAATCAATATCTTCGAAAAGAAAAGTAAAGGGTACAGGTTGAAGATATTTAAGTTAACCATGAAAACCATGGAATCTAAATGCAACTCAACTTAATGTAGTACATTTCCAACTATCTAGAGTCGATACATTCATCCTGTTTGCCATTTTGATCAACGAGGGTGCACATTTTCTGTTAATCCAGAACCCATAGGTCTTCTAATACTGTCTCAAGCTCGTCATTTATTACAACTAAGCTGATGGGAAGCATGAACTTAATTATTTAATCAAATCTAAAACTCCTGCTCACAGTGTGAGCCCATACTCAACCTCAATGAGTAGGGCTAACACCTGGAACTTTTTAACTTTGAATAGGAGGTAATAGAGTGACGATGCCATGATAAATTACATTTTTCCCAAATTACTAGGCTGGTGGGAAGCAATAAATTTAATCATCCAATAATCTAACCCCTTGTATCCATACAGTGTCTTTTACTGATCCCCCAATTATCTGACCAGGAGACAGTGCATCTGGCATAAAGTAAAGGCAATAAATTTCATGACTCCTTAGCGAAGTTAACAAGATTCAAGACTACCTTGACCCCCTTTTTTTTTTTTGGAGCAAAAAAACATTTTAAGACTACTTAACAAAGGCATTAACTTCCACACACAATTATTGAAAATTTAAAAATTATGCAGCAGAATATGGGGTTCGAACATAGAATGTTTTCTCTTACAATAGTTTCTTTTAATTTCCCTCGTACTTTTCAGTAACCAAAAGTATCATATATTACCATGAAACTCCTAAGAAACATAAGAACAAAACAAAAACTGGTAAAAAAAAGGGTAATTTAAAAGATAATAATAATAAATCCATAGGTTCCTTTAAAAAATAAAGAGAGCAAAAAAATTATGTATCTTTCACTTCAACAAAGTCCAAAAAAAGCTTCAATATTCTCTAGCTTTCTAATAGAACCCACGGATTACAATAGAACAAATGTTTAAAAATGAACATAAAAAGGAATAAGCATCAAAAAGTCCTTACTTTTAGATTCCCACTACAATCAAAAAGGAAGACAGGATATACAGAGTCTTCAAAAAAGATCTCATTTTTCATCGGAACAGAACAGTAAAGATTTTTTCCCGATTCTCTCTCATGAATCCGATCCTCCAAAAAAATTTAAGAAATTAGAGAATACGCAGAAGCAGAGAACCCAAAATCAATTTTCCGGGAAAAACTTTTTGCTGAAACAAACAGATGAACAGACAACTAATCTAATCCATCCGGTTATTCAAAAATACCAGGGAATACCAAAAACCCAGAATCCAAAAGCTACCTTTTAAGGAAAACTTTATACCCAAAAACAAAATTTTTTAACTTTTCACAAATGGGTAAAAGAAACCATTTAGCTCAAAAGTCCAAACACAGCATATTACATATACCATAAAACAAAAGCAACAAGCACACATAGATGCATACAAAATCATTTACAGCTGATTAAATTTAAACCCCATGTGTAAAAACAAAGTTAACGATCATACCCAGAAAGAAGAAAAGGCAAACGCACCTTGATTAGAGCTACAGAGTTTCACTCAGGAGATGAAGAGATAAGCTCAGAGAAGTGACGTTAAGCTAAGCTAAGCATCAAAGACTCAAAAGAGCCTAATATATGTAACAAAGAAAAGAAGCAGAAATGAGAGCCCAGGAACTTTTCTGAGATGGTTCAAAACGAAAAGAGAGAGAGAGAGAGAGAGAGAGTCGTCGAAAACGAGTAAAATGGTTCAAAACGAAAGAGATGGAGAGAGAATATTGCTAATATGAACAGAAAGGTCTTGGTCTACTTTGTGAATTGTGTGTGTGTAAGTGATATTTGTCATTTTGTCTTTGTTCATTTGTACTTTTGTTTTTAGGCAGACAAAATGCAAAATACATATGGAGATGTATTTCTAGGTAATCGTGAATGTATTGTTGTGCATGGACTCGCTGCACTGGTCAAACACGTGTTTGTGAGTCTCAGTCTCTCCACCAATAAAATTGTATAGTTATATAACTTCCTTGCTAAGGCTTAAATTCAGAGTTTTTTTTTTTTTTTTTTGGATGGAGACGGGAGGTCTTACTTAGATAATATAAAGTTTATACGTCACCAATAACCCCCCCCCCTCCCCCTCGAGCACATGGTCTATTAACTCCGAGGACGGCCAAATCTCTCTGTTGGGTATGGTTCATCCGCTCTGTCTAATATGTTCAGGTTTGATTTTCGTTACCAGTAAGAGTTCGTTGGTAGGCATCACATCTTTAAGTGTGTATACTCTGTCCCGAATATAATATAACCATGAATCTCCCTTTTTCTTTTATTCTCAAAAAAAAATAAATATATATATATATATATATATATATACAAAATTGAGATAAATACTATATACAGACAAAAATAAATAAATAAATAAATTCAGAGTTAATACCTTGTTCAGTTTTGCTAGATGCATCATTCATGGCACTTTCGCAATTTTTTGCCACATCTGTATTATGCAACAAATTGAAGTTAGTTGTGCATAAACTCATTATTTTTTTACTAGTCACAGTCTAGAGACAGTTGTGACAAGAGGTGATTAAAAGTGCGTAATAAATTTTTTGGAGAAAAATTTTTTTAACACTTGTACTGTTTTTCATTTAGTTAGAGACACCTAACAATTCTCATAAAATTTCACATGCCCTTTTACTTAACTTGTGACTTGATTACAATACTTATATGTGAGACCACTATTGATACTTGGTGCAAGGCAATTCAATAGCCACTTGGCACATGTATAAATTGCGGTAATTTGTGCCTCTAGACTTTTTCTTCTTCTAATAATCACTTACATAATTTGGGTCCACCACAGCACAACAAGAAAAGATAGAGTTGTGAAATTTTCTATAGAAATTAGACTTAACAACCTTAGGCCCACAAATAATGTTAGGAATAGACCCAACTACACTCCCAAGTTTGCTATATGCTTAAGTGTCACATTTTGATTAGTGCACCTATTTTTTCTCAACAAATACCCATAGTGGTCCAGTGTGTAAGTACTAAAATTTACTCACAAGTTGACAAGCATGCTGTGAAATTGGTGTGTCTGTAGGCGATAGACCTGTATAAAAGAAGGAGAAGATATCTCATGGAGCAACTCCAAGAGATAATCTTTTTTTTTAAAGTAGCTGGGACTCATATATAGAGGTCTCATATGTTGTAAGAGAGTGACTTCATGGATGGAGCTACTCCCTAAACTAATATCCTGACCTACAAGCATTTCATAGGGGAAAATTGGAATTAAATATTAAAAATTTATATGAAAATATGTCATTTTAATTAAAATTTTAAATTATGTGGCACAATATAAATTGTTACATATGAGAAAGCACAAACTATATTGTTGGGTTCATAAAGTTTAGGCCATAAGTTATTTTTATCTCCTAAAGCTTAAAGTGATCATTTTCAGTAACATTTGACAAAATTAGCCAAGTTCCCTGTTACTACTTAATTACAATTGTCATTTGCATGTTTTAAGTAGTAAGGGTCGGCAATAACCTCTTTTTTTTTTAATATATAATTCAATACTATAATGAGGTAAGGAAGAATTTGAAACTTGATCCTCATAATAAATAATAACAAGCTATACTATGGAACTACAAGGATCTGAACGACAATAATCGTTAGAATTAAAAATGTCTTAGTTTTGCATATGTTTATTAAATCCAAAAATATCTCCTTAGTTCTGAAATATTATATTTATCTAAGTTATATAATTCATTATCTAAGATAAAATTACTTTACCTCAATTAACATGGGGTGGAGTACTGTATCAAGTTAAAAAAAAATGATAATGTTATGACTCGAACTCAAAGTATTACAAGTGATACGTAATTTTCACAATTATAAGAATGTTTCACACTAAATGGAGCTACAAAATATCAAAGGTTAAAAACCCAAAATGAAGAAGAAGAAGACGAAGAATGTGAGATCAATTGTCTTAATTGAATTTTTAAAAAATAATATTTCTATTATTTTTCTCCTTGTGTTAAACTAGGTTTAATATATTAAAAAAAAATGCAACATGGACAACAAAAATTGAAAATCATTTTCGTAAGAAACTAACTAATGATGAGAACTTTTTCTTTTTTTAATGTTTACATAATAAGTGGAGGTGAGGGAATTTGAAGTTTTGAACCCAAGTTCATTTCATTAAAAGTACTGGACAATGTCATTGAGTTACAACCACAAAATTCTTGGTAAATAATGTTAAACTTAACCCTATAAAAGAGAAAAATGTTTGTGGGTTCCAGTAACTCAACTGGTAAAGTCTTTGATGGTTGTATAAGAGATCTGGTGTTCAATCTCCGCCTACACCAAAAATTGATTGATGTCTTTGTTTGATGATAAATAGCTATCATTAAGAGCAAACGTCATAAGTTGAAACTCTTTAAAAAAACAAAGAGAAAAATGTCTCATTCGTTATATTGTTGCTTGATCTTTGCTAAAAGGCCAAGAGAGGTACACGTTATTATGTTATTATTTTTTTAGTAATTTAATAGTTATAACGGTGAAGAGAGATTTAAAACCTGAACAAATTTATTGAAAATATTAGAATATATTTTTTCTTTTATTGAAAAATAAGAGGTATGAGTTGAATTACAAAATACAGAACTTTTGATATTATTGTAAATTTGTAACATCCTGCTGCAATCATTATTGATCTCGTGCATAAATAGATAAGAGATATCATAACAAACGCATTAAGGTTGTCCTCAGTTCATATATATATATATATATAATCTCTAAAAAAAATTTATTTATTTATTTATTTATTTTTGCTGATACACTCAGTTTATATATACAAATTATAAACACAAGCAATAAATGAACCTTCATTTATCTATTAAAAAAATAGTGGGTTGGTGCTACTCTCTCTACGCTAAGGCTGTTTAAAGAACACGTGTTAAGCGCCTCTTTGTGGCCTGATTTATTTAATATCGTATATTTGGGATAACTAAAAAGTACAAACATGCTTTTAGAGAACATCTATATATATATAAAGAGAGCCAGTGGCTCTATCTACAGTGAGTCAAGTTTTGGACACTAGCTACTGCACTGTTTTAGTACTTCTCAAAACAAAGAAACCTTTTAGTTTTGTCAAATTTCAATGGAAAAACGCACCACTTCAATTTGGTGAGCTGACATATTTCTTTATATATTTTTTTATTAGTACACCAGCTTTTTTGTTTTGAGAAGTAATTTGTACACCAGCTTGGTTTGATCTACATGTTTTTGTTTTTGTTATATATATATATATATATATTAAATTTCCATTATATTTTCACAATTGTTGTTAATTCCTTTCAAAATAAAATAATAATATATCATATTAAAACTAACCATAACTAAAAATAAATGTATTGTGAAAAAAAAAAAAGTGTTATGTCCATACAATTTTTCCTAACAAATCTTAGTAAATTGTTATTCTAATTTAAACTTAACAATGAAATTATTTTTTTGTCCACCAATTACAACTTATAACAACCTACTACTTATGATTTGTGATAAAAATGTTATGAACATAACATTCTCTTGTGAAAATATTAAGACATCTTGTTGTCGTCATAATATTTTCATAACTGTTGAGATGTTAATTTTTTACAATTCAAACTAAAATATAATAAAGTTATAAAGGTAATATGAAAATGTTATGCCATTCTTCTATTTTCTAGAAATTTTTTTTATTAGTCAATTTTTGTTGAGCCAAAATTTACTATTTAACGTACAGCTTTCTTGAGTTGAATTTTTGTAGTTTGTTTTATGTATATATATATTTTTTCTTTTGAACCATTTTAAGTAAAAACACATAGTTTTACACACATACACACACACACACACAAACCAAAAACCAAAAACAAAAACAAAAACTTAGGATTAAAACACTTTTCATCATTTATGTTTGGGGTAGTTCACAATTCTTCTTAAACTTTAAAATCAAATTTCCCCTTAATATTTTGGAAAAGAGCAAATATGTCATATCGTTATTCTCTAAATTAAAACCTAATGAAAGCTTACGATTCTTAAAATATTTCATTGTCTAATGTCTAAAAAAATACTCACACTAAATTTTAACATCCCAAAAATTTTCTTCGCGTATTTTGAGTTTTAGATGGTAGTAATGCTTAGAAAGTTGGAATGGTAATATAAGGTGCTTTATTTATTACTTAGAGAACATTGATTTTCTAGATTTAAATCTTCGAAATTTACAATTTATCGAATGGAAAATTCAATGACACATGCCTTTTGTTTTGTTTTGTTTTTTTTTTTTCTTCTTTTCTTGCCTAAAACGGGTGTTCATTAAAAACTAATTAAGCTAAAGATTGCACCTTGCCCCTAGACTCATGTAGAATGAAAAAGAAGAAAGTATGAATGACAAAATTTTGATTGTGTATGATTGAAAGTATTAGATGAAGAGTTTTAATTGTAGCATATGGCATCATATATTGCAGAATTTTAAATATTGAGACAAGATTTTAGCAAAACTCAATTATTGTTGGAAGATGCTGATATTCATTATCATTTTTAAAAGTTTTATTGAGTAGATATTACTTTTAGCAAATAGATATCGAAATTCTTATACATAAAGATTAACTTTGTATGACATACATTTTTTATGTATATAATTTCATACTTCTTCAAATAAAAATTCAATCTTAATATTCTCACTCAAGAGGTGGCACGTGCAAGCTTATAGTTGCCAACAAGCCAAGGCAATCCGAGTTAGATTTATAGGCCAAAACTCAAAAGTGAGAAGTAAACTTAAATTCTAAACCTTTCATAAAGTTGTCTTAATTTTTTTTCTTCTCTTTTCTTTTTAATGGAAAATGCTAAATTTATTGTTAATTCTAATAAAAAATTATAAATTAACGTAATAATAAATATTATTAATTGTCAACAAAATAATGTAAATAATTTTTTAAATATTTTATTTTTAAAAATAATTGATTCATCAATTTTCAAAGGCTTATGTATTAAATTTTATGGTATTCCCAATTTCATTTTTCTAGAGACGAGGTAATATAAGACTAAGAGGGGCTATGGCCTCCTGTGAAAATTTAAATTTATTATATATATATATATATATATATATATATATATAAAAGATTTGAAAGTTTAGGTCCAAAAATTTATACTTGATCCCCTCAAAATTGAAACTGATCCAAAGAACCCAAAAATTATAATGATAACTTGTCTCATATTTGAAGCTTACCCCCTCCCAAAATAAAAAAGCAAAAAATTTATTTTATTGATAAGTAAAAACAAACTCCTTAGTTATGAGCACTCCCCAGTCCACAACCCCCCCCCCCCCCAACAAAAATAAATAAATAAATAAATATATCTCTAAGCTTACTGCCTTGGCATCCACGTCAATTATGAACTTTAAGAAATTATCAAAGTATTTGTGAATTAAGTGCCAATAACTAGTAAAAACCATAAAATCAATCGTCTACAAACTTATTTATAGAGTGTTTGTACTTGTAGTTACTTTTCAAGCTTCTAATACAACTAAAATAAGCATTTTCAATTGGTAGTGTTCATCGATTATTGCAGTCGGGGTTTTGAGATTTTTTTCCCTCCACATTTATCTAGTTGGTTTATAAAAATTATACCATCACATTGAGGGAGGGACAAAATCAAAAAAAAAAAAAAATTCAAACAAATTATTTAATTTTGTACATTGAAACAAATTTTATAAATGATTTTCAATGATTTTTGGGGCTTAAAAGTTTCATTCACCAAAAAATAAAGTTTCATTTTGGTAGATCATAAAAGATTCAATTAAAAAGTATCGTGTTTTTACATCTGTTTGTATTTCATTAATACAGAGTAGAGTATAAATAATTTTATTTTTCAAATAGTAATTTTGTTTTGAAATTTAGTATTTTCTTTTTATTGAATGTTCAAAATTTTGTAATCCATACTTTTGACCTTTCCTTCTTATTCTAAGAATTGGAAACGAATGAATGGAATCCAACGGTGAGCGAGTGTTGGACATTCGTGAGCCACTGCAAGTATAATTATCAATACTGGCGTGCTATACCAATACCTGTTCATAATCCAACAGAGAAGAATAGTTTTATTTATTAGGTAAAGAACACAGATTTCTGACTCTCCGAGAGTCGTTGGAAAGTCAAAATCAACTCTCTACCCACTTTTTTTTTTTTTTTGGGGCATGTGGCTACTTCCTACTGGCTAGCAGCCCAGTTCACAGAACCATCAAAACCAAAAGAAAGCAAAGCCAACCAACATGGCCCCACCCGTGCCAGGATGGAGATGCTGACCCTAATTTTCCAGTCTTGATGAAATGATTTGGGGTATTTTACAAAATTTATCATTGATATTTTTGAACGAGAAAACATATAATTTTTATAGACTAATTAAAACCTCTTTACACATAATTTTTATAGTCTTACACCAAGCGTTTTTACTATATATTTAAAGTAATTTTTTATTTTTACCAAAAAAGAAAGTAATTTTTTATTGTTAATTTCATTTATATTATTATTATTTATTTTTTGAAAATGGACTTTCATTCATATAACTGTGAAAATGGAGTACAACAGAGGGAAAACACAGGTGCAGACAAATACATTTAAAGGAAAGAAAAAACTAGGGAGGCTCCTTTTGGTGGAGAAGGTATTATAACACCGAGGGGGTGACTCCTTTCCAGACTGTTAGTTCCTAAAGTTCGGGCAAGCTAAGCAAGGTCATGAGCAACTCTGTTGTGTTCCATTTTCAAGTGTCGAAGGGTCCATCTTGGGAAAGAGGAGTGGAGGTCGAGAATTCCATGGAGGATATGTCCCAAGGGGCCACCTATTTCCTTTGCATTCAAGGATTCCACAATGGCGAGGGCATCAAATTCAAAGGCAGCCCGCGTGATATTCATCTCCAGAGCAAGGAGTATTCCTTGTTCAAGAGCAATGGCTTCCACTGTGTCAGCTTGGTAGCAGCTAGGGAGGACTTTGCTCATATGGTAATTCCTATGCTTGAGGGGTTGCTGTCATGGGAGGTTGCTCCATCCACATTTATTTTGAAGGTGCCAGGAAGGGGGGAGGGGGGCAGTCCAGCACGTGGATGGATTGATTTTTTGCTGGAGAGAAGAAGATAAGTCAATGATAGTTCTCTTTGTAGTCTCCCATATTTGGTTAAGGGTTGCTGAGGTTGAATCATGGACTGTTTGGATCCTGTTGTACCCGATGGACCAGGCTGTGACGAAGAAGGTTTCTAAATCTTGATTGGTGCCACTGGTGGTGAATTGAAGAGCTAGATCAGTGAAGTCCCCATAATTGGCATCCAGGTTCATGGGACAGTTTTTCAATTACTCTAAACCACTTTAGGAATGTTACATTTCAAGAGGGCATGCATAGTACTTTCAAGGCATAGATCACAAATGGGGCAGATACCATCTGTACTCGCTCCTTTGGTTTTTAGGCAGTGTAATGTGGGGAGGGCATTCATGTATGCACGCCAGGCGAAGATTCTGATCTTGGCAGGGATATTGAGATCCCACATTCTTTTCCAAAGAGGGGAGCAGGGGTGAGCTCTTGAGCTTTCACCCCCATTAGATGGATGGAAAATGGGGAGTGCTACATAGTAGGCACTTTTAATAATGAATTCACCCTTCTTGTTCCCAATTCGGATAATTTGATCATTTAGGAGAGTGTAGTTGAGGGGAATGTTTAGGATGGTGTCTGCTTCGAAAGGTAGGAAAGTCCTTCTAACTAGATCAGCCTTATATCGCTTTGTATCTTCATTAATGAGTGCTGACACCATGGGGAAATCATCAAAGGCACCAAGGGGGGTGATGACTTTAGGTAGTGGAGGCTGGGAGCCATTCATCTTCCCAAATATGGATCATTATCCCATTGCCTACGCACCATCTTGTGCCCTTTCTGATGACCTCCAAGCTGTTGTGGATGCTTCGCCATGCATATGATGGGTTGCAGCCAAGTTTGGCACCAAGGATATCATTTATATTATTGAATTATATTTTTAATTTTTTATTAATCTGTGCATGGTATGTGTATAATGCTAGTCTATACAATATCTCAATAATTAAGAAACTTTTTTATTTTTATTTATTTATAGAGTTCCAATCTATAGCGTCTGTTTCTAATGATTTTGTTCTTTATCATTAGACTAAGATGCCAATTGATTTTTTGTGTAAACTGAGATTGAATCTCAGATCTCTTATTCAACCATTAGTATTTCAAGAAGCACATTCTTCGCACCTCAACAAATATTTCAAGAAGTTCAGTGATTAACAAACATGAGAGACAATAAGTTTCATTAGGCTCTCATGTGATCTTTTTGGTAGTATCTAACTATAAAATACTAAACTAATATATAAAATAAAATTATTTGAAACTGTTTTTTTTTTTTTTTTCCAATTTTGAAACTTTTTATAATTTTTAGACAATTAATTTAATAATAAAACCTTATATGATGTATAACATTTACGTCACAAACGCAACGTGTTAGATATAAATTATAATACTGAATAAATAATATGATAAATAATTAAAGGAGAATGTTAATGAATGTCCCCAAGATAACTATTTTAGGAAAATTTTTATGAGAAAATAAAATAAACAATTAATGCTTGGGTCACGTTAATAGATGCCCTTAGGGCAATTATTTATAAAATTTTTAAAGAAAATTTTAAAGGTCATGTTAACGGATGCCGTTAGGGCAATTATTAATTATCATTCTCCCAATAAAATGTTTAAAAAAATAATTTCTTAGGGCATTGGTTAACATTTCCCAATGTTTTATAATATTTTAGGGGAATTACATTTTACCATCTGTGGATTCCTTTTTTGGAAAGCACCCAAGTCCATTGATGACAAGGGATCCCGGGCCTCCAAGGATGGTTGGTTGGACTAGATCCGGTTCTTCGCAGTCTATTGGGGTCGTTATATGAACCGGTTTGTGCACAAGTCACATAAAGTTCCTCAAGACAAAAATGCGATTTCCTCCTAAGTAATAAAATATCATTATAAGTGTTTGAGTGTCATAAAATGACTCTTTACTCTTACAAAATAAGTAAAATAATTATTCATAATATTCACAATGAGAAGGAGACTGAAATAGAAGGTTTAAGGCTTATCTTTTATTGTGTGAACATTTAAAAAAGTTCCTTCACTTGGTTCCCTAAGTGTGATGTCGTGGTACCTCAAGCGTGATGTCGTGGTACCCCAAACGTGATGTCATGACTTTCAGTTGTACTAGGTCTATAGTTCATGGAACCTAGAATCTCTGGTTCCTTGAACTGTAGGATCTTTCTCCATGCTTATTATGCAATGGAGTTTCGTCCTTTCCCTTTACCTCTATAGGTCCTGCATAAGAACAACTATACAATACACATATCTTCAAATAATAGTTAGTTCCTCAGATTGAGATATACATTCTAAAACATATACATATATATATATATATATATATATATGAATTTCATAGGAATGAGCCAGCCACGAGGATCCTAGCCCTAATTCTCATAGACTTAGTGCTTTTGCACAAGACTTGTGGGATTTGGAACTCAAGTCCAAGCAGCTTTGCCTGGACATTGCCTTCCAAGATAGTCAGGTGATGAAGATTTTGTGGAAAAGAGTGATATTTGATGTGTACATGTTTTGGCATATATTTCTTTGGAGGTTAAGTGATATTTTGAATGATTTCAAGGATATGGGACGAATTCCTCCTCTTTAGCTCTCTTATTTTGTTCCTTTTCTCTCTTCTCTCCCTTGCTGGGCTCTTAAAACTCTAAGAATTATCTTTTTTGAATCTTTGAACTCTCTCACTTTTCCTCCATCTGAATCCCCCCTTTCTCCTATGCTTTAGTATTCCTTTTATAGTGGACATGGTCTGGTATCCTAGGTGAGGACGTCCTTGGTCTGCTGGGTAAAACCATGTCCTTTGGAATCTGAAAAACTGCATTAGGCAGAGGTTTAGCTTAATTAAGCAATTATAACTCAAAAGGGGTGTTTGGCTTTATCTACAAATGGAAGATTCCTTCTTGGAAAGTCAAAGGAGTGGGTGGGCTGCTTAATGCAATGGATGACAATTTTGATTGAAAGTGACAATTGAGAGGAAATTGTGGAGATATGTCATGCCAAAGGGGGAACTGAGTTTTCCATTGGTTCATACATTCCAAGTAAATATATGAACCAAGGGAAACCTTTGGGATTCCCCTTTCACTAAAAATCACTCTCCTACCAACCAAACCACTTCTCCCTTACTACCAACTCGGGATCCCATCGGCTTGGACCATGAGTTACAAAGATAATACCTGATTTTGCTGGATTTTTTAATGGCTTTTGTTGGAAATCTAAACATACATCTTGGCTTTCCCATGTGTCAGCCAAGGTCCTTTTCTCAAGGCATCAAAATGACACATCAAGGTTCTAGGGCCTTAATGTTGATTCTTTTTACTACATGTCCTCTAACCTGACCGAGATCCCTCTTCTTGTTGCTTTGGGTACCAGAACCAATGTTGTGTCAGCAACATTGGTGGCTGGTTATTTCCTCATTTTCTCACTATATTCTTCTTTTGGGATTTCCCTCCAAAAAGTTCCCAACTGACCTTCCTCTTTTGGGGAGGTCCTGGGGGCTGACTTTTAATCTGTTTTTCCAAGACTTCTAGAGAGGCTTTTTAGAACCCCCCCCCCCCCCCCCCCCCTTTTTGGCTACCTTATCCTTTATCTTTTTACTCTAAATAGGCAGATTCCCCCATGTCAAGCTGAAAGATCCCCAGCCACCTTTCTTTATGGTTCACCTTGTTGCTTTTCTCGAGGTACTAGGCTTCCCTTCATAAGTGCTAGTTCCTAAGTCATCAGCTGTTTCCAAAGTCTTTTATTCTGAGTTACAGCGCCTGATGGGATATGTCTTTCTTCGTTCCTTGTGCCCATGAGCATGCTTCCCTGAGCTGTCCAACTCTCAGTTAATTGTTTCCTGCATTTCCCGAAGATCTCCTCCCTAGTTTTGGTAGCTCCTCGGTATCCTAGTCTAGTCTCTTTCTAGGCTCCTTGGGGGTTCTTCTCACAGAGGCTGGGCCATGAGCATGCTTCCCTGAGCTGTCCAACTCCTAGCTAATTGTTCTTGCACTTCTTGAAGATCCCCTCCTTAGTTCTGGCAGCTCCTTGGTATCCTAGTCTAGTCTCTTTCTAGGCTCCTTGGGGGTTCTTCTCATAGAGGTTGGGCCAAGCTTTCTTTGCTTTTTCTTCCTACTCTAAGGCCCAAGGCTTACCCATTCATGAGTTTCGACTTCCTTTTACCCATTTTAAATGGGTCTTGGCTCACGGATTGGGCCTTCCCTATCTTTGAGGGCTCATTAGTTTTGAATTTCAATACTTGTAATATTTTGGACCTCAACACCATCCTAATTAAGTTATGCCATAGATTACACTTTGCACCCTAAATTTTTCGAATGCACATTTTGTACCCTAAATTTTGACCTTTGTTACACTTTGCATCTCAAAGTTAAGTTTACTATTAACTTAGATGGAAAAGTATGACATCATGTGAAAAGACCAAATTGCCACTCTTCTTAATCCTCTAAAAATAAAGAAGAAACTACACTTTACCATCATAAATTATAATTTTGATTACACTTTGCACCATAAATTTTGGATTTCCTCCATAAAAAAAAAAAAAAAAAAAAAAAAAAAAAAAAAAACCTTTGGATTTCCATCCAAGTTAACAGCAAACTTAATGTCAAGCGCAAAGTGTAACAAGAGTCATAGTTTAGGGTGTAAAACGTGCATTCGAAACGTTTATGGTGTAATGTGTAATCTAGGATATAGTTTAAGGTGGTAAAGTATAATTTCACCTAATACTTTTATAGGAAATAAAAAAAGTTGTCAAAACATTAATTGTTTTTTTTTCTTTTTCCATAAAAACTTTCTTAAAATGGTTAATTAACAAATTCCCT
The DNA here is from genome assembly GCA_023736055.1 of Quercus glauca. Taxonomy (NCBI): domain Eukaryota; kingdom Viridiplantae; phylum Streptophyta; class Magnoliopsida; order Fagales; family Fagaceae; genus Quercus; species Quercus glauca. Next base: position 18,126,283 of record CM043322.1, on the reverse strand, counting down.
TAAGGCATTCGTTAACTTTTCCCTTAAAATTTTGATAAATTTTTCTATTTCTCATAAAGATGGTGTCAAAAATTTCCTAAAATAGTTTGTTAACAATTATTCTAAGAGTATTCGTTAACATGACCTATAATTAAATAAATAATAAAAATATTTTAAATTCTTAAAAACCCAAGCTCACTGTTATTTTATATTTGTTGGGTCCTGCGAAAGGCCACTAATAAAGTTAAAGAAATTTTTAGCAAGCTCACTGTTATTTTAAGTATATAATAATTATATATAATATGACAATGACACGAGCTTAATAAAAATTTAGGTAGTAGTGTTAAATGTTAAGAAATTATTTTATATGAGATTTTTTATATATTATATTTTTGACCAGCTTTATAGAGTGTTCAATAAATAAAACCCATTTTTAAAATTTTACTTATCATTGCTGTAATATTTTCATCCCATTTTATCAATTTATGTCCATTTATTATTAACCGGACTTGGATAAGTACAAGGATAAAAGGATACGGAGTGTAATGAAAAGAAAGCGATTTTTCAATGCCCTCTCCATATGGCTTGACTGACAACGTAGCGTAGGATAGGAAAACTGAGATTAGTAATTCTCAGTAGTCATTGTTGTTATCATTATCCTTTTCAGTATCCATCAATGCCTCCATCAACGAGAAAGAGAACCCAGAAAAGGATATTCCCATCTGTGGGGGTCACTTGCCACGTATAACGTAAGTTTTGAGCCATTTATTATAATTTACACGTCCCTTTCTCCACGACATTTTTACAGGACCAATCTTGACTACCTTTTCCTATATCCCCACCACACACTTTTTTTTTATTTTATTTTTTGATAATGCCATAGTTAGTTAGTTTAGTTACAAGATTGAGTTAGGTAATTTAAATTTTAAGGCCCATTTGCTAAGAGTTTTTTAATAATATTATTTAAGTACTGTGAAAATATATGTGAATGAAAAAATGTTATAAAAATATGTGTAGGTAAAAAAGTATTGTGAAAATATGTGTTATGGTATTTAACTAACTAAAACCGTTTAAATAATAATACCAGGGCCTAAATATCTCTGTTCAAAATATTAGGAGGTGTTAATTTAGTAACAAATTATAATTTATGTTTACAGCTTGGGACAAGGACTTTATTAAAAAAAAAAAAAACAATGGGAAAAAGACTATAGAAGTTTTATTTATTTTTAATTTCACTCCACTTACAACAATTGTTTTGATTATTATATGTTTTTGTACTTTCTGGCCACTATGGCCAGTATTAGACCGACCCTGGTGTGACAGAGGAGGAAGCAAATAATTGAAGTTTGAAAGAACCAATATTGTATGGAAAATTAGAAATCATGTTTGCTGGAAATCCCTAACCATGTAGGATTACAATTCATTTCTAACTTAAACAACCGCAATATTTTTAGGAATTCAAGTGCTAAGAAGTTTATGTGCATGGTACCTGAGATCAGATATTAAAAAACTTATCTTATTTGGTTATGTTGGCTTAAATTTTGAAATGAAATTATTTAACTTTATGGAACAATAAATCCACCATGACTCAGTTTACTTAGCTAAAAAAATAAGTTTAGATCCAAAAGGAGCTATTATCCCCTAACTCATTACTTAGTGATTGAAGAGATTACTCATTTATAATTTTAGTTACGTGATTTTTATAATGAATTTTATAAATCGTCACAAAATAAGGTAAATAAAACAGTTTTAAATTGGTTTGAAACTAAACTTAATTTGTCCCAAGCATGGTGGTACAATTCTTAAATGTGTTATTCCCTTGACCTTAGGATGAAAAGTCGTGTAACAATTTTCTCATCTTTGAATAACATGAAAGCCAAGGATTATTGCACACGAAATGGCCAAAAAGTTGACATACAAACTTTAAGACAAAAGAAATAAATTAAGCCCTAGCACAATTTTAATTAACGTGCAAATGACCTTTTTTTTTTTTTTTCGAGATCCAACTTTCACACGCTTCCACAATCTACAGTTATGCCCAGAAATAGTCACGCCCTCAATCGATTAGAATCTCGTCAGCTGAGATATTCTTTTCACTAACAAACGTGTTTCCCAACAAAAGCTAATTGAATAGTTTAATCTAATGAACCTAATTTTTAATTGTACAGTTTTTTTAGGGGGCGACAAACAAAAGAGAAGACTTTAAAACATGGACCAATGTATGTTTATAAAGTGTATTTATAAATTTTTTTTTTTTTGGTAAACAAGTGTATTTATAATTTTATACTATACAACGTGACCTACTTAATATTATGGGGTCTTTTTCGGTTTCCTAATCTTGGAGGCATTAATCATGTTCATAGAATCTTGGCCAACACGGCCACACATTGTGACTTGTGATTGTGAGTGGCTCCCATGGAAAGTATGCCTTTTTCCCTTTCAGTATTTTTCGTAGAAATAAAATTTAATTATCAATTTATTTATTATTAATGACAAAAAAATATGTTGAATTAATATTATTTCTTATGTAACCTTTACATTACTTAGTAACATTTTATTTTCAATTCAAAGATAGCGTAGCTACCCATCCATGGTAGATGGGGTTTTTGCTAGTTCAAAACAATGTATTTTTAACAAATAATTATTAAAACGATGTTGTTTCTCAAAAGCCTCCCCTTTTAGCCCATTTCATAAACTTTTCACCCGAAAAATGTCATGTTAATCTCAATTTCCAAGTTTCTTGAACTTTTAAAACAATGCATAAAACATGATTTTTTTTTTTTTAAAATCGTAAATAAAATTTGATTAAAACAAAATTTGACATGCATTTTAAGAATATAAAAAACGTGTAAAATCGTGAAATTTTAAAAAGATTATTCCTATAAAAAAATTTTGTGTGATGCAATTCCAAGTGAGATTTTTGTCAAATATTAGAAACATATATATATATATATATATATATATTTAAAATACTGATAGCAACTGCAAAATTCTTTTCTAATGAAAAAGAAGGGGTGGAAATTTGTAAATTAGATATTGAAAAATTAAAGAATGGGGATAGTGAGTATAAAGAAATTGAATACGTTTATTTTAGGTAGATGGTGAGAGAGGGAGAGGTGGGGTTTGAACCACAAACATGAAAATTGGAGACAATATCATTACTATTAGACTATCACTTAGACCTTAAAAAATCATATAGTTGATGAAACATTTTTGCAATGCTTTCGGTTTACAAAACAAAAAATAGGAAAAATAAGTGAAAGATGGATCACTTCCACTTGGAGGAGAAAAGTACGGAAAGAAAGGGGAAAAAAAATTATGAGTCTTAATGTTTTCTTTTTCTTTTTCTTTTAAAGGTTGAACGATAGCTTTTTTTTACCATCATGAATGAAAACATCATGTCGAAAACGTTTACAAAGTTGGTAAAAATGAAATTGATAAAATTAAAATTTTCGATATTAAATTAAAAAGTTTCCTAAATTTAAAAGGGTCAACCTGAACTCTCTAAAATATTGGGTAAAGAATATCTCCACCTATTACAAATATAGAATTTGAGGTCACAACAGCCTGCCTTAGATGTATTTTTAGTTGCAGATGCCTTGTCATGTTCGGTGGAACATCACCGTCCCTTAGGTTCCAAATTTTGAACTTTGTATCCTTTCCTTGCTTCATCATTACAAACTTCCAACTTTTAACCATTTATCATAACAGCAACTTCTCTAAGTCTTCAGGCCCACGAGAAGGTATTAGGTGCCAATGTGCCATAACTCCCTAAGCCCCTAATCCACACCAGTTGGACCAAGGGTAACTCTATAGAAGAGTAGGGATTTTATTTTATATATTTGTCCTTGAGAGACTTAAGTAGGACAAGCTAATTAAGTCAGAATATTAAATATTCATAATTGTTTATTTAATTTTGTTTTGAAGATGAGATGAGCTTGGGTTCATCACCAACCTAAATTAGATATTCAAACATGGTTTATTTTCTTGTTGGCATACTCAAGTTTGTTTACGAATTATTTGATTAATTTATTATTTTCTTATGTATACTATACATGATTTGAGTTAACTAGAAAAAGAGATTTTTTTTTTTTCAAATAAAATTATACAAATTAGATTCATCAAACTTGTATTATTAAAAATTATATATAGTTTTTAGTATAAAATGGACTATTTATATTAGCACTAAATTACAAATAATAATTTGATATCTTTTAAACTTATTTACATAATTCAGTCTAAAGTCTATATAAGCATATCTTTATCCATGCATACGTATAAATATTTAATATTTTATATACATTGATTCAGTCTCGTACGCACGAATATTATAATGTTCGAATTTCTCTTGTTTAATATTAAGTTTTGAGCTTGACTCATTTACTAAATAAATGAATATAAATAAATTTGTTATCGAGTCAAATCCAAGTTGTTCAATACAACTCAGTTTATTTATGACCCTAGACGAGAGAGGGAGCATGAATTGTTGATAAGTTTAAAAAAACAAATTAACTACTGTTCTTTAATCGCTGGATATAAAAATATTAATTAGAAACTCCAAAACAACTTGCCTTTTACAATAGCCTCCAAACAGACAGGGCATCATCAGGGCCCATTTTGCTAATTCATGTGGAGCAGAGCAATATTTGCTGTTCTACGCACCCAATAATTTTCCCCCACCCAACTAAACAGACTAGAGAAACCAGATTTGTTTTTAAAATAAATTAAGTACTGCTTGTGTAACATGAGCTATTGCTTTATTTATTTTATTTCTCAATAAAGTTAGGATTAGAGGGTCTCAAAAACATTAATTTAAGTGCCTCTTACAAGCATTAAAAAGGCATCTTTACCCATTTATTTGAATTCTATATTATGCAATCAAATCTCCGTTTATGGCCCATAATTTCCATGCCTAAATAACTTATTAAAATAAGTCAGAATGGCAGATTAGGATGAAAGCTACGACTCAAATAACACAAATTTATAACCTCCAAAGTTCCTTTACAACCCATGATTATATCTCTAAGACGTGTATGGCAATGGTTTGATTAGCTGGATCTGGTTATGTCATGTCTAAAAATGAAAAAAAGGAGTGCATAAGAGTGGGGTTTATATATGATTATCCTACTCATAGGCCTTTGGTAACTATTTGAGCTTGAGGCCCAAAATCAAAACAAAGGCTATAAAAACAAAATTCTGGTTTTTCTTATGTATTTCGGTTTCTAAATGAATAGATACAAATGATCCTATCCAAATGGACCAAATTCCAAACTTGTTCTAGTAACTTGCTCAAGTTGTAACAGTGTAACTAAATTGCGAAGTTGATGGGAAACCAAGGTTTGAGAATCTTAAAAAAGGGTGAAAACACATGGTCAAAATGGCAATAGCTAATTAAATCCAAAAATTGGCACAACCAAATCACAATATTGACCAAAAATGGCAAAACAAAATTGTACCGAAATGAACCCACAACGTGGCAGCATGAATGTTTGTTGTGGAATTGATCAGCCCAATAAAGAAAGGGCTAACAGAGATGCCAAGCCATGCCAACTCTTAAGTTTTCTCCCACAAAAATCTCTCACCCCCCACCTCTATTTTTCCAATTCCTCAATACAACACAATTCTCATACCCCTATCAAACTAGGGGGATCTCCTTCTTTCTCTTCTCTTTGTTTCAGATCACTCAGTCCCTCTCTCTCTCTTTTTTTTTGCTTTTCCTCGCTACATTCTCAAAGGTTCATCTCTTATTGGAGGATAACATGGTATGATCTTAAACCTCTCTTGCTTGACATATATTTCATTGTTTTTTTTTGCAAATTTTGTAATGGGTGAAGCTAAAGTGAGGATTATAGGATTGAAAAAGGTATGCATTTCCAATAAAATGATACAACAATGTTGAATTATTATTGGGGTGGGGTTAAACATGGAAATCATGATTTCAATTACTTTTGAGGGTGTGTGTAAAATTGTGTATAACAGTTTGTGTGTAATAAACATCGCTCATTGTGATACGTGCCATGAAATAAGGTTGTGTTGTACGTGCTATGAAATAATTCATTGTAATTAAATTTCACCATTATAACTGTCGATCTACATTCTATTGAGTATTGAGTAAAAAAAAAAAAAAAAAAAAAAAACCTTCCAATGATGCGCAATGGAACTATTTCAATTGTCATGTGATGCAGAAACGTGCCTGAATCTGTACAATTGGACTTTACATCATCATTTCCTGGCATTTTAGGATCAAACTTGGAAGATTATTCTTCCGAATACATTCTATCCATGTAGGATAATCACACCATGGCCTAATGGCTCAAATATGTCTCCACAATTTTCACAAGGCAGGCATCAGTTAAATAACATTCTTCATTTCATCATTGGCTTTGAAACAATTACGATTTGCCATTAACAAGTTGAGTAGAATTGGATCATTTATATGGGTGAAAGTTAGCTTAACTAGTAATATTTCTTGAGCCAAAAAAGAAAGAAAAGTAGTGTATTGATCTAATGATGACGTAATAGGTTCAAATTCTATCGTATGTGTGTGTGTATGTATATATATATAAAGAATTAGATCCTTTTTTTTTTGTCCAAGCATTAATTATTATATTATAGTAGAGAACTGTAGTTATTATGGATAAAAATTGATGCCTTTGTTTATTTTCTTTCTTTTTTCCTGCAATTTATAGGCAAATGCAGCGTCTGGAATGGCTGTGCACGATGACTGCAAGCTCAAGTTCTTGGAACTAAAAGCAAAGCGGAACTATCGGTTCATTGTGTTTAAGATTGAAGAGAAGATCCAACAGGTGATAGTAGAGAAGCTTGGGGGTCCTGAAGAAACCTACGATGATTTCACTGCGTCTATGCCAGCCAATGAGTGCCGTTATGCTGTCTTTGATTTTGATTTCATTACCGACGAGAATTGTCAGAAAAGCAAAATTTTCTTCATTTCATGGTAAGTTTACTTAAAGGCCAAGAGTTTTGTAATTTAATTGATATTTTTAATTTTTGGAATTTTGAATAGAGAAATTCAGGGTTTAAATTCTCTCTTCCCCAACTATCAAATTATCAAAATAAAAAATAATTTAAACTTATGTGAGAGCTTATTAGTGGCATCGATGTTTATTTTTTCCCCCTAATGAATTTCATGATTAATACATGGTACCAGGCATAATAATTTATTATGGTCATTGTTGGTGATGTGTGTTGATCCTATACTGCTATATATATACACAATATATAACATTAGGAAATGACCCAATAGCAAATTTGACCTCTAAAAGAAAAATTAAGTGCATCTTAGTGTATGTGTATAATTTCAATAATGGTTTGGTTTTACTCATCATATTTATATTTTCATATCACATTGTCTATGTAGGTCACCTGACACATCCAGGGTGAGGAGCAAGATGCTTTATGCAAGCTCGAAGGACAGATTCAGGAGAGAATTGGATGGTGTTCAAGTTGAGTTGCAAGCAACAGATCCTAGCGAGATGAGCTTAGATATCATTAAAGGCAGAGCTCTCTAATTGTTAGAAAGCACTACTTTATCTTCACGACAAACTTTGATTTGAGGTTTCCTTATTGTTTATTAATTAGTGAGCTATTCCTCTTTTCCGTTTTTGAATTTTTTTTTTTTGAAGTTAATCTTTGTTTGGAACTTTGGATTTAAATCTGAATGATGAAAGATAATTCATGTTATACATATTTCTGTTAAAATTTGGCACATGCATCACAAGTGGTGTGGCTTAATTTAATTTTTCATTGTCTCTAGTTTTCTTTTTCCATAGTAACATGTTGACCTCCTGGTCATTTTCTTCTCCATAATACTAATCTTGCAATTATTGCATTAATTTGTTTTTTTGTAAGTAATTTGCCTTACTTTTCCAAGGCATTATTTAGCACAAAAGTGCTGAATTGCAAAAAAAGAAAAAAAAAAAAAAGAAAAAAAGAAAAAAGAAAAAAGACAACTACTAGTAGTAGATTCAATATTGGAAATATTTATATTTGAGAATTCTGTCTCGTTTGGTAACGGTGTTTAAACAACGAAAAATGTTGTTTAAACACCACAACATATATTTCTACACACTTTTTTACCCACACATATTTTCACAAAACTTAAATAACGTTACTAGAAATCTCTTACCAAACAGACCCGTTTGAGTATCCCAAAGCCCCACAATCATATTCCTCTTCTCTAAGCCAATTGATTGTTGATCTTTGCTTCCACATTATTTCCTCTCTATCCATTAATTCATTCACCTCACTTTTTAGTGCCCTAACCCATACTACCCCTCATCCTCATGATCCATACTTTCCAATTTTGTATAACTTCATTTTTCTTTAACAAATACATCTTTTTTGGTCTCTATATTTTGGGAACATTTTCATTTTAGTCCTTACATTTTGAAAATTTTTAATTTGATCATTGATATTTTCAATAACTTTTCCTTTTAGTGTTTGTTGCCATCTCAGTTTGGTCATAGCATGCTTGTTAATTAAGGGCTCATTTGGTATGTGTGTTTAAACAACAATTTTTAGTTTTTTTAAAAATACGTGTGAGTGAAAAGTAGGTAGAAATATGTGTAATGTTGTTTAAAAACTGAAAATATGTGTTTAAACACATGCATCAAACGGGCCCTCAGTATTTCGTCAGCCGTGTTAGCATTTTTTTTTTTTTGGGTCATTAAGATGATAACAAGGATTGAAATGAAAATTTTTGAAAAAATTAAGGACCAAATTAAAAATTTTCAAAATATTAAAGACAAAAAAAAAAAAAAAACCCCAAAATATAAGGAAAAAAAAAAGGTTTTGCCTCTTTCTTTTTTAACATCCTTTGTGTTTTATGAAACACCCCCCTTATTCCACCCACTCAACACAGCACTGTCAGCACCACATTCTTAATTTTGTCATAAATGTAAGCCATCTACAGTCCACACCACCCGCAATTAAACATCTCTTATTATCTCACACTATCCTTCTCAAACCAAAACTATTGTGGTACATGTCTCCTCCTTTCTTGCGGGTTCAATTTTAACTAGTTTGGTTTGTGATCCGATGCTAGATTATGAACTCGAGCTACCGGAAATAGCATCTCCCATTCACAAGTTGCAACAACCCGATCAAGTCTCTCTCGCATATTGGTTTCTTCCTCCGTCGAATTATCCTATGTGTACATTAGTCCCCAAATACCTAAACCCTTTAGCCTTTTTTAGTCAAAATGAAGTTCCTCCAACTTTCCTCTAACACTCAAGTCATCCTCATAACATTTAGACAGCTAATTCAAGCCTCAAAAGAGACTGACCTTATTGGGGTTTGTTTAGGCTTATACACTCACAAGTATAGAGGCTTCCACAAACTTTTAGAACCCGTTTGGTTAGGGTTATTTTTAAGGGGATGGAAAATAATGAGAGAAAATGATTTTTTTGGGTATTTAGTTGGGGTGATTTTTGGATGGAAAATTGGTAGTCTAGATTTTTTCTCCCCAAATCGAGGAGAAAATTGGAGAGAAAAGCAGAACACAAAAAGTTCCTGCATGTTGGACCAAAAAGCCTTTTGAATAACCTTTAAATGGGTTTGTCATTTTCTTCTTCCTTTTTTATTTTTTATTTCCTTGGGTTTTAGGGTTGTCTTTTTTGGTACTTCTTATTTCCTTTTTTTCCTTTCCTAATTTGTTACTTCTTTTTTTATTCTAATAGAAGTATGAGAGTAAATTTATATAGAATACGTTTTTCATCCTCTCATTTTTCTTCTCAGCTAAACAAAAGAGTTTTCTATTCTTTTAATTTTAAACGGGTCTGGATTAGGTCCAGTGTTCAGTGACACTAGACTCGTTGGAATTGTGACACGTGTCATTATTCGACCAAGTCCAGTGCACTGGAAGCAATGGACCCAAACCTCCCCCATTTTAAACACACCATGGTCCTTCAGCTTATTTAATTTTTAGCTTCTTTTTTGTACTATTTATGAGTCCTATTGTTTTTTTTTTGAGTACTATTCATGAGTCTCATTGTATTATTCAGCTAATTTTTAACTTTTTTTTATACTTTCAACAAAAATTTTTCAGTTTCAGCTAAATAAGTTATTTCTAACTGGACATCTCTCTACTTTTTCATAACTTTCTACTTGTCCATCCTCCCACTTTTGCACCAAAGGTGTTAGGAAGCTACATCTTACATTTCAAAGCTGCATTTTAATGATGTTCAAATCTTTCCATAATTTTTTTTATCAATTAAAATAATTATATTTCATTCTCTATCCATATTATTTAATATAAATATAAATATAAATTCTAAAATTTTCTAATATATTTAAAGTTTAAGCCAGCCACACATGAATCGATTATTACACAACTTAAGACTAGAATGAATGAATGAATGACATACCAAATATCTTGTAATGGAGTAATGATATTGCCTGATCAAGAGGAAATTAAGGCATGAAGCCCACTTGCTAAGGGGATGGGCTGCTTCCTTGGCTTCTCTAGAGGCCCAACTAAAACGGCAGTGAGTGAATCTCTTGTTAACGGAGTCAAATATATCATGCACGTAGTAGTCTCCTAGCATGGCTTCATTCAAAGACCAATGGGAAAATCAGGTTTCATTCTTTTTTCTTTTTTGGTAGCATAGGACGGTAAGTCGGTAACAATACAGTTCAAAACATGTTTTACTAAATAGTTAGTACCAACAAATTGCTAAAACAAATCATATTTGAAAGGTGTAATTCATCACTTCCTATGATCAGAAACAAAAACAAAACCACAACAAAAATATTTTGATATGCATGTTGTCTTACAAAACTTTTGCTTCCACGCAACAATAGCGTACAGCATATTGGAGGATTATATCTGAGCACGGCAACGTGAAGATTACTGCATTCATTCTTCCATGGGTTGATTCTTTGCCTCTGCTTGAGATACCTTGACCTTGATCTTCGGAAGAGTGTAAGATTTATCCTCCTTGAGAACAGATGGGGCTTTCACCAAGCTGATGCTTTGCTCCAGCTCCTTTACTGCCTCTCTCATCAGCTGGGCCTTCTTTCCCTTCTTTCTGCAAGATGTTTTCAATTACATGTCAAATGATATTCATCATCCTACCCATACGAATTTATGAACAAATGATGAGAAGAACAAATTACCTCGTCTCAATATGTTTGGCCTCCCTCCTTGATCTGACTTTATCAATAGTCTTAATGGCCTTCAGAGTGTTTTCTGTGAGATTCCTATCATATCTCTCTGGCCTATTACGCTTCCTCTCAAACTCAAAGGTAGAATCCTGCAATATATGGAAACAGGAAATAGAAAAATTGATAAACACTCAATCTTTTCTTATCCAATCAATAGTGGTCTTGTTACTGTCGTCACGAGAAATACAATGAAGTTTAATAAAAGATCAAGTAAACCAATCATATTTACTTGTGTCATATCCTTTCCGTGCAACCGCCTATAGGCCTTGGTCCATTTCACCTTACGAGGATTCCTCTTCATCTTGAAGTTCTTGTGGCATTTGGATCTACAGAAGCGAAATATCTGCAGAAAGATCACCCATCAGAAACTAGAGACAGAGAATAATTGTATGAACAAACGTATAATACGCTACCAAATCTACAGACATTTTAGAAGGCATGCAATCTAGCTTTAACAAAATCAATAAATATATATATATATATTTTTGGGGGGGGGGGGGGGGGGGGGGGTGTTGGGGGGGGGGGGGGGGTAAGCAATTTCAAGTTTGCATTTACACAGAACTTTTGTGAAGCAACATATATATATATATATATATTTTTTTGGGGGGGGGGGGGGTAAGCAATTTCAAGTTTGCATTTACACAGAATTTTTGTGAAGCAACATATAAACTTTGACATTGGAAAACAAGAATTATTTGATTGCTGTTCTAGACTTATACATCTATGAAAATATCACAACTGGCACAAACCCAACAACTTGAAGACATTCGAATTGGTAGTGATTCCAACAGATGGAACTTATTTATCTTAGTTCAGTTTTTTTTAGTAAGTTGATTGGTAAGCTCCACACACCCCGGTCAATCACACAAAATTGATTATGATATTTGAAACTAAATAGCAGGTAAAACCAGAAGCTAAAATAAATGGAAAATATGGTATGACACAACTAAACAAAGACTTGAAGACATTCGAAATGGTAGTGATTCCAACAGATGGAACTTATTTATCTTAGTTCAGTTTTTTTTAGTAAGTTGATTGGTAAGCTCCACACGCCCCCGGCCAATCACACAAAAGTGATTATGATATTTGAAACTAAATAGTAGATAAAACCAGAAGCTAAAATAAATGGAAAATATGGTATGACACAACTAAACAAAGATCAAATTGGATAAAACAGCCTAAGAATGGCAAAGGAATAGATATAGAATAGCGAATTCCCATTACAAAATAACAACTCACCTTTGCATCATTGCGGACAAACTGAATACCATGCCCTGGATATATAGTCGAGGAACAGAACCAACACTTTTCTATCCTCATGTTATTCTCAGGTCAACAACAAATCCAAGTTCCTGGAAAAAAAATGTCATGAAGAATAAACTACAAACAATGAGAATAGGTCAACATAACATTCTCCACCTAAGCTAATGAATAAGGGAGGACCCCCCAAACCAAGAAAGTTCCATAGTACAGGCCACCAACGTTATCAGAATACAGATCCTACACGTGATTAGAGGGACTTTGCGGTTGCATCAACAATAATTATAATAACATAACATTAATAATTATTATATATGTTGAATAATTATACCGCAACTTTTACAGCATCATGGCTACATCTCTACAACATAAAGAAATGTACTTTTCTTTTCTAGCACAAATTACCCAAAAGTTTAGTAGTTATCCACCATGTACCAAAACTACCAAACATAAGCAACTGAAAATGCTTTCCAAGTTCCAAATCAACACCACAGTAAGTTAATAAATAAAATAGCTTAAATTAATTACATAACTGCTTTAAAAATAAAAAAGAAAAGGTGAAAATTTACTCTTGGTCCCTAAAATTTTCAGGTTCTACTTTAGTTCATGAAATTTGAAAAGTTAACTGCATGTACAAAAGCAGTCATGAAGCTTCAGCCACCATAGTAATGCAGAAAATAACATGCAGTTAACACAAGTTTTGCAAAAAGCGATAAACTGAAAGTACATGCACGACCTCTTTATTGAATCAGGTGAGGCCTTAAAACACCTAATTGAGCGAAAAAGGGCTAAAATCTTGTTCCTACATTTCTAATTCTTAAGTTTGTAAATGATAGTCAAAATATGCAGTCTGCCACTTCAACTTGACTTTTAAAGGATTTTCTCCCTTACTAGAACCATGTAAATATGACAAACAATTTGAGCTACTTTATTCCTGTCATTCTCTAGCTCAATTAGAAAGCAATTATAACCCTATAAAAACTAAGTCCAATTTTTTTTTTTTTTTTAATAATAAATTGGGTAATGCACCCAATGGGTCTTGAACCCACAACTTCAATCTTCACCTAAAATTAAAACAATATCAGAGCAAACGCAATATGACACAAAAATCCAATTTTTATTCAAACTTTCTAAGAATCCACAGCTACAAATGAACAAACCCAACAAAACTCTAAAACCCATTTTCATTTTCTATCAAATTTTTCTAAGAAACAACAGCTACTCATGAACAAACCTAACAAAAACTCTTAGACCCATTTTCGTTTTCGATCAAATTTTCTCAGAATCCACGGTTAAACACGAACTAACAAAAAACGAGGAAAACATTCATAGATTAACACCGGAACCAGAAAATACTCACCGAGAAAGGAGTCGAATTCCTCAATCAGCGTCGCGGAGGACACGGCTGTCTTCCTTACTCGGCGTCGCACTACACGACACGACACGGCGAGCCTCTCCGTTTCTCTGTATCGAGAAAATTTCAGACTAGGGCTTTGATTTTGGGGGAGATTTTAAATGACATTTTTAAGTTTTTAATGGGCTGGGCTGATCCATGGCCCATTTTATCGGATTGGGCTCGAAGCTAGAGGCCCAATAACCAAAAAAAAAAAAAAAATCCCTTGTAATGCTGCGCAGTAAGATATGCCGAATGCGATTCCAATGCAATTTTACTTTCTATATCCGAATCAATTTCAAGGACTAGGATTGTAGGATCTACAATTTAGGAGTGCAATTTTGATAACCATGAGTACATATGATATGCCAACTAAAGCTGCTTTTTTTTTTTTTTTTGGAAAATTATTTTTAATAGTTTTTATTGTGTTTCATTTAAACCTTAAACATTCAATATTTTATTTAAATCTTCAATTTCTAAATTTTTTTTTTTCACTTAAGCCTTAGAGTTTCTGGTACATTTCCTTTAAACCTAAAAGTTTGAAATAAATTTCATTTAAACCAACTGAATACATGATATTTAATGGGATTAACCGAAAAATTAGAACACAGCATACAAGAAATGTTTTATCCAACATGTGTGTGTACTATAGGATCAGAAAGTGAGAATGATCAAAATTTGTGAGTAAATTAAAAAAAAAAAATGTATACACTAACCAATGTATATAGACAAGTGTTCCAATCATCTTTATTGGAGATATTGCACTTCAAAAGGTCTTTTCTAGTTGAAGACACTTGGATTCCCTCTCCAATAGGGTACCATGTCCTTCCATTTTGGCTATTGTGTTGTCTTGTTTTATGTCCTTTGACACACTTCTCCACGGCTTTATATTGGTCTATAAATTCCTCCCCCCCTTAAGAAATAACAGTTTCAACTGAAAAATGGATAAACTCATATTCCCCTTTTAGAAGTTTGGTTTTAATTCAAAGGTTGGCCAATGATTTTGACTTCTACTTGGCCAAAATTTGGCACTCTTAATTCTTCTTTAAAGAATTTCTTATGTTCACTTCGGACTATTTGCCATTTGGAATACATAATTTTCTTCAAAAAGTATAAAACAATTTTTTTACAAAATGAAAAGGTCTACGAAATTGGAGATAGCTTTAGGATCAGGATCGGAGGATGGATAGTTGGTATTTCTTGTTCTTTTTCAATAGCCAATTCTTCTTAACACCATGATGCCCTTAAGAAGTTCTAGCTTATGATATAGAAGGTTCCAAAGCTCATAAACCAAGCCCAGCTCTTCCCACATACCCACTTGGGCCACTTCTCTCTTTATATTCTTTCTTCTTTGAGAAATGGCTTCAATAGCTGGAACTTAGAAGATTATAAAGGAGGAGGCATTGTACATGGAAGTGTATCCCTAGGGGTTTTCACCATGGACTCCACCATGAACTTCTTAATCTTCCATAATTTATCATCCATTAGACATGCCATTGTTTCTGAACAGGCTTCATGTGCTCCTGGAGGAATTGTTGGTTCAAATTTCAAGAGCTTTGCATATTCACTTAACAAGTGAAACATGTAGTCGTAAACAAAGTCCATTTTAAGGTTCTCTTGAATGAATTTGCTCCCTGCCTCTCCAATTTTTTGTGCCTGAAATATAAGTGTTGGAGGAGATAGAATTGTGAAGAAAAACAATTAAATAAAGAAAGAAAGAAATTTGAAGCATGTCTAGCACCAAATAAGGCTGTGTTTGACTCTATGTAAATTGAATTCCTAGTGTAAAATGAATGCAGGGGAAAATGAATTCTCGTAAGGAAAATGAAATCCAGGTGTTTGGTTCTGCAATGGAAAATAGTCCAGAAAACGATTTTCGGTGTTTGGTAACATTTTGAAAATGCTATTTTCCTACAATTGTTTCACATTTTCTCAGCTTCCAAACAAATTTTATAACAGAAAATTTCAAAATATACACTTAACACAACCAAAAATCAAAATAAAAACATTTATTCACAACACATACATGATATACTCGGTGAGAAGAGGAAGAAAGAGTGAGAGATTGAGGGAAAGAGAGATAGATCGGGAAAGAGAGAGATCGGAGTGGATGGAGGGCGACGACTAGATCGGGTGGGTGTGGATCGGGTAAGGTGGGTGTGGGTTTGCCGAAATGGAGATTGGGTTATGTGGGTAGATGGGTAGCTTGGATGTGGATTGGAGCTCATGGACGAGGGTTGCTTGGATGATGGCGGTGGTGGATCGGAGACATGCAGCAGTGGAGCATGGTGGTGAGGTTGAGTGGGAAGAAAGGATGGAGAAAACCCACCATTGAGTGGAGGAAATGGACGGCTTGGGTGGTCGGAGCTAACCTTCATCACGTCGGTGCGAGAGGTGGTGCCGAAGCAGTACTATTGCCGAGATGGATGAGTGGTCACAGCTGAGCTTTGGAGAGAGTGTGTGCTGAAAGTGAGGCGTGTGAGGAGTGAGAGCAGAGTGTAAAATGGTTTGAAGGTAAAATAATTGCGTAAACGATTTTATAGGTGAAGGGGGTCTTTTTACAGTCAAAGTGTAAATGAAATTCTGTTTGACCGTATTTACCGTTGGAGCCAAACACACATAAGGGTGTAAAACATTTTCCTAAACTAGTTTTCACCTGAAACAAACGTAGCCTAAGAAACATAGTGCATGTTGGTTCCCATTGTTGATTGTCACAGTGCTTATAAACTGACGTATCAATAAATGTAATTTGTACGTACAACTTTAATAACATAATAAATAAATGTGATGTTAGGGATACTACAAATTTTACTCTATAAGCATTATAAATTAATGAGTCTTCAATCACAAAAAATAGAAATGGAGACATTTATTTGGGTTAAATTACTAATATGATCATCCTATCACACGATAAAGTTTAATTTGATCCCCTTAAGTGTTAGTTGTGTCAACTTAATCCCCTAACTGTTAGTTGAATCAACTTAGTCCTTAAGTTTCAATATCAAGTAAATATCATTATGAATCTCTTCTTTTAAATCTTAATGAAATTGACAAATTTAGTTAAAGTAGCAAATGGAACATAAGTTAAATGGTTATTCTAGAAAGTGTGAAAATTCTAAAGCTTAATCAACTACTATTAATTCTCTTAAAATTAAATGGGAGACTTAAGGAAGACATTTTGACTTGATTTTGAAGTTGAATTATTACATTGACACAATAAATGGTTGAGGGATCAATAGTTGGAGGATTAGTAAAATTGATAGTAGTTTTAGTATTTTTCAATTAGTTTTTTGTGATTGGTGAGATGGCAATAATTTGTAAAGTTTATGTAGTAAATTTTGTAATATCCTTGTCATCAATCTTTCCAAAATGTATAGCACTAGTCTACTATGTATATTACAAGCATTTGATGAGAAAATCAGAAAAATCTTGTTGTTTCTTTAAGGAAAAATAGAAAATTAACAAAAACAATTAAAACCATTTTGAGAAGGCTTTTAAACAGTGCATTTCTATATATGCATTCTGCATTGATTTTTGTTTTTCATAATTCAAGAAAAGATAACTGTTTTAGGAAAACAAAGCCACACATGCATGTCCACAAGCTAAATTTTGTTGTGGCAATAGGGGAAGAGAGAAAGAGAGGTTTACTTTGTCAGTGTGATTATTGCCCCACTCGACAGCAAGCTTAAGATCTCTGCATATATTATTAGTTATATTGATGGGCCAGTAGTGTTGCATGGGCACTAAGCTTCTTGTGAAAAAGTCATGGTACTGAGGCATCACTAACAAGGTCATGGAATTGCAAGCTAGAATGTACTTTTCACTCACTGACCATGTCCATCCTTCTATGTAAATTTTATATCTTCAGATGAAAAACCCAAACGAAACAGAAAATAATGTCATTAATAACACTATGAATGTATTATGACATATTTCAAAGGAAATTATAAGAAAAATGAAGAAAAATAAATTGTTGAGAAAATTAAAGAAGTGTAATATTTACCTATGGGTGCATTGGTCTTCTAGTTTTGAGTTCTTGAATCCTTGTTTAGATTCTTTTATCCAATCCTGAAATCAAATAAAATAGTTGAAGCAAATATGTTCCAAATTTCTCTCAAAAGCCTGTTTGCGTAGTTCTTTTCTCCTATATGTTTCTTTCACACTATCTCCTCTAAAGAGGGGGGAAAAAACACTATTTCTACTTCAAAAAATACAATCAAACAAGATTTTGCGGAATTGCTACATATGAAATTAAGCACAATTTCACAAAGAAATAGCCTACTTGTTTCTTGATAAGAGATAGATGCATGCTCAATATTATTTAATTGAACAATTGACCCGTCAGCTACTGATTGTTTGTCTCATATAAAAAAAAAAAAAAAAAAAAAAAAAAAAAAAAAAAAAAAAAAAAACTTATTGTTTGAAGAAACCTTCCACTTCAATGGGTATTTTTTTTTCATGAAAGGCAAAAATAAGATAACTAATTTAGTCTTTCATTAAGATAATTACATGTGTTTTTCAAAATTTTGCCAACCAAACAAGTCAATGATGTCAAGGTTGGCCCGTTAGCCCAAGGCCTGGGGCCCATACTAGAGAAAAGCCCCCCAAAAGAGGGGGCATAAGGGTTTATATATATATATATATATATATATATATATATATATATATATAATGTGAATTGTTCCTTTTTTTTTCTCCATTTTTAAGAATGCTCGAGAAATTGAGTAATGTTATAAATATTATAAATTTTACTTCAGAGATCTTACAAATTTTAGTCTCACCATCACAAGAAGTAATCCAAATATTCATTTATTATCTTGTTGAAGTGCAACCAATCATATTCTCTTCTACATCAGTTTGTAAGATTTTTGTAGTAAAATATGTGACAGCATTAGCATTTTCCCAAAAAAATATAGATTAATATAAATCCAACCAAATCACCATTAAGTGAATAGAAAATGCGAAATTATCACAAATTTTATTATAAGAAGACTTACAAATTGATATGGCAAGACTGTGATTGGTGTTACTTAAACAATATAATAAATGAATTTGAATTAATTAATTTTTTTAATTGATGATACGCTATTTTGTAAGACTTATGTAGTAAAATTTATAATATCCCAAGCATTACTTAAGTGAATTAATCATGCTAAAAGTAAGAATAATGGGCTGTTAATAAAAATTTGTAATATAAAACATTTACTAAATTGATGGTTACTAAACAAAATATTATTTAAGTGATACTTAAATATGAAAGGACCCATTTAAATTTTTGCTTTTAAGCCTGAAATTGTATGAAGTCAACCTTGTTTGATGTACAAGTATTTAATGTCTTTTCTTTTATTAAATATTTGTGTGCACCCAAAACGAGTTTGACGGGTTGGCTCACTCTTGGGCTCACAATCTATTTGTAATGTGGGTTTTGGATTTCCTACTTTGGGTGATTCTAGCCTAGAAACCCAACAACATCTCTCTCAAACCTTTGTATTCCTTTCCTCTCACTTTTATGACTCTTGTACTCAACTCTAAGCTTTTTCCAGAACCCTTCAACAACCCTCTCATTTCCTCAGTTTCTCATATTTATAGCCCAAAATTAGTGGAAGGATCATGATTACTCTTATGGTTAGTGAGAGAGGAGGTCCAATGTTGTTATCGCTAAGTGAATGTTTAGTTGGGAGTGGGGTGTGGTAGGAGTGGCATTGGAACTGGTTCCCATTTCAGTATATATGCTCGGCAGCGATGCTTCCTAAGGCACTACCGGGCATTCGAAAGACAACACCCCGAGCAATTGTCTCCTTGCCCGAGAAGTGGTTCGCTGAGCAAGACCCAAGTGGCGATGCTAGGTGTGTGCCAATTAGGGTAATTTACTCATTGGGCTTTGAGGCAGCGTGAGGCCTGGGCTTGTAGCTATTTTGGGCTTGGGCTTGGGCCTTAGGTAGAAAGGGGTTGGTATCATGGGCCACACTGTTGAGTCAGAATCCAAGGCCCAGATGGGTCTGGGTATCACGGTGCCGTACAATATTCTTAGCAAAAAGTTCTGGATAACTAAACTTGACCGCTCATACTACAATTGTATGAATATTCCTTAAAATAAAAATCAAGGAATTTGATAAAGAAATTCACCTGGATATATAAACGAACATTCCAACCATTTTTGTTAGGGACATTGCACTTTAAAAGCTCTTCTCTTTTTTTAGACACATATGGATTCCCTTTCCAGAAAGCATAGGGTTTTCTATCTTTCCATTTGATCTTTTTATTGCCTTCTTTTAGGGCCTCCAACGTAGTCCTCCATGGCTTTATATCGAGCTCAGGCCTAACAAAGGAAAATTTTTGTTAATTATTTTTTTGAAAAAAAAAAAAGTAATTATGAATCACATGAGAAAACAAAGGAGTGCAACCCCTGTTATTATAATTATTATTATTATTTTATAATAACCACTGTTAGAAGCTGAATCATATGACCAAAAAAAAAAAAAAAAAACAAGTATAACCTTTTTTACAAGTTTACTTAATTAGATCAGTAATGCTTTTTCCCTCTCCCTTGTGTGTGTTTGTGTTTGTTTCTCAAAAAAAAAAAAAAAAAAGACCAGTAAAGCTTTTTCTCAAAAAAAAAAAAAAAAAAAAAGACCAGTAAAGCTTTTTCTCAAAAAAAAAAAAAAAAAAAAAGACCAGTAAAGCATTTTTTATAACGTCGGACCATCTTGCAAAACTATAATGGGGTGAGTTTACTGTTTACGAGTACCTCATCTTATATACATATGGACATACATGATACAATATTAAGTATGTGAATTTACAAGTGTATGTGTGTTAATATACATGCAAAGGGAGTGTTGTATACACCTATTTTTGGAGGAAGTGTTTTCTATTTTTTTTGCATACGACAGTTCTCTCAAAATTTGTAGACCCCAATAATGCATGAGGTTCACTTGTGAGAAACCGACTACATATAGCTAGCTGCTATATCATATATTGGATATATGTAAACCACCTATATTCGGGGATGGATGCATCGTATCCTCTTTTGCATTAAGCAAAAACACCTATGCCTCAAGCCTCCAAGTAACATTTTGCAATCAAATTGTAATTAAATTTGAAGGATACTTACCAACCCCAGAAAGTCCAATCAGGGAAGACAATGTCTAGTGATTCATCATCGTTACAATAATGGAATAGTGGTGGCACCGACTTGGCTTTAAGTCCTTGGTGGTCACGTTTTTTAATCCTGGTCGAGTCTCCACACCAAAACATTAGCTCCAAATCTGGTATCTTCCCAGGGTACAACCTCAAAAGTTGCAAAATTCCCCATATTGTAAAGACATCCCTAGTTTGAAATGCCTTACTATATTTCTCAACATAAGCCTTTCCCTTCACAATCACAAGTCTAAAATTTGCATGAACTCTTCCTCTTTCCACCATGTCCCTTGTGATTCCGGTACTCTTCCATGGCTGTAGATCTTCGTGGATCCACCGGGTGTAAGCCGGACATGCCACAGGGGATGATTCCTCTTTCTCAATTGTCACCGGGTGAATGGTTGGGCATGTTATTGTTAAGTTCAAATTGGAGCAATTGAGTGGTAAGTCAACATGGGCAGGGGACTTTTTAGGACTTATTGTGGTTGCAATTGTCCTAAAGAAGTTGGTATCTGTTATGACAGACTTAAAAAGAAGAAGAAATTATATGAGAAAAATATATACATTCTAATTGAAAATGCAAAACCGAGAAAATTAAAGATTATATATACTCGTTTTCTTTAAGCGAAAAAGAAAGCATAAATTATTAGTTTAGTTTCAGCTAGTTATGACTGTTAAATTGTTAATAGACAGTTCTTACTTCTTTAGATTGAATTGATAAATTTATTGTATTTCACATTACAATTTAGGTTGAAAGCTACTAAATCTACTTATCACTCCCTTTCAAATCATGTAACAACAAGTGTATAACAAAATTTGGCCAAATTGAATGGGGACCAATGTATTAAAAATTTCAAACTGAGCTTTCTCCCACAAGATCCACGATATTGAAAGTCTTGTATATATTGGAGAATATGCCTCGAATAATTACTAGGTTAGCCAATGGCGTGTAGCTTCTGAGTTATGAGTCTTGATTAGCCAAACGGAATAAAAAATTTTCTTTTAAGTGAAATGTGTAGAAGTCTACAAAATAGCACTAATTTCTCCTTAGTCCAAGATGCCACTCAATTACAAAGGCCATTAAAAAAAGCATTATTATGTAATTGATGTTGGGGATTGGAATCTAAAAGCAATACATAAAAATATATCAATTTCTCCTTAGTCCAAGATGCCACTCAATTACAAAGGCCATTAAAAAAAGCATTATTATGTAATTGATGTTGGGGATTGGAATCTAAAAGCAATACATACTTAAAAATATATCATGACTTTCAATCATTTCTTTAGACTCAAGATATTAAGAGTGAGCATAATCAATATTAACCAAAAGAACACTAGCCATATTATTTTATGGGAAAATTATAATGACATCTCCTAAAGTTTTTTTGTTCTTACACTCATCTCACCCTCTCCCTAATTAAGTAGAATGTAAAATTCAAGATGTTTATAGCCCTTTTTTAGTCATTTAGGGGCAGAAGGGGTTATATATATATATATTACACTAAATATTTTTTAATTAGATGCAATTTTTGATAAATCTACCGTTAGATTATATTGTTTTTATATATTCAACATACTTGCAAAATTTCAAGGTAATTAAAGATGAGTTTATAGATCAAATGATAAATAATATTCAATTGGCATGAATGTTAAGAATGTATAAAACACGTAATTCAACGGTAAAATTTTCAAAATATGAATTCTATAACAAATTATTGTGTGGCGTAAGCTGTGTAATATTATTTAGAGTTATACTAAATATAATTTGAACCCAACTCTCTCTCTCTCTCTCTCTCTCTCTCTCTCTCTCTCTCTCTCTCTCTCTCTCTCTCTCTCTCTCTCTCTCTCTCTCTCTCTCTCTCTCTCTCTCTCTGTATAATTTGATAATTTTATAAAAGAGAAGTCTGAGTAAATAATTTGCATTTAAAAAAAAGTGGGTTTCTTATTTTAAACCAGAAAAAAAAGCAACGTATGATAATGAAAAACCTCAGTTTAGTGTAATTTACCTTAATTTTTCTAGTCAAATCATTACCCTAGTACCTTTTAACCATTTTTTAAATAACAATTTGTAATTTCTTCCTCCCTTTCTATCCCAAAACCCAAGGTCTCTTTCTCCTTCTCTTTCTCTCTTTTCTTGCCAAAGCAATGGTTGACTTGGGTCGTTGGTAGTCATCGTTGTCGGCCGATATGGGTGTTGGGTGGCCAAACGGCCCAAACTTGCCAAAGAATAGGGTAAAAGTTGATGTTTTTGTTTTGATGAAAAAAAGGCAAAAAAACTAATAATGAATATTTAATAGAACAACTTAAAAAAAAATTTAGAAGAGGATATAGCATATAGGATATATTTTAAAAAGTTGATAGTTAAAAATAAAATAGAGAAAAAGTAGATTTTTGGTTTAAATATAAAGACGAGATGTGAGTGATTTAGGACATGACTATCAAGATTCAAGAGTGGGCTTGATCAATATAGACCCCAATAATCATACAGGCTTTTGGTTCATGACTTCAGAAAATGAGAAAACTCTGGACACTGTAACGAAGGTTATGGTCAACAACCACGTTAAACACCTCTATAACTCTTAAAAAGAAAAAGAGGTTGTTATTAACTATGTTAATAAGCAAATTAAGAAAAACAAACAAACATGGGAGGATAATAGCTAGCCTGGGAGGGACTTACCTTGTCAATCCAATAGACGAAGCTGATAAGAAAGAAGAAGACGAAAATAGTTGTGGAGGCCCATCTTTTCCCAGGAGACATCGAAAAATAACCACACAATGGAGCTCCTTGTGACCAAAACCAGAAAATCGAATGAACAGTAGTTCCCTTATCCATATTAACAACCACCTCAATTTCTATCTCCTTGACTTGAAATAGTGATAATGGTTTATTATAAGAATCACTTCTTTGTCCAAATTCATCTTCTTTTACTTTTCTTCTAAAATCTGTGGCCACTAGACTTTCTAACAAGGCTGTCCATTTGGCTTGAATTTTGATGCATTGCTTAATTACCACGGCATATTATATCTTATTTGATCGAATCTTTTAATTTTCTCTCTTTTTTATTTAAATGTAAGATACATAGCATTTAAAATAAATATCATGTGTTGTGTTTCACATCTAACAAAAAATGGAAGGGAATGGAAGGAAATTGCAAGATTCCTATTTTGCCTCTTGGGATTAATAGCTTTGGATTTTTATTTCTTTTTTTAAAAGGTGAGAGACATTTGGTGCTCATGCAAAAAAATGAGCTAATATTATATAACGAGTAATGCTACAGTTACAAATCATTTTACAACAGTTTTACAAAATATTGATGTAACTAATCTCTTATTATTTTTCATCTAAACTAATCATTAATATCATTTTTTCATTTACCAATAATTACTCACCATATCAGTAGTTTATAAAATTTTTTGTAAAATAGTTTGCATCTCTAACATTATTCTTATATAATATCTTTAATCTATCTATAATCATAATCTTTAATGATATATATATATAATTGAAGACATTTGACTTTTGATTTGTTTCATAATATTTTGCTACATAAGATTTTGTGACATTATTTGTCTAAGTAATTTATATTAAAATTGAATAAGTTTATTGCATTTCACACTACAATTTAGGTTGGAAGATACCAAATCTGCTTATACGTTGATTAAAAGTTTAAAACAACACATCATTTGTTCTCAAAAAAAGAAAAGAACACCACATGATTATTGGTAAATTCTTTTAGCAAGACGGAATCAAAAACTTCTTTAAGCAAAAGGTTTAGTGTACACAATGGTGCTAATTCCTCTTTTACTAGTACGGTTTAATCCAAGATGCCACTCAATTATGAAGGTCATTAAAGAAATATATTACATATGTTAAGGATTGAATTATTACGCTCCATTTGTTTTGACATTAATGTTTTCTAAAAAAATGAGTAATTTTTCCAAATTTATTTTTTTGAAATCTATCTTATTTTCTTATGTTTGGTAGTGACCTCAAAATGAGATAGAGTTGTTTTTAATAGTTTGCATATTGCCTCTTAACTTTTTTTATTTAGTGTGACGTGAAATAAAGTTCTTTTTTTAAAAAATTTAGCGGAAAAAAATCTCTAAAAAATAAGTCATATTTTTAATAAGGGTTTTCCGTTAAAAAAAGATAATTTTATTTTTACTAATATTTTCTGATGTTACTAAACACTGGAAAACATGAAAATTATTTTTACAAAAAGTTTTCTATCGAAACAAACAAAAATACATACTCAAAATTATATCATGAGGGCTTTTAACTCTTTCTTTAGACTTAAGAGTTAAGAGTGAATTATCAAAAAAGAGTTAAGAGTGAGTCTAACCAATATTGACAAAAAAAAAAAAAAAAACTTTCACACAAGACTAGTCATATTATTTTTCTAGAAATATTACACTGACCTCCTCTAAGATTATTTGTTATTACATTTATCTCACTTAAAATGCAAATTATTTATAATGACCTCTCCTAAATAGATGAAAAAATATTTTTTAAAAGTCCCATAAAGAAAAGGTTTAAAAAAAAAACTCGAATTTCCTATTAGAGGTTGTGGGAACGAAAATTTAATTGGAGGGTAAAATAGGTAATTCAATATTTATTTATAGTCAAATAATCTAGGCATTTAAGGGGAGGGGGGAAAACTGATAATTAATATTTTAAATGAGTAAAAAAAATAAGAAGTGGGATATGGGATACATTTTAAAAAGTGGATATGTGTTTTTATTTTAAGAAGAAAAAATTGGAAAGTTAAAATAGAAAAAAAAGTATATTTTTAATTTAAATATAATTAAATTTTAGAAGTTGAGATGTGAGTACTTTAAAATATGGGTGAAAATAGCCAAATACCACGTTTTGGCAAAATTTGTGGCAAACTAGCACTGTTTCGAAAATATTTAGCAATCTACCACTTTTTTAGTACTTGAGTTCAATGAACTTGAGTTCCTAGTGAGTTGCCAGCGTGGCACTGCTGACCTGAAATTTGTGTAATTAAAAAAAAAAAAAAAAAAAAAAAATATATATATATATATATATATATATATATATAGATATGGTACTCGATATTACTGAAATCGAGTATCTCTTTATAGTACTTGTGCTTAGTTCAGTCGAGTTTTTTTTTTTCCTTTTTCTACTTTTTGTTTTTGTTGGAATGGATTGAATAGTCAAACTGAGTGACTTGACATTAGCCAACAAACCATTAAATGGCTTGCATGCTCATGTCAGGAAGATGCATGATATTCAAGAAGTTTCATGTGTGAAGAAATGCAAGAGCTTGCATTAAATGTTCTTCATGAATTGTCAAAGAAGATGGCTAGGAACAACACCTAACATACAAACCAAATTCATGCTTCTTTTCTTTGGCCATAAATGCTTGCCATTTTTTTTTTACTTGACAAGTTTTTTTGACTTGCAAGAGTGAGTTCCTACGGGAGATTAAAAAAGAAAAAAGAAAAAAAAAACTCGACTATATGAAAAGTAGAAAAAAAAAAGGGTACTCAACTGTATGAAGCTTGAGTACTATAAAGAAGTACTCGATTTCAGTAATATTGAATACCGCATTATTTTTTTAATTACACAAATTCCAGGTCAGTAGTGTCACGCTGACAACTCACTAGGAACTCGAGTTCACTGAACTCAAATACTAAAAAAGTGGTAAATTGCTAAATATTTCCGAAAAAGTGCTAGTTTGCGATAAATTTTGCCAAAACGTGGTATTTGGCTATTTTCGCCTTAAAATATGGCCATAAAGGGTGTGCCTAACCAGCATTGATCATAAATACAAGAATCGATAGAGGCTTTTGGTTTATGATTGCGAGAAACTCTTGACATGGTCATGAAAGTTATGCAGAATGACACATCTAAAGTGAATCTAATTTTTCTTAGCCAAAAAAAAAAAAAAAAAAAAAAAAGTGAATCTAATTTTTTGTGTAGCAAAAAAATAGTAAATCTAATTTTTGTGCAAAGTTTTGACGAATAAAGATGGTCACCAACCAAGAAAACATTTATAATAGCTCCCAAACATCCCTATTTAATAAATAAATAAATAAAAATGGATGGTCACCAATGCCCCACACCTCCATAATTTTAATAAAGAAGAAACAAAACCCCATTCAATGCTCATATCACTTTCAAAAATACGTAGTAAGCAAATCAATTTTGAAAGAATGCTGGTGGAAGAAAGGTGTTTTTTATTTTTATTTTTTTATTATTAATTGTGTTAATAAGCCAAGAGTAACAGACATATAAACAAACTTACTTGGGAGGGACTTGCCTTTTGAATCCAAATCCAATGGAGGGAGATGCTAACAAATGAGAAGATGAAAATAGTGATGGAGGCCCATCTCTTATGGTAGACACTGAGAAATGACCACACAATATTATTATTTTACAAAATACTCCTAACATTTGGTTGATAGTATTATTTTTCAAAAGAAAACACGTGCTTATTATTAGAGAGAGGTTTCATTAGAATGTATCATAAGATAATCTTTTTCTTTTCAAATTTACCTATAACATATAACTTCATAAAACTCATTACACAAAAACAAATAATAATTGAAACGAAAATAGAAAGCCCTCTAAACACACGTGTGTCTATATATATATATATATATATATATATATAATTGATAGGTAGAAATAAAATATGCCTTGAACCGTCAGCCTGTGATATGTCAAGGAGCCAAGCCTGACGGGGTTGGGCTACTGAAGTTAAAGACTTCAGGACTGACGGGGTTAATTTGATATTCATTTGAAGATTATAAAGCTGACGCCTGACATCACTGAAGAGGCTAAGGCAAACTGACGACCCTAAGGCCGACGGCACTAAGCAATGCCAACAATTGTTCATCACAAATATGTAATAAAAGGATTACTTGTTCTCCACGCCTAGTGTTAGAGTCCTATAAGGAAAGATCCCAAGATCCCCGCTCATAAAAGACTCCTATAAGGAAAAGACTTCCGCTCCAAGAAAAAGAGGTCAACCCTCTCCTACTATAAAAGCCCCAATACCCTCACAAATCAAGGTACGCATAATTAATCCCTCTCTAGCACTCTAGAGTTGAAAAGAAGTTCTAACTTGACCTTCGGAGGGTACTTGGCCGGCACCACACCGGTGCTCTCTGTTAGGTCTTCTTCCTTTTGTTGTGCAGGTGTCGTTTTGAGCACACGAGCATTGTGCAACTCACTGGTGAAATTCACGGTATCATCAGTTGGCGCCGTCTGTGGGAACTCAATTCAGATAAGCCATATTACTGTTTCCCGGACTAAAAGGGTTGCATGGTACTCACTCGATCAATGGCGACCAACAACGACATTCAGGAAGAGCAGCCGCCCACAACTGCACTCGAGAGACAAGTTCGGACTCTGGCCGCCGCTGTAGAGCGCCTCACCAAACAAAACCACGATTTGGAAGAACAGCTGCGCCAGAAGAACACAGCACCAAACGACCAGCAAGAGGATCAAGAAGGGACCAGCGCTCCGAAGAAAAATCAGGAGAAACCCGAAGGCAGCCACGCCCCAAGCAAACCAGGAGGGCAGAATGTAAGCATGCCGTCCCTCACGGACGCGACTCCACCACATATTATCACAGAGATGCAGGCGATGAGGGAACAAATGGAAGTCATGATGAACGCACTCAAAGGGCGAGTCTCCAGCGACCTTGATGATCTAGTTAACCGAACCGATTCGCCATTCACCGTAGCCGTCAATACCTTCCCCCTACCACATAAGTTTCGCATGCCCCATATTGAGTGTTACGACGGGGTGAAGGACCCTCTGGACCATTTGGAAACCTTTAAGACCCTGATGCACCTTCAGGGCGTGGCAGACGAAATCATGTGTAGAGCCTTCCCTACAACACTAAAGGGCCCCGCAAGGATATGGTTTAGTCGGCTGACGCCGAACTCCATCAGTACCTTTAAGGAGTTAAGTGCCCATTTCACTACTCACTTTATCGGGGGACATAGGTACAAGAAATCTACAGCCTGCTTAATGAGCATCAAGCAACGAGAAGACGAGACGCTGAGGTCCTACATAACGCGCTTCAACAAGGAGGCGCTTTCTATTGACGAAGCCGACGACAAGATACTTGTAGCAGCCTTCACAAATGGGTTGCGAAAGGGTAAGTTTTTGTTCTCCCTATACAAAAACGACCCAAAGACCATGTCGGAAGTACTCTACCGAGCCACCAAATACATGAACGCCGAAGACGCGCTACTAGCCCGGGAGGAGAAGCCAAGAAAAAGGGAAAGACAAGAAGACTCACGACAAGATCAGGGAAAGAAGAGGCCAAGAACTGGAGACCGAAAAGACGAAAGGCGCTCTAGACCCCCCGGGGGGGAGATTCACAACCTTCACCCCGTTGACTACCCCAATAGACCAAGTTCTGATGCAGATCAAGGACGAAGGGGCTCTGACCTTCCCTGGGAAGCTAAAAGGGGATCCTAATAGGCGCTCTAGAGACAAATATTGCCGCTTCCACCGAGATCACGGCCATGATACAGCCGATTGTTACGACTTGAAGCAGCAGATCGAGGCCCTCATCAGACAAGGGAAATTGCAGAAGTTTATAAGCAAAGAAAGGCCTGATCCACCACCGCAGGAGCAGCCTCCCCGACGGGACAATGACCGCCCTAGACCACCCATTGGCGACATAAGGATGATCATAGGAGGAACGCTTACCGGGTCATCCAAAAAGGCTCGGAGGACGTACCTTAGGATGGTTCAAAGTGTCCAGGTGACGGGCTCGGCACTAAAAGTAGCACGAAGAGAAAGTCCTATCATCGGGTTCTCCGAAGAAGATGCACGACATCTTCACCATCCACACGACGATGCGCTTGTTATCAGTCTACAAGTGGGAAATTATAACTTGCACCGGGTATTGGTCGATAATGGGAGCTCGGCGGACATCTTATACTACCCGGCGTTCCAACAGATGAAGATCAGCAAAGAACAGTTGATACCGACAAACGCCCCGCTCGTCGGTTTTGGAGGAACGAGGGTGTTTCCCCTCGGCGCGGTCACATTACCAGTAACAGCAGGCGATTACCCCCAGCAGATTACCAAGGACGTGACGTTCCTCGTGGTCGATTGCTCGTCCGCCTATAATGCAATCTTGGGGCGACCGACCCTCAATTCATGGAAGGCGGCAACCTCGACATATCATCTGATGATCAAGTTCCCTACCGAATATGGAATAGGTGAACTACGCGGAAACCAGGTGGCCGCACGCGAGTGCTACGTGGCAATGATGGAAATGGATGATCAACTCCAGGCCATGAGCATAGAAGAATACCGGAGTACGACGGAACCCGTCGAAAAGCTTGAAGAAATATCTCTTGATGACTTCAGACCTGAGCAGACAACAAAGATTGGGACCCTTGCAAGTCCCACGGTCCGACAGACGCTTACAGCCTTCCTCAGAAAGAATCGGGACGTATTCGCATGGAGTCACAAGGACATGCCGGGGATAGACCCTTCGGTCATGGTGCATAAGCTGAATGTATCACCCTCTTTTCTACCCGTCAGGCAGAAGAAGCGGGTATTTGCCCCCGAAAGGGATCAGGCCATAGCTGAAGAAGTCCGCAAGCTACAGGAGGCAAACTTTATCAGAGAAGTTTACTATCCAGACTGGCTCGCCAATGTAGTAATGGTCAAGAAAGCTAGCGGGAAGTGGAGGATGTGTGTAGACTTTACCGATCTAAACAAAGCATGCCCCAAAGATAGCTATCCCCTCCCGAGGGTCGATACTTTAGTGGACTCTACAGCTCGACACCAACTACTAAGTTTTATGGACGCTTTCTCCGGATACAACCAAATCAAGATGCATGAAGCCGATCAAGAGAAAACGTCGTTCGTAACCAGCCAAGGCCTTTTCTGTTACAAGGTAACGCCATTTGGCCTGAAAAACGCGGGTGCAACATACCAGAGGCTTATGAATAAAATGTTCGCACCACAGATCGGGAGAAATGTCCAAGTCTACGTAGATGATATGCTGGTAAAAAGCCGAAAAGAGGAAGATCACTTACAAGACCTTAAGGAAACGTTCGACACTCTTCGTTCTTACAACATGAAATTAAATCCAGGAAAGTGCGCCTTCGGGGTGACGGCAGGGAAATTCCTGGGATTTATGGTTTCCCAAAGAGGCATCGAAGCCAATCCGGACAAGATTCGAGCTATAATGGAAATGGCACCACCAAAAAATGTGAAGGAAGTGCAAAGCCTTAATGGCAAGATAGCGGCGCTAAACAGGTTTGTCTCGAGGGCAACAGACAAGTGCTTACCCTTCTTCCACACACTGAAGAGATCTTTCGAGTGGACTGCCGAGTGCCAACAAGCGTTCGAGGAATTGAAAGCTTATCTCTCCTCTCCTCCATTACTAAGTCCATCGAAACCAGGTGAAGAACTTTTTCTCTATCTTGCCGTCTCCCCATCCGCCGTCAGCGCAGCTTTGATCAGAGAAGAGGGAAGAATACAGAAACCGGTGTACTACACCAGTCGGGCACTACGCGGAGCTGAAGAAAGATATCCGCCCATGGAAAAACTTGCATTTGCACTAGTAACAGCAGCACGCAAACTAAAGCCATACTTCCAAGCCCACACGATAATCGTCCTCACTGACATGCCGCTGCGACGAGCGATGAGCAGTCCTGAGGCTGCTGGGCGACTAGCACTATGGGCCATAGAATTAAGCGAGTTCGACATACAGTACCGCCCGCGGACCGCCATTAAAGGGCAAGTCGTTGCAGATTTCATAGCTGAGTTTACAGACGGTGAGGACAGGGGGGCAGAAGAACCTCCACAATGGAACATACATGTTGACGGATCCTCCAACAGGAAGGCTGGGGGGGGCCGGTGTCGTGCTGCACTCACCCGAAGGAGACATGGTCAGATGTATGATTCGCCTTGAGTTCCCTACCACCAACAACGAAGCAGAGTACGAAGCTTTGATAGCAGGGCTCGACCTCGCCAAAGCAGCAGGTGCGGAAAAAGTAATAGTTCACTGCGACTCTCAAGTCGTGGTCAACCAAATGAACGGGGATTATGAGTGTAAAGACGAAAGGATGAAAAAGTATCTAGACCAAGCAAGACGGAGGGTAAACGAGCTGAAGGCCGAAATTAAGCAGATCCCCCGAGGAGAAAACGAGCAAGCTGATTGCTTAGCCAAAGCCGCTTCAGCTGAACATAGGGCCACCCCGGACAACGTACTCTCTTTCGCTCAACTCTCTCCACTTATAAGCTCTGTCGATATACAGGAGCTCGGGTCCGGAAGTGATTGGACCACGCCGTTAGTCTCCTACTTGAAGAACGGCGAATTACCAGACAAAAAAGAAGCCGCAAGAAAGCTGAAGGTCCAGGCAGCAAGGTTCGTCCTAATAAAAGACGTCTTATACAAAAGAGGTTTCTCCCGTCCATACCTGCGATGCCTAGGTCCTGAGGAAGCAGATTACGTCATGAGGGAAGTGCACGAAGGAATCTGTGGAAATCACTCAGGATCCAGATCATTGATACACAAGCTGGTGCGAACGGGGTACTTTTGGCCAACTATGCAGAAGGATGCCGAGGCCTATGTAAAGAAATGTGACAAGTGCCAAAGGTTCAGCAATGTCATCAGACAACCACCTGAAGAACTTACCCCAATGGCGGCGCCATGGCCATTCGCTCAATGGGGATTGGACATCATGGGGCCGTTTCCTACGGCTATACGACAACTGAAATTTCTGGTAGTAGGCATCGACTACTTTACGAAATGGGTAGAAGCTAAAGCTCTGGCCACCATTACGGAGAAGAACGTGCGCAGTTTCGTTTGGAGATGCATCATCTGCAGATTTGGCATCCCTAGAGTCTTAGTCTCGGACAACGGGAAGCAATTCGACAACGATGCCTTCCGGGACTTCTGCTCGCAATTAGGGATACGGAACCATTACTCCTCTCCTGCACACCCTCAAGCCAACGGACAGGTTGAAGTCACAAACCGATCCTTGCTGAAGATTATCAAGACTCGGCTCGAGGGGGCAAAAGGCATATGGGCTGAAGAACTACCGAGCATACTTTGGGCCTACAGAACGACGGCAAGGACACCAACACAGGAGACGCCATTCCGGCTAACATACGGAAGCGAGGCTGTCATCCCAGCCGAAGTCGGCCTCACGAGCTACAGGGTGCACAACCATGATGAAGGGAAAAATGACTTAGCCATACGTCTACAGCTCGATCTAATAGACGAAATCAGGACAGCAGCAGAACAAAGGCTCGCACGATACCAGGACCGCATGGCTAAGCACTACAATTCCCGGGTCAAGCGCAGAGATTTTCAGGTTGGAGACTTCGTTCTAAGGAAAGTCATGGGAGCAGCAAGAGATCCAACCCAAGGAAAACTTGGCCCAAATTGGGAAGGACCCTACCGAATCACGGCATGGCAGAGAAAAGGCACCTATCACCTGGAGACGTTGGACGGACGGAAGCTACCACACCCTTGCAATGCTGAGCACCTGCGAAAGTACTACCAGTAGATGCGACGACTTGAAGAAAAAACCCATCTTTTTATTCCTACATTTATCATTTACTTTAGATTTTGCTACAATAAGCCCGAATGGGTAGATTTTTACTTTGGTTTCTGCTACAATAAGCTCATTTTTGGGCAGGTCATAGTTTTTTTTCTTTTCATAGATGCATGGCAATAAAAGGAATTTACTCAGAACTACTGGAATTTCTACTTATAAGTTCATATTCACAAAAAATGAACAAGTCCAAAAGAAGTCAGCTATCAAGCTGACGGTCTAAATAAAAGACCCAAAAAAGAAGTCAGCTATCAAGCTGACGGTCTAATAAGACACCCAAAAGAAGTCAGCTATCAAGCTGACGGTCTAAATAAAAGACCCAAAAAGAAGTCAGCTAACAAGCTGACGGTCTAATAGAAGACCCAAAAAGAAGTCTGCTATCAAACTGACGGTCTAAATAAGAGAAACAAAAGAAGTTAGCTATCAAGCTAACGGCCTAACAAAAAACCCAAAAGAGGTCAGCCACAAAAGCCTATAAAAAGAGGTCAACCATAAGACTGACGGTCTAAGAAAAGACTGATATAAGAGAGCCAACAACTACGTCAGTATTACAACTTACAAGTAGGCTGACGAGATCAAACCAACAATTGAAAACAGCCTTTGCTACATAATAAGCAATGCATATATTAAAATAAGTTAAATACAAACAGAAACCCCTAAAATCAAGGGGGCGTTTGAATATTGTTTACAGACAAATCAAAATACATCTACAAAAAAGAAGCGTCACTTAAAAACATAATCTACTTCTCGGCAGGAGGGTCATCTGCATCTAAAATCTCGACAAGATTGGAGGAGGCCACTGGAGGATTAACAGCTGGTTGAGCCAGTACAACCCCGTCACCATCACGAGGAGGTACATCTCTAGGGCCGTCACCTTCTGTGCTGACGGTGTCATTGGCAGGCGTCATAGGCACGGCGTCATCCAGTGTGATTCCAGAGAGGTCCAACTCAGGAAAGGCTGACGCGACCTGCTTAAGGCAGTCTTCAAAACCTGTTCCGTAGTGTACGCCACAGGCATCAAAGACGGAATCTGACTCCTTAAAACTCTTAATCGCGTCAGCACCAGCCTGCTCCGCCTACTCACGAAGGGCCGTCAGCTCTTGTTGCAATTTCTCCTGCTGACGGCCTGCCTCCTCCAGCTTTTCCCTCGTCTCTTTTAGATCGGTGTTTAGCAAGCGCATAGCCTCCTTGTATTGAGACTGCTGATTTGACAAGTTTTTGTTGAGCTTGCTTAGACGAGAAGCGACGCCCTCCTTGGCAACGCACCTATCTTGGAGCGCCTTCACACGAACCAGGGCCTACAAAAAGTATACAACCGTCAGTCATTACATACAAAAAAAAAAAAAAAAAAAAAAAAAGGGAGAAAAACCGAGGAAAAATTACCCGTGAGAGATCAAACAAGGCTGACGCCCCCAGCTCCTCTGTCCCCAATGAATCACAAGGATCGATGTCCGTCGGCATTATGAGCGACTCAATCTTCTCGACGGCAAAGTCCATATGTGTCAAGAGACAACGGGGCCCTTCCAGGATGGGACCAGAAGAAGTCATCAGCCCCTTCCCTGCCCCATGGCCGGACGCGGGGGTTGACTTCCCAGGCGTCTCTTTGACAGGAGTGACGGCAGGCTTTTTCAACGGACGGTCGTCCTTTCCGTCAGTTTTTCTCTTTGGCACGCCTTTGGTGACGGCCTTGGGAGCAGACGAGGAGCCCACTTCTCCTTTCTTCTTTTGCTCCTCCTTTTGGCGAGCAGCGGCAGCTCTGATCCGTTGCCTGGCTGACTCCATTTCTGAAAAGATAATGCGTACACATATAAGAGAAAAAGCTAACGTCAGTAATTAAAGTGACGAGATTATGCGAATAGGCTACTTACGACGGCGTGAAAATCCTTCTAACTGAAGGGCTTCAGGCGTCGGCTCAGGTCCTCCGCAGTAAGCGTGAAGGGTGTCAAGCCTAATTAAATCTCGACACGCCCGCTGCCCCAAAGGGATCTCCAAAACCCGACGGATGAAGTCTCTTTGCCCGTCAGTTATTAGAGGACGAGTGTGAGCTGACGGATATAAATAAATAGAAATTAGTTAGTACCAGCAAAATATTAAAAATAACTGACGGAATTAAAAACTGACGGGCGGAACCTGAGTCCTTGACGAGTGCCCAGGTATTATCAAAGTATCCCTGAGACATGGTCTTCCACTCTTCACGACGGCACACCCAGTCCGTCCCCTTAACAAAAAAGTACCTACCTTTCCAGTTTCTATTTGAGTCTGGTGTCTCCGACACTAACCTCAACTCCTTCTCCCTAACGGCAAAATGGTACATCCCCTTAGAGGATGCTAGGTGGTGGGGTCTATAACAGTAAAAGAATTCATCAAGGGAAAGCTGACGGTGTCCCCCACTCAGACGACCCCCATAAGACTTCAGCCCCAATAAAAATTCTCCATGAATTGGGGGCAATTTG
Source organism: Quercus glauca (assembly GCA_023736055.1). Lineage (NCBI taxonomy): Eukaryota > Viridiplantae > Streptophyta > Magnoliopsida > Fagales > Fagaceae > Quercus > Quercus glauca. The sequence continues at coordinate 18,090,295 of CM043322.1, read as the reverse complement.
ACTGACGGATACACCAAGGAAGTCAACTAACTGACGGTGCAGAGCTGTCAAAGGCAACCTCACCCCCGCAGCAAACATAGCGTAATACATACCTACATCTGCGGTTCTCCCTGAGTAGCACTTTTCACCTTCTCTAGGGAGACGAATTGGAATATAATCTGGAATTTGGAAACGGACACGCAACTCTCCAAAAAGCTTTTCACTCATGGTGGGTAAGAATTTATTGACGGCCCAATCCTCGGGCAGAATGAAGGGACGACTCCCCTCAGGACTTCTTGAGATCCACTCACAAGAATCCTCGTCACCTTCTACTCCGTCATTATCCCTTTCATCATCCCCCTCAACTTCGCTAACCTCCTCCACTATTTCGTTTTGACCTTCGTCTCCTTGACTCACTATTCTCTCGTCAGGAGTATGGGCTGATGTTTCCCTCTCTGACGGATAGAAAATGCTCCCGGACTCTGACCCTGAACCAAAGACATCGTCGTAGCCCGCTCCATCGCGGACTGACGACTGACTCGACGCGTCACTCGACATCTGACTACCTACAAGTGACGGATTAATTCTAAGTACCTAAAATGACGACCTCACTTTAAGAAAGATCAATTAAAGTAAAGCACATTAAAAGGGTTAAAGGAAGAGAAAGAACTTACAAATTTCTCAAATAGGCAACGGTCTAAACGTGACGACGGAAGCTCAGATGACGATATAAAAGGACTGACGGAAGGTAGGCGACGGGTCTTCTCTCCAGTAATCAGTAAGAATGTAAAAGTAAAAATATGGAAAGAGAGAGGAATATATATAGAGAAGAGGGCACGGAAGACGAAGCGACGCCCCCTTCCAGAAGCGGAGCCAACAAATTTGTGCCACGTGTCCGGAACCATTAATACCAGCTGCATCATTTTCTCTCTCCTGGCTGAGGCAAAGGCCTGCGACAAATGTCACTCCATAACCCGTCAGTTCGAACTGACGGAGATATGGAGTAGGGGGCAAATGATAGGTAGAAATAAAATATGCCTTGAACCGTCAGCCTGTGATATGTCAAGGAGCCAAGCCTGACGGGGTTGGGCTACTGAAGTTAAAGACTTCAGGACTGACGGGGTTAATTTGATATTCATTTGAAGATTATAAAGCTGACGCCTGACATCACTGAAGAGGCTAAGGCAAACTGACGACCCTAAGGCCGACGGCACTAAGCAATGCCAACAATTGTTCATCACAAATATGTAATAAAAGGATTACTTGTTCTCCACGCCTAGTGTTAGAGTCCTATAAGGAAAGATCCCAAGATCCCCGCTCATAAAAGACTCCTATAAGGAAAAGACTTCCGCTCCAAGAAAAAGAGGTCAACCCTCTCCTACTATAAAAGCCCCAATACCCTCACAAATCAAGGTACGCATAATTAATCCCTCTCTAGCACTCTAGAGTTGAAAAGAAGTTCTAACTTGACCTTCGGAGGGTACTTGGCCGGCACCACACCGGTGCTCTCTGTTAGGTCTTCTTCCTTTTGTTGTGCAGGTGTCGTTTTGAGCACACGAGCATTGTGCAACTCACTGGTGAAATTCACGGTATCATCAGTTGGCGCCGTCTGTGGGAACTCAATTCAGATAAGCCATATTACTGTTTCCCGGACTAAAAGGGTTGCATGGTACTCACTCGATCAATGGCGACCAACAACGACATTCAGGAAGAGCAGCCGCCCACAACTGCACTCGAGAGACAAGTTCGGACTCTGGCCGCCGCTGTAGAGCGCCTCACCAAACAAAACCACGATTTGGAAGAACAGCTGCGCCAGAAGAACACAGCACCAAACGACCAGCAAGAGGATCAAGAAGGGACCAGCGCTCCGAAGAAAAATCAGGAGAAACCCGAAGGCAGCCACGCCCCAAGCAAACCAGGAGGGCAGAATGTAAGCATGCCGTCCCTCACGGACGCGACTCCACCACATATTATCACAGAGATGCAGGCGATGAGGGAACAAATGGAAGTCATGATGAACGCACTCAAAGGGCGAGTCTCCAGCGACCTTGATGATCTAGTTAACCGAACCGATTCGCCATTCACCGTAGCCGTCAATACCTTCCCCCTACCACATAAGTTTCGCATGCCCCATATTGAGTGTTACGACGGGGTGAAGGACCCTCTGGACCATTTGGAAACCTTTAAGACCCTGATGCACCTTCAGGGCGTGGCAGACGAAATCATGTGTAGAGCCTTCCCTACAACACTAAAGGGCCCCGCAAGGATATGGTTTAGTCGGCTGACGCCGAACTCCATCAGTACCTTTAAGGAGTTAAGTGCCCATTTCACTACTCACTTTATCGGGGGACATAGGTACAAGAAATCTACAGCCTGCTTAATGAGCATCAAGCAACGAGAAGACGAGACGCTGAGGTCCTACATAACGCGCTTCAACAAGGAGGCGCTTTCTATTGACGAAGCCGACGACAAGATACTTGTAGCAGCCTTCACAAATGGGTTGCGAAAGGGTAAGTTTTTGTTCTCCCTATACAAAAACGACCCAAAGACCATGTCGGAAGTACTCTACCGAGCCACCAAATACATGAACGCCGAAGACGCGCTACTAGCCCGGGAGGAGAAGCCAAGAAAAAGGGAAAGACAAGAAGACTCACGACAAGATCAGGGAAAGAAGAGGCCAAGAACTGGAGACCGAAAAGACGAAAGGCGCTCTAGACCCCCGGGGGGGAGATTCACAACCTTCACCCCGTTGACTACCCCAATAGACCAAGTTCTGATGCAGATCAAGGACGAAGGGGCTCTGACCTTCCCTGGGAAGCTAAAAGGGGATCCTAATAGGCGCTCTAGAGACAAATATTGCCGCTTCCACCGAGATCACGGCCATGATACAGCCGATTGTTACGACTTGAAGCAGCAGATCGAGGCCCTCATCAGACAAGGGAAATTGCAGAAGTTTATAAGCAAAGAAAGGCCTGATCCACCACCGCAGGAGCAGCCTCCCCGACGGGACAATGACCGCCCTAGACCACCCATTGGCGACATAAGGATGATCATAGGAGGAACGCTTACCGGGTCATCCAAAAAGGCTCGGAGGACGTACCTTAGGATGGTTCAAAGTGTCCAGGTGACGGGCTCGGCACTAAAAGTAGCACGAAGAGAAAGTCCTATCATCGGGTTCTCCGAAGAAGATGCACGACATCTTCACCATCCACACGACGATGCGCTTGTTATCAGTCTACAAGTGGGAAATTATAACTTGCACCGGGTATTGGTCGATAATGGGAGCTCGGCGGACATCTTATACTACCCGGCGTTCCAACAGATGAAGATCAGCAAAGAACAGTTGATACCGACAAACGCCCCGCTCGTCGGTTTTGGAGGAACGAGGGTGTTTCCCCTCGGCGCGGTCACATTACCAGTAACAGCAGGCGATTACCCCCAGCAGATTACCAAGGACGTGACGTTCCTCGTGGTCGATTGCTCGTCCGCCTATAATGCAATCTTGGGGCGACCGACCCTCAATTCATGGAAGGCGGCAACCTCGACATATCATCTGATGATCAAGTTCCCTACCGAATATGGAATAGGTGAACTACGCGGAAACCAGGTGGCCGCACGCGAGTGCTACGTGGCAATGATGGAAATGGATGATCAACTCCAGGCCATGAGCATAGAAGAATACCGGAGTACGACGGAACCCGTCGAAAAGCTTGAAGAAATATCTCTTGATGACTTCAGACCTGAGCAGACAACAAAGATTGGGACCCTTGCAAGTCCCACGGTCCGACAGACGCTTACAGCCTTCCTCAGAAAGAATCGGGACGTATTCGCATGGAGTCACAAGGACATGCCGGGGATAGACCCTTCGGTCATGGTGCATAAGCTGAATGTATCACCCTCTTTTCTACCCGTCAGGCAGAAGAAGCGGGTATTTGCCCCCGAAAGGGATCAGGCCATAGCTGAAGAAGTCCGCAAGCTACAGGAGGCAAACTTTATCAGAGAAGTTTACTATCCAGACTGGCTCGCCAATGTAGTAATGGTCAAGAAAGCTAGCGGGAAGTGGAGGATGTGTGTAGACTTTACCGATCTAAACAAAGCATGCCCCAAAGATAGCTATCCCCTCCCGAGGGTCGATACTTTAGTGGACTCTACAGCTCGACACCAACTACTAAGTTTTATGGACGCTTTCTCCGGATACAACCAAATCAAGATGCATGAAGCCGATCAAGAGAAAACGTCGTTCGTAACCAGCCAAGGCCTTTTCTGTTACAAGGTAACGCCATTTGGCCTGAAAAACGCGGGTGCAACATACCAGAGGCTTATGAATAAAATGTTCGCACCACAGATCGGGAGAAATGTCCAAGTCTACGTAGATGATATGCTGGTAAAAAGCCGAAAAGAGGAAGATCACTTACAAGACCTTAAGGAAACGTTCGACACTCTTCGTTCTTACAACATGAAATTAAATCCAGGAAAGTGCGCCTTCGGGGTGACGGCAGGGAAATTCCTGGGATTTATGGTTTCCCAAAGAGGCATCGAAGCCAATCCGGACAAGATTCGAGCTATAATGGAAATGGCACCACCAAAAAATGTGAAGGAAGTGCAAAGCCTTAATGGCAAGATAGCGGCGCTAAACAGGTTTGTCTCGAGGGCAACAGACAAGTGCTTACCCTTCTTCCACACACTGAAGAGATCTTTCGAGTGGACTGCCGAGTGCCAACAAGCGTTCGAGGAATTGAAAGCTTATCTCTCCTCTCCTCCATTACTAAGTCCATCGAAACCAGGTGAAGAACTTTTTCTCTATCTTGCCGTCTCCCCATCCGCCGTCAGCGCAGCTTTGATCAGAGAAGAGGGAAGAATACAGAAACCGGTGTACTACACCAGTCGGGCACTACGCGGAGCTGAAGAAAGATATCCGCCCATGGAAAAACTTGCATTTGCACTAGTAACAGCAGCACGCAAACTAAAGCCATACTTCCAAGCCCACACGATAATCGTCCTCACTGACATGCCGCTGCGACGAGCGATGAGCAGTCCTGAGGCTGCTGGGCGACTAGCACTATGGGCCATAGAATTAAGCGAGTTCGACATACAGTACCGCCCGCGGACCGCCATTAAAGGGCAAGTCGTTGCAGATTTCATAGCTGAGTTTACAGACGGTGAGGACAGGGGGGCAGAAGAACCTCCACAATGGAACATACATGTTGACGGATCCTCCAACAGGAAGGCTGGGGGGGCCGGTGTCGTGCTGCACTCACCCGAAGGAGACATGGTCAGATGTATGATTCGCCTTGAGTTCCCTACCACCAACAACGAAGCAGAGTACGAAGCTTTGATAGCAGGGCTCGACCTCGCCAAAGCAGCAGGTGCGGAAAAAGTAATAGTTCACTGCGACTCTCAAGTCGTGGTCAACCAAATGAACGGGGATTATGAGTGTAAAGACGAAAGGATGAAAAAGTATCTAGACCAAGCAAGACGGAGGGTAAACGAGCTGAAGGCCGAAATTAAGCAGATCCCCCGAGGAGAAAACGAGCAAGCTGATTGCTTAGCCAAAGCCGCTTCAGCTGAACATAGGGCCACCCCGGACAACGTACTCTCTTTCGCTCAACTCTCTCCACTTATAAGCTCTGTCGATATACAGGAGCTCGGGTCCGGAAGTGATTGGACCACGCCGTTAGTCTCCTACTTGAAGAACGGCGAATTACCAGACAAAAAAGAAGCCGCAAGAAAGCTGAAGGTCCAGGCAGCAAGGTTCGTCCTAATAAAAGACGTCTTATACAAAAGAGGTTTCTCCCGTCCATACCTGCGATGCCTAGGTCCTGAGGAAGCAGATTACGTCATGAGGGAAGTGCACGAAGGAATCTGTGGAAATCACTCAGGATCCAGATCATTGATACACAAGCTGGTGCGAACGGGGTACTTTTGGCCAACTATGCAGAAGGATGCCGAGGCCTATGTAAAGAAATGTGACAAGTGCCAAAGGTTCAGCAATGTCATCAGACAACCACCTGAAGAACTTACCCCAATGGCGGCGCCATGGCCATTCGCTCAATGGGGATTGGACATCATGGGGCCGTTTCCTACGGCTATACGACAACTGAAATTTCTGGTAGTAGGCATCGACTACTTTACGAAATGGGTAGAAGCTAAAGCTCTGGCCACCATTACGGAGAAGAACGTGCGCAGTTTCGTTTGGAGATGCATCATCTGCAGATTTGGCATCCCTAGAGTCTTAGTCTCGGACAACGGGAAGCAATTCGACAACGATGCCTTCCGGGACTTCTGCTCGCAATTAGGGATACGGAACCATTACTCCTCTCCTGCACACCCTCAAGCCAACGGACAGGTTGAAGTCACAAACCGATCCTTGCTGAAGATTATCAAGACTCGGCTCGAGGGGGCAAAAGGCATATGGGCTGAAGAACTACCGAGCATACTTTGGGCCTACAGAACGACGGCAAGGACACCAACACAGGAGACGCCATTCCGGCTAACATACGGAAGCGAGGCTGTCATCCCAGCCGAAGTCGGCCTCACGAGCTACAGGGTGCACAACCATGATGAAGGGAAAAATGACTTAGCCATACGTCTACAGCTCGATCTAATAGACGAAATCAGGACAGCAGCAGAACAAAGGCTCGCACGATACCAGGACCGCATGGCTAAGCACTACAATTCCCGGGTCAAGCGCAGAGATTTTCAGGTTGGAGACTTCGTTCTAAGGAAAGTCATGGGAGCAGCAAGAGATCCAACCCAAGGAAAACTTGGCCCAAATTGGGAAGGACCCTACCGAATCACGGCATGGCAGAGAAAAGGCACCTATCACCTGGAGACGTTGGACGGACGGAAGCTACCACACCCTTGCAATGCTGAGCACCTGCGAAAGTACTACCAGTAGATGCGACGACTTGAAGAAAAAACCCATCTTTTTATTCCTACATTTATCATTTACTTTAGATTTTGCTACAATAAGCCCGAATGGGTAGATTTTTACTTTGGTTTCTGCTACAATAAGCTCATTTTTGGGCAGGTCATAGTTTTTTTTCTTTTCATAGATGCATGGCAATAAAAGGAATTTACTCAGAACTACTGGAATTTCTACTTATAAGTTCATATTCACAAAAAATGAACAAGTCCAAAAGAAGTCAGCTATCAAGCTGACGGTCTAAATAAAAGACCCAAAAAAGAAGTCAGCTATCAAGCTGACGGTCTAATAAGACACCCAAAAGAAGTCAGCTATCAAGCTGACGGTCTAAATAAAAGACCCAAAAAGAAGTCAGCTAACAAGCTGACGGTCTAATAGAAGACCCAAAAAGAAGTCTGCTATCAAACTGACGGTCTAAATAAGAGAAACAAAAGAAGTTAGCTATCAAGCTAACGGCCTAACAAAAAACCCAAAAGAGGTCAGCCACAAAAGCCTATAAAAAGAGGTCAACCATAAGACTGACGGTCTAAGAAAAGACTGATATAAGAGAGCCAACAACTACGTCAGTATTACAACTTACAAGTAGGCTGACGAGATCAAACCAACAATTGAAAACAGCCTTTGCTACATAATAAGCAATGCATATATTAAAATAAGTTAAATACAAACAGAAACCCCTAAAATCAAGGGGGCGTTTGAATATTGTTTACAGACAAATCAAAATACATCTACAAAAAAGAAGCGTCACTTAAAAACATAATCTACTTCTCGGCAGGAGGGTCATCTGCATCTAAAATCTCGACAAGATTGGAGGAGGCCACTGGAGGATTAACAGCTGGTTGAGCCAGTACAACCCCGTCACCATCACGAGGAGGTACATCTCTAGGGCCGTCACCTTCTGTGCTGACGGTGTCATTGGCAGGCGTCATAGGCACGGCGTCATCCAGTGTGATTCCAGAGAGGTCCAACTCAGGAAAGGCTGACGCGACCTGCTTAAGGCAGTCTTCAAAACCTGTTCCGTAGTGTACGCCACAGGCATCAAAGACGGAATCTGACTCCTTAAAACTCTTAATCGCGTCAGCACCAGCCTGCTCCGCCTACTCACGAAGGGCCGTCAGCTCTTGTTGCAATTTCTCCTGCTGACGGCCTGCCTCCTCCAGCTTTTCCCTCGTCTCTTTTAGATCGGTGTTTAGCAAGCGCATAGCCTCCTTGTATTGAGACTGCTGATTTGACAAGTTTTTGTTGAGCTTGCTTAGACGAGAAGCGACGCCCTCCTTGGCAACGCACCTATCTTGGAGCGCCTTCACACGAACCAGGGCCTACAAAAAGTATACAACCGTCAGTCATTACATACAAAAAAAAAAAAAAAAAAAAAAAAAGGGAGAAAAACCGAGGAAAAATTACCCGTGAGAGATCAAACAAGGCTGACGCCCCCAGCTCCTCTGTCCCCAATGAATCACAAGGATCGATGTCCGTCGGCATTATGAGCGACTCAATCTTCTCGACGGCAAAGTCCATATGTGTCAAGAGACAACGGGGCCCTTCCAGGATGGGACCAGAAGAAGTCATCAGCCCCTTCCCTGCCCCATGGCCGGACGCGGGGGTTGACTTCCCAGGCGTCTCTTTGACAGGAGTGACGGCAGGCTTTTTCAACGGACGGTCGTCCTTTCCGTCAGTTTTTCTCTTTGGCACGCCTTTGGTGACGGCCTTGGGAGCAGACGAGGAGCCCACTTCTCCTTTCTTCTTTTGCTCCTCCTTTTGGCGAGCAGCGGCAGCTCTGATCCGTTGCCTGGCTGACTCCATTTCTGAAAAGATAATGCGTACACATATAAGAGAAAAAGCTAACGTCAGTAATTAAAGTGACGAGATTATGCGAATAGGCTACTTACGACGGCGTGAAAATCCTTCTAACTGAAGGGCTTCAGGCGTCGGCTCAGGTCCTCCGCAGTAAGCGTGAAGGGTGTCAAGCCTAATTAAATCTCGACACGCCCGCTGCCCCAAAGGGATCTCCAAAACCCGACGGATGAAGTCTCTTTGCCCGTCAGTTATTAGAGGACGAGTGTGAGCTGACGGATATAAATAAATAGAAATTAGTTAGTACCAGCAAAATATTAAAAATAACTGACGGAATTAAAAACTGACGGGCGGAACCTGAGTCCTTGACGAGTGCCCAGGTATTATCAAAGTATCCCTGAGACATGGTCTTCCACTCTTCACGACGGCACACCCAGTCCGTCCCCTTAACAAAAAAGTACCTACCTTTCCAGTTTCTATTTGAGTCTGGTGTCTCCGACACTAACCTCAACTCCTTCTCCCTAACGGCAAAATGGTACATCCCCTTAGAGGATGCTAGGTGGTGGGGTCTATAACAGTAAAAGAATTCATCAAGGGAAAGCTGACGGTGTCCCCCACTCAGACGACCCCCATAAGACTTCAGCCCCAATAAAAATTCTCCATGAATTGGGGGCAATTTGACTGACGGATACACCAAGGAAGTCAACTAACTGACGGTGCAGAGCTGTCAAAGGCAACCTCACCCCCGCAGCAAACATAGCGTAATACATACCTACATCTGCGGTTCTCCCTGAGTAGCACTTTTCACCTTCTCTAGGGAGACGAATTGGAATATAATCTGGAATTTGGAAACGGACACGCAACTCTCCAAAAAGCTTTTCACTCATGGTGGGTAAGAATTTATTGACGGCCCAATCCTCGGGCAGAATGAAGGGACGACTCCCCTCAGGACTTCTTGAGATCCACTCACAAGAATCCTCGTCACCTTCTACTCCGTCATTATCCCTTTCATCATCCCCCTCAACTTCGCTAACCTCCTCCACTATTTCGTTTTGACCTTCGTCTCCTTGACTCACTATTCTCTCGTCAGGAGTATGGGCTGATGTTTCCCTCTCTGACGGATAGAAAATGCTCCCGGACTCTGACCCTGAACCAAAGACATCGTCGTAGCCCGCTCCATCGCGGACTGACGACTGACTCGACGCGTCACTCGACATCTGACTACCTACAAGTGACGGATTAATTCTAAGTACCTAAAATGACGACCTCACTTTAAGAAAGATCAATTAAAGTAAAGCACATTAAAAGGGTTAAAGGAAGAGAAAGAACTTACAAATTTCTCAAATAGGCAACGGTCTAAACGTGACGACGGAAGCTCAGATGACGATATAAAAGGACTGACGGAAGGTAGGCGACGGGTCTTCTCTCCAGTAATCAGTAAGAATGTAAAAGTAAAAATATGGAAAGAGAGAGGAATATATATAGAGAAGAGGGCACGGAAGACGAAGCGACGCCCCCTTCCAGAAGCGGAGCCAACAAATTTGTGCCACGTGTCCGGAACCATTAATACCAGCTGCATCATTTTCTCTCTCCTGGCTGAGGCAAAGGCCTGCGACAAATGTCACTCCATAACCCGTCAGTTCGAACTGACGGAGATATGGAGTAGGGGGCAAATGATAGGTAGAAATAAAATATGCCTTGAACCGTCAGCCTGTGATATGTCAAGGAGCCAAGCCTGACGGGGTTGGGCTACTGAAGTTAAAGACTTCAGGACTGACGGGGTTAATTTGATATTCATTTGAAGATTATAAAGCTGACGCCTGACATCACTGAAGAGGCTAAGGCAAACTGACGACCCTAAGGCCGACGGCACTAAGCAATGCCAACAATTGTTCATCACAAATATGTAATAAAAGGATTACTTGTTCTCCACGCCTAGTGTTAGAGTCCTATAAGGAAAGATCCCAAGATCCCCGCTCATAAAAGACTCCTATAAGGAAAAGACTTCCGCTCCAAGAAAAAGAGGTCAACCCTCTCCTACTATAAAAGCCCCAATACCCTCACAAATCAAGGTACGCATAATTAATCCCTCTCTAGCACTCTAGAGTTGAAAAGAAGTTCTAACTTGACCTTCGGAGGGTACTTGGCCGGCACCACACCGGTGCTCTCTGTTAGGTCTTCTTCCTTTTGTTGTGCAGGTGTCGTTTTGAGCACACGAGCATTGTGCAACTCACTGGTGAAATTCACGGTATCATCAATAATGTTTATATTTATGTTTATGATTATGTTATTCAAACATGTACATTATTATCATGTCCAGTGCATGTGAAATAAATAAATAAATAAATATATGTGTGTGTATAATGTGTATGCGAATCTTTTTCATGCCCATTTCATAAATATCTAGTTCATACTAAAATCAAATGCTGTGTTGAGGAAAATTATCAAATTATGTTATCACTAATATTGAGTATAATCAAATGTTTAAATTATCAAATTATGTTATCAATCAAATGTTTAAATTCCAAAACTGGGGGAAGAGAGAGAAAGGAGATTTTAATATGCTTCGATCTACCATCCATGGCAGCACTTTGTGGTTTTGGACTGACCGGGTGGTATGGGGGCGTGGTCTTTTGTGCTTAGAATGGTTTTGATTGATTGAATTTTTTTTTTAAAAACCTTTTCCAGAATATGGTGGTGATAGAGAAAGTGATTTTTTTTGGAGTGTTTGGAAGAAAGTAAAGATATTTTTTTGGTGTGTTTGGCATACGCCTTCTATTTTACTAATCTCTCTGGCGGCTTCAATTAGCAATACTTTAATAAGTTTTAATGGAGGTTTGCACCTTCTTATGATTAATGATTGAATGAAAATAGTTATAATGAGTATTTCAATAAGATAGTTACGTTAAATCTACTTATAGGCTCCACCATGTCAGAAGCTAAAATTTTGCTTGGGTCATTTTTTCGTCACATTCAATGGTATATTGTGTAACTTTAATTAGTAACTCTATAACTTTATCATTTATTTTATTTTATTTTTATTCTCAGGACTATAATAACATCCTGCTGGAAGGTTATGTCAAATTTGATTGTATGCTTGCATGCTAACTTATTTAATGTGAGATTGTGATTGGTTAGATAAGTATGTTATATTTTTGTCCATGGATCTTGAAAATGTCAAGGAGGATCAACATGATAACTGATGTAAGCATAGGGAAGTGGAGAAATGTTAACAATTAATGTTTATGTATAACAGTATAACAATATAATGTTTATCTTTAACCATTGCCCTAAGGGCATTCATTAGCATTTCCACTTTCAGGTCATGCTAATGGGTGTCCTTAGGGTAATGGTTAATAATCCATTTTAAGAAAGTTTTGACACCGCTTCTATGGAAAATGGAAAAGCTGTCAAAATATTAATTGTTTTTTTTTCTTTTCCCATAAAAACATTTTTCAAATGGATTGTTAACCATTGCCATAAGAGCATTTGCTAGCATTTCCATTTTCTAAATAGCATGAATCTATTCTATATATTGTTATTAATTTGTAATTTAAAAGTTTAAACATATGTTTTCTAGTTTCAATTATTCGTTCATAATATAGTCATATGTAATAGTTGGGTTGTGGATTTTTATTTTATGTTATTTTTTTGCCCAGTGACCAAAACAAGAAAACTGAATGAAAATAAGTTCCCCTACCATATACATTAACAACAACCTCGAATTTTATCTTCTTGATTTAAAAGAGTGATAATAGTTTATTAAGAATCACTTCTTTGTCCAAATTCATCTTTTTATTTTATTTTTAATTTTTGCTAAAGTTTGTGCCCAATAGAAAATGAACTATAAATTTTACTGTATAAAACTTATAAACTAATATGATAATAAATGTAAAATTGTTTATTTAATGCGACCATAAATGTAAAGCCGTCCATTTGGCTTGAAATTTTTATCATGGATTACCAAAAAGATTCCTATTTTGTCTCTTCTTATTAAAAGCTTTGATTTTTTTTTTTTTTAAGCTAAAAGACATTTAGTGCTCAAGCAAAACAATGGAGTAATCTAATATATTATCTATAATCTACCATCTAATTATATATATATATATATATATATATATATATATATATATATATATAATGGTCATGTTAACAGATGCCTTTAGAGCAGTTGTTAATAAACCATTTTAGAAAAGTTTTTTTTTATCACTTTTATGGGAAATTGAAAAGGTTGTCAAAACATTAATTGTTTTTTCTCTTTTTCCATAAAAACTTTCCTAAAATAGTTCACTAACAAATGCCCTTAGGGACCGCCGCATACTCTTGGTGTGATGGTTATTCCACAAGTATAAGTGCCTGTGGGGTATGGGGGGCAAGGGCCGGGGTTCAACTCTCCAAGAGGGAGCTTTACACACATATACACTTAGATTGGGCTAGAGTAAAAATTCTATCTTGTATTAAAAAAAAAAAAAAAAAAAAAAAACCCTTAGGGCATTCATTAATTTTTCCTTATAAAAAATCGAAAACATTTGACTTTTGATTGATTTGATAATAATTTGCCACATAAATCTTTGCACATCATATTTCATTCAATATTTAAATCCTTCATTAGAAACTTTACACATCATATTTTATTTTGATGGTAAATGTATTATTCATTATATAGTTATAATAAATTCCTAATTGTAGAGTATTTAATTCCATTTTCAAGCACAATTATAATAAATCCTAAATAATGACTATCATAATGATCAAATTTTATATTTAGACAAAATAAAAAATTATATTATATTAAACATTTCTTGTGCATTGCACTGATTATAGGCTAGTATATATTATAAAAGTTGGATATCAAAACTGATGGTTGTACAAAATAATGACAAGTGTCCATTTGTCACAGCATATAACAATGAACAAAGTTTTGCTCCAAATCTTGGGCTCCAACCACTAATAGAAAGATGACATTTGTCATTATCATGTATACTGCACATGACTTACTTAATCTAGCCAATCACGTGAGTCATGTGCATTTCACATGACATGGTACATGTTATTTTTCCACTAGTGGTTGGAGGCTTGGAGCCTAAAACTTTAAATATGTTTGGAGCCAAACCTTATACTATAACAATAACATGTGCCATCTTTTGTAAAAGTAAAGATGCATACAAGAGTAAGATTAAAATGACTCCTCTAACCATCATTAATTACATTTAGTCATTATCCATTAATTCCTCTTAAAAAAATACTTACAAAATATAATACTGGGTCATAAACTCCTAAATAAACATGCATTTAAATGTCCACTACCATAAATTTTTTTACCATTCATTTTGGTTTGCTACTTTAGAGTAATTTTAACAGTTTAAGTATAATTTTCTCCCTATTTGTTACTTTTCGTATTTTAGGTAACCACTTTCATTTTCACCAACATGAAATTTCCTATCCCCAAATATAGGTCACCATTGTAACTTAAATGGGTATGAGTATGAGTAAGTTGATGGGTATATTGATGTGGTTTTTGGGTGTTTGGTTACCTATTTTAGATAATTTGCTACCAATACACTTTTTTTTTTGGAGGAGCTACTACCAATACTCTAAAAAGCATGAATGCATAAAAATGAACATAGAGATTATTTTATTTTATTTTTGAGGAAACATAGGGATATATAATTAGGAACATTAAGATGTGAGTTTAATAAGGTTTTAATTCTCAAATATAAATCATTAATGAGTGAACATTTATGGTAAAAAATTAACCTATATAATTAACATGGAATTAAATTACAAATACTATTACTTTTTGTTTTTTCTTTATTAAAATAATCCTAACATTTAATGAAATTTGAAACACAAAAAAATGCATTTATTGCTTCTTGTTTAGATTTTTCCAATACTTATTTTCCCACATTTCCACTTGCTTTATGGTTTTATCCCTTCTCTCAAGAAAACCTTGTAGTGATGAAGGATCATAAGGAGGAGGCAAGGTGCATGGGGTTAAATCACTAGGAGACTTAACCATGGACTCAACCATGAATTTCTCCCATGTACCCTTAGCTGGGCAAGCCATCATTTCTGAACATAGCTCAACTGCTCTTCGAGGTACAGATGGTTTGAATTTCAAGAGCTTTGCGTATTCATTTAACAAATGAAACATGTAGTCATATACGTAGTCCATCCTTAGATCCTCCTGTATGAAGTTGCTTGCTGCCTTTCCTATGGCTTGGGCCTGCTAAGTTTACAAAAATCATAACAGTTGAAAATATAATAAATGATTTTTTTAACATGAACTTAAATTAGTGAAAAAAGCAAAAGCATTTTTGAAAATTTAAAAGGTAAAAATAAGGGTATACAAATCCTCTGTACCATTTTTTGTATTCCACTAATTATAACTTGTCATGTATTTGATTTTTTTTTTCCCCACATAAGCTTTGGCTATTTTATAAAGAAAGAAAAACAAATGCATGACAAATTGTGCTTGATGGAATATAAATTAAAACACAAAAAGTAGTATATAGAATTTGTATTCATTATGGAACTTTATATTCTTTCATTAGGTATTTATTGCATTTGTATACAGAATTACATATTAATATAATGTAGTAAGATTAATAAAAGGTTTAAACATGAAATAAAAATAAAATTCTATTAAATATATGTACATTAGTCCTCAAAAAAATTATATATTTATATATATATATATATATATATATATATATATATATTAGAACAATAATGTCAAAAAAATTTTGGCTTTAAAAGCTAATTTGACATAATATTATAAGATTAACAAAAAGTCAAATGATTTTGATTTTATATATATCATCATAGATTTTTCAATCTAACCAACTCGCTGGAGTTGAGAAATCTCAACCCAAGGATTGATAGATTTAAAACCAACCCAACCAACTTGTAAGAATTCAAATTGGGTTATGTGTCGCTGAGTTTGCACCATTTCGTTGAGTCTAATAAAAAAAAATGTTTCATTCAACTATTTAACTCCATTATTTAATAAATAATTGTACCTTGTATACTTATGACTAATATTCCTATGTCATCAAACAAAGTCCCAAAATAGCAAAATAAATTAAAGTAACAAATTCAGCCTAAGTCTCATAATCCAAAATAAATCAAACGAGCAATTTTAAATTACATATTTATATTTAAAAATAAAATCTAATAGTGTAGGTTGGGTAAGTTACTTAGATTGGAAATTTTGTCAACATGATTCTCGCACAACTCGAGTTTAGAAAAAGAAAAGGAAAACAAATCAAGTTATCAACCCATGTAAAACAATTCAAATCCTTGGGTTAGATCGGTCCTTTGGAATGGTGGATGCACAACCCTTAGTGAAAACATTTTGAAAATGAGAGAGAGAGAGACCTTTTGTGTGTGATTGTTGCCCCATTCCACAGCAAACTTGAGAGAGGTGCACTTGCTATTGTCCCTAATGGGCCAGTAGTGCTCCAATGGCACCATTCCTCTAATGAAGAAATCATAATAATGAGGCCTTATGAGCAATGTCATTGAGTCACATGCTAAAATGTACTTCTCACTTACAGACCATGCCCATCCCTCTATATAAATCTTATATCTGGCACAAAGCACACTTTTCTCAATTAAAAGGAGGAAAAAAGAGAATAGTTCAAATGGAAATAAAATTGTTCTTTGATTTTGTTTTTATAACTACCTGTAAGTGCATTGATCTTCTAAATTTGATTGTTTGTAACCTTGTTTAGATTCTTGCACCCAGTCCTGAAATTAGAGCGCATCAAATTATTTTTTGCAACATATAGGAGAATGATCAACAACATCTGTGAGTAAACAAGAAGAATGTATATTAGCTTGTGTATATAGGTGAGTGTTCCAGTCATCTTTGTCTAAGACGTTGCACTTCAAAAGGTCATTTCTAGTTGGAGCCACACTCGGATTCCCTCTCCAGTAAGCATAGGGTACTCTATCCTTCCATTTAGTTCTTGTGTTGCCTTGTTTTATGTCCTCCAACACACTTTTCCATGGCTTTATATTGATCTCAGCCCTAACAAAATTAAGTCATACCTATGTAAAATTTCTCCCCAAAAATTGCCCTCTTAAATTATCTCATTCTCTTTATCACTTGGTATATTATTAGGTTCAAGAAATAACATTTAAACCATGAAATTAGGGGTGGCAAATGGGCGGGTATGGGTGGGTTTGGGGTGGGCATAATTGGGTTGGGTATATAAAACCCATTTATCCATTTAAAACCCATTTAACAAATTGCTTCTAACCCAAATCCAACCCAACCCAATTATTATGGGCAAACCCCAACCCACCCAATTACCCAATTATCAAAATTACCAAAATGCCACTAAAGTGAAAATGACCAAAGTACTCTAAAATTCTCAAAAATGACCAAAATACCCTCAAAGCCTGAAAATTACCAAAATACCCTCAAAATCCAAAAAAATGACCAAAATACCTCCGAAACCCAGAAAATAACCAAAATACCCCAAAAGTCCAAAAAATGACCAAAATACCCCCTGAAACCCAAAAATGACCAAAAGTACCCCCGAAACTCAAAAAATGACCAAAATACTCCATAAACCCAGAAAATTACCAAAATACCCCCGAATCCAAAAAATGATCAAAATACTCCCGAAACTAAAAAATTACCAAAATACCCTCGAAACTCAAAAATTACCAAAATACCCCCTGGAACCTAAAAAATGACCAAAATACCCCAAAAACCTAAAAATGACAAAAATACCCTCCAAAACCCAAAAATGACAAAAATACCCTTGAAACCCAGAAAATCACCAAAATACCCCAAAACCCAAAAAATGACCAAAATACCCCCTAGAACCTCAAAAATGACCAAAATATCCCCGAAACCTAAAAATTACCAAAATAATCTCGAAACCTAAAAAATGACCAAAATACCTCTAGAACCCAAAAAATGACCAAAATACCCCCAAAACCCATAAAATGACCAAAATACCCCCGAAACACAAAAAAATGAGCAAAATACTCCCGAAACCCAAAAAATGACCAAAATACTCCCAAAACCTAAAAATGACCAAAATACCCCCTAAACCCAAAAAATGTCTAAAATACCTCCAAAACCTAAAAAATTACTAAAATACCTCTGAAACCTAAAAAATGGCCGAAATAACCTCGAAGCCTAAAAATTGATCAAAATAACCCTGAAAACTAAAAATGACCAAAATAACCCTGAAACCTTAAAAATGGCCAAAATAACCATGAAGCTTAAAAATTGACTAAAATAACCACAAAACCTTTAAAATGGCCAAAATAACCACAAAGCCTAAAAATTGACCAAAATAACCTAGAAACCTAAAAATGACCAAAATACCCCATAAACCTAAAAAATGATCGATATACCTTCGAAACCTAAAAATTAACTGAAATACCCCTTGAAACCTAAAAAATGACCAAAATACCCCTAAAACCTAAATACGACCAAAATAACCCCTAAACCTTAAAATGACCAAAATATCCTCGAAACCTATAAAATGACAAAAAAGCCCCTTAAACATGTAAGTCGATAAAAATACACCCTAAACTTAAAAAATTACCAAAATCCCCCTGTAAAACTAAAAAATGACCAAAATACTCCCTAAACATAAAAAATGACCAAAATACCCCCTAAACCTAAAAAATGACTAAGATACCCCAAACCCCTATTTTGGTCATTTTAGAGGCTTCAGGTGTATTTTGTTCATCTTACATGATTAGTTGTATGTTGGTCATTTTAGATATTTTAAGGGATATTTTGGTCGTTTTATAGGTTTAGAGGTATTTTGGTCGTTTTAGAGGTTTCAGGGTATTTTTGGTAATTTTAGAGGTATCACGTTGTTTGTGGCCATTTTAGAGGTTTTGGGTTTATTTGGGTCATTAGTCGAGTTTGAAATATGATCATCTTCATTTCATCATGAAATGATCATGATGAAATGAAGATGATCATATTTCAAACTCGACTAATGGCAATCGAAAGGTAAGCACGATTGATTTACATACCAGCCCCAAAAAGACCAATCAGGAAACACAATATCCAAACTCGACCAATCCGAACAGTAGCGAAACAACGGAGGTGGGCCCGAACTTGGGCCCCGAAAGTCGTTCGATGGGACGACAGGTCGATCATCACAATCAAACATGAGTTCCAAGTCAGGCAATCTCCCAGGGTACAACCTTAGCAGCTGCAAAATGCCCCACAAGCTGAACATGTCTCTTGTCTGTATCGACTCCCTATATTTCTCTACGTAGGCCTTACCTTTCACGATCACAAGCCTGAAATGCGCGGTCTTGCGGGCCCGCTTCACCATTGTTCTCGTGATTCCTGTGTGCTTCCAGTGCTGTAGATCTTCGTGGATCCAACGGAAGTATGATGGGCATGTTCTGTTTGATGATGATATTGGACGGTCAGGATTGTGTGTTGTTGTGGGGTAGTAGTTTTTTGGGCAGGTCTGTTTTTTGTTTCCTTTTGTGCATTTCAGTGGGAATTCTTGCTCTTTTGGTGATTTTCCTGTTGTTCTTTGGATTGGTTTGTCGCTGTAAGTAGTACCTGAAAATATAGACTACAAAGCGCATATAAATATGATGATAATTTTATTATTAAAATCTTATAAACTTATTGTAATTCTTTTTCTTAAATTTCAAAATATGCTAATGACTATCAAAGCGTTTTTTTTTTTTTAAACTGATCTTTATTTTCAGATCTGATTTTTTTTACTCTAATCTCAAAATTAATCTGTATTTTCATTAAATACATATCTGATTTTTATGGTAACAATGAATATGATTAATATGAGATCAACAATATAAAAAATATTAATGAACTAACAATTTATATATTATTATTATGATTACTATTAGTTGTGCTATTATTCCTGATCTAAACTCTTTCTTTAGGCAGGTGTAATGTGAAATATTAGTATCAAAATGAGTCTTGTAACTTAAATAATTAGTATTTTCTGATATTTTTAACAGACATGTCTAGTGTTCCATCCCTTTCTCCGCTAAACTATCAAATTATCAAATAGTAATAGAAATCATGAGTCATGACCCTCACCTACTGTTTTGATAATGATCTAAAAAAAAAATCACTGCTAAGATGACAACTGACAGGGATGAGAACGTATAGCACACGAAGGGCAATTGGGCCGTGGTCTAAGGCTTGGAAAATTTTGAATTTAATGCAAGGAGCATATCACTTTCAAATGTTGACAATACAAGAAAATTTTGAATTTAATGCAGGGGAGCATACCAGTTTCAAATGTTGACAATGCAATCCCATTGAATAGGCTTGAACCCAATAAAGAAGATGACCTAATTAGGGAACAAGTTTCATGATGCAGTAAGTTTTCTACCACAACAATTTTCACAACTTTGGTCACAGCTTGCCTACGTGGCGAGATGTAAGTGGTGGAAAAAAATGGTGAGTCCACAATTTCATCGCTTACAAGTCGCCACGTGAACAAGTGACAAAATTGTGAAAATAGTTGTGATACTAGACAATCTAGACTTACTCCTTGGTGCATAATATGTTATATATTTCATATTATGTCATATAATAAAAATTAAGTTTTAGAAGTCATGGTTCTCTATCCATGAATTACCCCATAAACATCATGAACCGATAATAAATATCTCACAAACCTCATGAATTGATAATGTGATAGTTTATTCAAGTTCCAATAAATTGAAATGGAAAATGCTAAATGTACGACAAGTTTTACTATATAAAACTTACAAACTAATGTGGAAATGAATGTGATTAATAAGTTTCAATCATCTCATAAATAAATACTTGAAGTGCCTTTTTGTGATTGATGATGCATTAATTTGAAAGCTCAATGTAGAAAAACTTGTAGTACTCGAAGCACTACTCGACTAAAATTCTATTCCAACTAAAACTCTAGTAACAAAAATTTCAAGAAATTTAAAATTAAAATTTTTATTTATTTGATAATTGATCTTACAAATTGTGGTAACAATGAATATGATTAATACAGGATCAACAATATAAAAAATAATAATGAACTAAACTAACAATTTATAAATTATTATTGTCATTACTATTAGTTATGCTATTATTAATGATCTAAACCGTTTCTTCTTCTTTTTTGATAGGATCTAAACTCTTTCTTTAGGCAGGTGTATTGTGTACCTACACAATTCGTTATTAATTAAAGTGAAATATTAGGAATAAAATCATGCCAAGATTCAATAGGTTAAATAGTTAGTAACTTAGTATTTTTCCGGTGGGTTGTTGTTGTGGATTAGTTTGAATCTTTTGGCAGTATAAATTGAAATTGGTTCAAGAATTGTGCTTGGTTGGGTTACTGAAGAGTATAACAGTAATATACAACATGCTTGTCTTATAATGGATTGCAGGACTCTCATTAACCAAATTTCTCAACTAAAGATGAGTCATTATTTTTGTGAAACTAACAAAGTGCACTGATGCTATGGCTAGAAGAGGTGGTGGTTTTGATCAGGACTTTATGCTTTTTGATAACCCATCTGTGGACTTATGTATGTTGTTGTATTATGATAACTCGGGGTTGTACTATGAAAGGATATATCCTCTGAATTCTGATGTCATTGTTTCTATTTAGTTTATGAAAGTTTGATGTTTACCAAAAAAAAGTATTTTTTGGTGTTTCCAATGGATCAATCTAGAGTTCAAATTCTCCTCTCTCTTAAACTATCTAATTATCAAAAAGTAATAGAAATCATGAACCACTCCCTCACCTACTATCTTGATTATGATCTTTAAAACTGCTAAGATGACAAGGATGAGAACGTATAGCACAGAAGGGCTATTGGGCCGTGGTCTAGGAGTTCGAAAATTTTGAGTTTGATGCAAAGGGAGCACATCACTTTCAAATTTTGACAATGCAAGCCCATTGAATAGGCTTGAACCCCAAGAAATGACCCAAATTAGGGAACAAGTTTCCTAACGCATGATATGTTAGATATCTCATATAATAAAATTTGAGTTTTAGAAGTCATGGTTTTCTCTACCCATAAAATACCACATAAACCTCATGATTTAAGAATGTGAGTTTTTTCAAGATCCAATAAATTGAAATGGAAAATGATATAGGTATGACAAGTTTTACTACATAAAGTTTATAAACTAATGTGATAATGAATGTAATTAGTAGGCTCCAATCACATCATAAATGAATATTTATAATGCCTATTTGTGATTGATGACGCATTAGTTTGTAAGCTCAATGTAGTAAAACTTGTAGTACTCCAAAACACTATTTAATTGAAATTTTATTTCAACTATAACTCTAGTACCAAAAATTTCAAAATTTTAAAATTAAAATTTTTATTTATTTGATAATCAGTCTTATCATATTAGAACTTGGCACTAAATTCAATAATATTAGTAAAATGTTTTATTTCATTTACATAGATTTTTTAATAAATCCATGCATGAAACGAGAATACTTTTAGTTAATCTAAAATTTTAGTAGACGAATTCATAGCAAAAAAAAAAAAAAAAAAATTGAGAAGAAAAAAAAATCCAACTTCAAGATTAATTTCTTTAAAAAATATTTATTTTCCTAAATTCGAAGGTTGGATTCAAGGCTTTTGTGTGAATATAGGCTTGATAAGACAAAAGTGATTGCCTTAACCGACTTTTTCGTAATTCCATTGCAAGTTTTTTTGTTACCCAAATAGAATGGTAGGTCGACTGTGTAGTCTGTGTGTAAGTTCAGTTGCTATATGGCTGATGACAAAATACTGTAAGGATTAAAGAATATATAAGAATAAAGACTTACAATATCAATCCAGCCTAGAAATACCAAAGCACTGACGAGGAGGAAGAAGATGAAGACCACGCTAGCTGTTGCAACTTTCCTCTTCAGTGGTAGCAAACAAGTTCCTCTGTGATAGAACATATTGAGTTTGTTTGTCATTATTTCTTTTCATGGGGCTTTTGTTGGCCTTCTTTAAAAACCTGCAAAACAAGAGCCTTGCCTTCCAAACTGTTGACTTTTGATGTTACCTATTGCCAATAGGTAACATCAATAGTTACCTTTTGGAAATTTTCAAGCCTACTACCTTCACCATATAGAGTCTGATCTAATCTAATCTAATCTAGTCCAAAATTATTGTTGACAAAACAGGGGATGAAAATTATTGAAGCATCCAGAGAATTTTCATCCAAAAAAGCGAGTCCGCAGAACTAACCTTCAATTGTTAGTCTCTTTCTTATACCCACTTGTTATGTGTGATTTGTGTATGAAAGCAAAATTCCTCTCTAGCTATGTCTTGTAGTACCCCTTGCAAGTTTCCATCAATATAAGAACTCTTTTTGAGCCTCAGCCTAAGTGAGGACAAGATTGGCAAGTCCAGTATACTCCATTGAATGTGTTTATATCACTTGCTGGTCCAAAATTATCCCTCACAGCTCACTAAGTAGTTGATGATTCTTCGGGCAGTTTAGTCTTTTTGGGTGTTAAGTTGCCACTAATTGAAGGGCAGAGCTACGGCTGATCGCCTTAAGGAGTATAGGCCAGAGTATCTGATTCCAAAATATTACATAAATCAGCAGAGCTAGGATAATCTAAAATAACAAAATCAGAAAGACAGGAACAGCCTTCCTTAGCAAGCTTGTCTGCGCATCTAATTCAATGTTATTTTACTTTTCAACTAACAAGCCAACTGCTCTCCCCAACACCACAGCCTACGACCGAAGTAGCAGTCATATGTAAGAAGGTCAATTCCAATCCCCCCGGCCCATTGGCTTCTTAGCAGAAGATTTTGGACCAGGGCCGGTGCATTGGTTATTTGATAAAAGGGTGATTACAGTATATCTCCCTGTGATTTGACTGAATTCAAGTTACATAAATATGATTTGAAAGTTGACACTTTACCTACTTAATGATTCACTCCATTTGTCTCACGTAATCACATTTATTAAAAATTTGGCCATAAACTTGGTTTTGGTATTGGCTATAACTCCTACTAAAAAATTAACATGACTACATATTTTGAAAATCCCAATCGTCGGAATGTAAGTTTTTTATATCCTTACCATACATGTCAAATTTCATGTCAATCAAATGTTATTTACTATTCAATCTATAAATTTATATTTTATGCATAATTTTAGATTACCAAAAATTAAAATTTAAATATTTTCTTGATGATATAATTATTAATCTTTGATATTTTAAAAATTTTTACAAGCATGAATGATATAAGAAGAAAATGTAATTAATCCAATAGTGAATTTGTTAAAATTCATGTCCAATAAAAATATATTGGGTGGAGTTGTAGTCTTAGGTTACAACTAATTTTATAGCCAAATTATTTTATTTTTTCTTATATCCTTCATGTTTGCAAAATTTCCAAAACATCAAAGATTAATAGCTATGTCATCAGTCAAACGTTTAGATTTTAATTTTTTGTAGTCTAAAATTATACATAAAACATAAGTTTATGAATTAAATAGTAAATATTAAATAACATCTGATTGATACGAAATTTTATATGTGTTTTAACAACATAAGGAACATGCAATCAAATGGTTAGATTTTTAAAATATGTAACCATGTTAATTTTTTAGTGGGATTTGTAGCCTTAGGCTACAACTAAATTTGAAGTCAACCTTTGTCCAAGAAAAAAATATAATCTAATGATGAATTTGTTAAAATTCACATCTAATAACAAAATATTGACTTGAGCTATTAGCTACAACCATGATTGTCAAAATCGAGATCTTATGTAAGATCGTTGGAGGTAGGTACGATCGTGAATCGTAGGATCGGATCGTGAATTGTAAGATCTTACATTATTTGATAAAAAAAAAAAAATTTGGTATGTTAAATAATCACATAAATTATACATTCATAAAAAACCAAAAATTTGCATCAATTTGATATAATTACCATAAATTATTACATCCATTTGTAAGCATCATTTAAAGAGGCCAAAAACTTCAAAATGTGACACTCTATTAGGATGTTATTTTTCGTTTGGGTTCAACTAATACTCTATCTTTCTACGTTAGAATAACAAAACTTAGTCTATTGGGATGTTATTTTTCATTTGGGTCCAACTGAGTCTTTTGTCAAGTTAAAGAAGATTGCAAGAAACCAAGATTGTTTGGAATCATCAGAATCATACAATCCTGAACAATCGCTCAGATCTTTGAAAGATCCAGATCGTTTTGGGTAGGTGAGATCGTAGGATCGTAAGATTCAAATCGAGATTTTGATCACCATAGCTACAACCAATAAATGACTTTCCTTTATGAGTTGGCAAAAGTACTTTATGAATGTTAGATTGTTAGTGGCCAATAATTTTATTATTCAATTATAAATCACTGGTTTTAAACGTTACCTTAATTGGCTGAAGTTATTGTTATTAAAACAAATTTGACCACTGAACCAGTTATGATATTTCCCTTTGCATAATTCAATGCATTCGTCATAGCATTTATCTATCCATCTACCATATACCTTTAGCCATTAAATTAAGAATCCAAATTTGATAAGAATGGGGTGTAAAATCCATCTTTTACACCATCCAATAAGAGATTGGCATATCAACTTTTTACTTAAAACTTAATACATCCTATCACATATAATAACATCTCTATAAACTCATAGTTGAGTAGGATTTTCAAATGAGTATTAGAATTGATGGGTCAGGCTTAGGTCTAGTGTCCAGTAGTACTGGACTTGTTGAGATGATGACATGTGTCCCCTGTTAGACACGTGTCACCATCTGACCAGGTCCAGTGCACTAGATGCACTGGACCTAAACCAAGTCATTCTGATTGGGTGTGATTGTGTCTAGTTTTTAATATGTAATATAATGATGTGACATGTTCGGATTGGAGGGTGTAAAACTTAGATTTTACATCGCATCCTTATAGAATTTAATCTTTTTGTCATTGTAAATAAATAAATTATTCCCATAAAAAAAAGAAAGAAAGAAAAAAGATATAGATTATAGACCTCCATAAGCGGCTAATGGAGTGTGTTCATTTAAATATTTGAATGAAACATTAAAGAACGTGGAAATCCATACATTAATCTAGAAATCTATTTTTCCTTTTTTTTAAGCATGTTTACAAGTATCTTGTCCTTGCCTTCAATCCAAATGCACCACTAAAAAAATATTGGGTATACACATAGTCATAGAAGTGAAAGTTCCACAAAAAAAAATAAAGGGTAAATTGCAAATTTCACCTCTAAAGTTTGAGCGTATTTGAATTTTACACTCTACAGTTTTAGAATTTGGATTTTACCTCCTGAATTTTAGGGGTGTTTGGACTTTGCTCCCTAAAGTTTGGGAGTGTTTGGATTTTACATCCTAAAGTTTCAGAATTTGGGGGTGTAAAATCCAAATATTTCCAAACTTTAAGGAGAAAAATCCAAATTCTGAAATGTCATGGTGTAAAATCCAAACACTCCAAATTTCAAGAAGTAAAATCTTAATTCTAAGGGGCCATTTGGTATGGTAGTTTAAGTAACATTTTTTAGTTTTTAAATAATACTACACGTATTTTCACACAATTTTTTACCAACACATATTTCCAAAAAATACAAACAACGTTATTACAACAACGTTACCAAACGGGTCCTAAGACTTTAGAGCGTAAAATCCAAACACCTTCAAATTTTAGGGTTCTAATGTACAATTAATCCATCCATAAATAAATAAAGAAGCTGAGAATATTTTTTTAATAGATATGATAGGATTTGAATAAATAACACTGGCTTTATAATAATTGCTTCCATCATCATGCCAAGATATCAATTGGTTTACTCTTTCTTGATTGTCACCCCCTTTAGTCTCTTTAGATAATTTGCTACCAATGCAGTAAAGTCTAAACAACATGAATGCATGAAACAAACATAGAGATATATAAGTAGACACAATAAGATGTAAGTTTAATAAGATTTTAATTCTCAAATATAATTCATTAACGAGTTAACATTTGTGGTAATTTTTTTTTAACTTAGATAATTAATGGAGAAATAAATTATAAATATTATTCTGATAACTAAACCTAGCCTCATCACAAATTTAGAATTGATATTACTCAAATAATTGATAGGCACATTCGAATACATGACTATATATTCTCAAAAAAAGAAAAAGAAAAAAGAATACATAGCTATATAAATTGTATTTTGATATTGTAAGGGCTCAAAACGTAATGGACCCTAGACAATAAAATTTGTAGAGAATGGGTAGGAAGGACTAGGCAACTCACGAACAAACGACGGTCAGTCTGGAGTTTATGGTGGATCGTGATAAACGAATTGGATTAGGAGTTTTGTAAGGGTGACCTTTTTCTTTGGTAAGTCTTTCGAACCCCCTTAGTGGTCCTTTTTCTTTTTTGTTTCTAAAATCCGTCGTCCCCCCCCCCCCCCCTCTGAGCCGAGGGGGTTCCTTCTATTTATATAGTGTTCTCTTTAGTTAATCTTAGCCGTCCATTTGTCGGTTATCTGGGCTTTGCGTGTAGGAGTTTGTCCCATCATCTGTAGTTTACAGGCTTTATGTTAGGTCAAAGCCGCCTTTGCAGGCTTTATACTAGTTGAAGTGACTGATGCCTTGGGTTTTCAGGTCACTTCGTCATTAAAGTAGTCAGAATGTTGGTGAGATATATTCAAAGAATATGGGATATTTTCCCTTTTAATGAGGTCGGCGTGCCGAGGACAAGTCATCCTCGGCGTGGCCTTTGGACGATCTGGGCCTTTCCCGCTGTCCTCGGCCTTTACATTGTCCTCGGCGCGGGCCTTGGGCCATAGGTAGTGGGCCGATTGTGGTTAGCGTAGTAGGGCCCCACAATAGCCCCTCAAAATTCTGCTGCACGTCCCCTAGGGCGGGGAGGAGGATTTTGACTTCCTCGGCGCTTTTTCTTTTTTGTGCACGATGTTTGTCCGAGGATGGGTAGGTTTGGGCCGTTTGTACTATAGCGCCCAGTTTCCCATGATTTCCGTCCCCGATGGGGTTCATCATTTAGCGACTAAGGGGTTTGGTTTGGCCTTAGTTTTGGACTTGTAGCCCATACAGGCACCTCGGCTCCGATCAGCGTTTGTATCGCCCCATAATGACTGATTCCCATAGAGGTTTGGGTCTGAAGTCTATACGAGACCTTGATTTTTCTTAGCGTTTAGTTTTTACGGGGAGATTTTCTTCCTGCTGACCTGAGGTCTTTGACCATGCAATGCTTTAAGCTTTATTTAGTGCTCGGTTTTCTCATTTTACGCTTGGTTTCCCCTGAGGCTTGGGTCCGAGGACCGTGCAAGACCTTGATTTTGTCCAGTACCTAGTTTTCTCTCTTTTAATCATCTGAAGTATCTGGTTTCCCCATGAGGCTTGGGTCCGAGGACCATGCAATGCCTTGGTTCTGTCCAGTACCTAGTTTTCTCTTTTTTAATCATCTGAAGTATCTGGTTTCCCCATGAGGCTTGGGTCCGAGGACCATGCAATGCCTTGGTTCTGTCCAGTACCTAGTTTTCTCTTTTAATCATCCGAAGTATCTGGTTTCCCCATGAGGCTTGGGTCCGAGGACCATGCAATGCCTTGGTTCTGTCCAGTACCTAGTTTTCTCTTTTTTAATCATCTGAAGTATCTGGTTTCCCCATGAGGCTTGGGTCCGAGGACCATGCAATGCCTTGGTTCTGTCCAGTACCTAGTTTTCTCTTTTAATCATCTGAAGTATCTGGTTTCCCCATGAGGCTTGGGTCCGAGGACCATGCAATGCCTTGGTTCTGTCCAGTACCTAGTTTTCTCTTTTAATCATCTGAAGTATCTGGTTTCCCCATGAGGCTTGGGTCCGAGGACCATGCAATGCCTTGGTTCTGTCCAGTACCTAGTTTTCTCATTTAATCATTTATTTTATCTATTTATCCGTAGCCGTTTTTAATTCTTGCCGCGTTTTACAATAAGCATTAAATAATTACAGTTTTCAAGCAGAATAATAATAATAGTAAATGCTGGAGTTGGTAGAGGATAAGACCTTGCCGTGTTTTGCCTCTTTGTTTGGTGGGATTCTTCAGATTACGAAGCGTCTTTTGGGTTGTCCGGGTAAGGCGTTCTGACGCTTCGGTGTCTTCTCGTTTAGTGAGGCGTCTCCTCATTAATGATGGCCATGGATCTACGAGGATCTAACGGTTGGCAAGCCTCTTGGAAGTTGGGGCGGCATCATTGCCTCCGAAAATTTCTCCTTGGGATTTATGGCAGATTGGCACTCATAAATATCCCACCATCTATATAAGACGTTTCCAGGGCAACCCTCTCCTTCACACTTGACAAACGTCCATATCAAATTTCTCCCATAAACACCTCCCCAAAAAGGCTCTGCCAAACACAGCCGCCGGAGCCCCTACGAAGAAGTTGGCCCTTAGAAAGGGCGATCCTGAGGATGCAAAGCCCCTATCAGGAGCCGAGGATGGCACTCCAAGCCTGGCTGCCACGCTGGGAAGGGTGTGTGGGAGATCTGAAGATTCTCCTTCTTTTCAACCTAACCAGAGGAGGAGCCCTCCTCGTCGTCTGGAGGAAGATCCAGGAGAACGTAACCACCTTCTCTTGGGTACGGGTCACTGACCCCCCGAGCCGGCTGCATTGGGGGTGGGAGGGAAATCAGGCGGAACCCTGAAACGGAGCCGTCCTGTGCCTCTACCTCTTCCGCCCCTAATGTAGCTTTCCTATCTTCAAATCCTTCTTCTCTCTTCTCTCTTTTGCTCTTCAACGAGCCTTCTTCTTTTCTTTCCTCCTCTCGTCCTTCACTTCTTTTTTAATATTTGTTCTTCATCTCTTCCTTTACTCCCTCTTCTCTTATCCACCTTTTGTTCTTCTGCCATCGTTGCTTTCTACCATTTGTTCCTCTGCCGGCTTTGTCAAGCGTCTGCCTTTGTAGTTAGCTTTAGAACAAGCCCCCTGGGCATTACTTGTAAAAGATGTAATCTTTTTTCATATATGAATAAAAGAAGTAGACTTATTTTACGTGTTGTCTCTTTTTTTTTTTTTTTTTTTTTTTTTTTTTTTTTTTTTTTTTTTTTTTTTGCACTTGTTTCTTGTTGTTGTAGACTGCCGGATGAATATTGTTGCTAAAAACTGTATGGATCTGCATCTTTTCTTGATTGATTTGTCGTTTTGTTTTCTTTACGTCGTGCCGCTAATGCACAAGTCCTCCCCACAGACGGCGCCAATTGTAAGGGCTCAAAATGTAATGGACCCTAGACAATAAAATTTGTAGAGAATGGGTAGGAAGGACTAGGCAACTCACGAACAAACGACGGTCAGTCTGGAGTTTATGGTGGATCGTGATGAACGAATTGGATTAGGAGTTTTGTAAGGGTGACCTTTTTCTTTGGTAAGTCTTTCGGACCCCCTTAGTGGTCCTTTTTCTTTTTTGTTTCTAAAATCCGTTGTCCCCCCCCCCCCCCCCTCTGAGCCGAGGGGGTTCCTTCTATTTATATAGTGTTCTCTTTAGTTAATCTTAGCCGTCCATTTGTCGGTTATCTGGGCTTTGCGTATAGGAGTTTGTCCCATCATCTGTAGTTTACAGGTTTTATGTTAGGTCAAAGCCGCCTTTGCAGGCTTTATACTAGTTGAAGTGACTGATGCCTTGGGTTTTCAGGTCACTTCGTCATTAAAGTAGTCAGAATGTTGGTGAGATATATTCAAAGAATATGGGATATTTTCCCTTTTAATGAGGTCGGCGTGCCGAGGACAAGTCATCCTCGGCGTGGCCTTTGGATGATCTGGGCCTTTCTCGCTGTCCTCGGCCTTTACATTGTCCTCGGCGCGGGCCTTGGGCCATAGGTAGTGGGCCGATTGTGGTTAGCGTAATAGGGCCCCACAAATATATTCTCAAATTCTCACAAGAAAAAACCACCAAAATGTATCAACTAATTTGGATAAATTATAAAATGTGCTCTCGGACAAATTTGTTTTTCCTCAATTTTCAATCATTTTCTTTTTTCTCTTGTCAACCAAATAGACACTACAAGAAACTTGATATGTTTTGACTCACGTTTTTTGAAGGTTTACAAAACACCTGGAAATAAATGTTAAATGATGAACATGCTTGATATAAAGCAACCTTATTTCATGGGTCACAATTTTTTAGAAGAATCGTCAAAATAAATTGCTCCATACAACCACTATTTTAAAAAATAAAGATTAAGATAAAGATAAAACAATTTTTTCAAGGTTGCATAGGTGTCGAAATTTTTGTTTGAGGGTAATGTAGGCCTTCAAAATTTCTTTTTCGAGGAAATTTGTTTCAAAGGTTATCAAGGGTTATCTAGAGCATCAAAATAATATTTTTTGAGGGCCTTTCATACTTTTTCCATGGGTTTTGCCATCCCCCCACACCCCCCCCCCCCCCCCCCCCCCCCCCCCCCCCCAAAAAAAAAAAAAAAAAACCAACTTTTTTGTAGTGAGAAGAAGCTACATTTCCTTCCTAGGCTTCCTTTTCTTTCATCTTTTGCCCGTTCCAAACTCAATGTAAGAATGACGACACACAATGTGGATTTCATGAAAGCAAGTATTACTGGGCATTCTTTTTCAACATACCTTTTTAATTTTTAGAATCCTTTTTCAACATAGGTAATAGATAAGAACTTTATTAATGAACTAATAATTTTATGGGAAGAACTCCAATTCAACTGAATCTACTCATTCCTACTCAATCCAACATCATGTGTTGCATGTTCAGCTAAAAATGAAAGGGAATTATAGGGAATCCTCTTACATAAATTATTATTATGATTGCTATCAGTGGTGTATGTACACAATTCGTTAATAATTAAAGGGAAAATACTTGTACTAGAAATCTTGACCTACTATATCAACTACTATCTTCATCATGATGTTGTTGATTAAAAAAAAAATCATTCAGTCAGAGACTCAGAGCTAAGATGACAATAATGAGAAGGTGTGGCAGCACACGAAGGGCTATTGGGCCGTAGTCTAGTAAAATTTGAACTTGAAGCAAGGGGAGCAAATCACTTTCAAATTTTAACAAGGCAAGCACACCGAATGGGCTTGAACCCAAATAAGGTGACGAAATTATGGAACAAGTTTGATGAGGTTTTTTGCTAAACAGTTTGATGAAGTTTATGTATGTAACACTATCATATATCATATCACATACTTAGGATAGTTTATTATTGATAAAAAATTTATTGTTTAAGTTGCAAGAAATTTAATATTTATTTTGATTTTTATTATAATTTTGTGTTTTAACATAATATAACTTACCCATTACACTCAATAATACCAGTAACGTATTTTCTTTCTTACACATATATATTTTTAATTAATCCATGCATCAGACAAGGATATTATTACTAGTTAATATAAAATTTTATAATTTTATTTAAACCTTAGAGTTTCTAGTAAGTTTCCTTTAAACCTAAAAGTTTGAAATAAATTTTGATGATACGATGTAAAATCAGTAGACTGAATACTTGGCTTCAATGACAAGAGAATCACTAAGAAAACCTAAAAGAGAAGAACACACAATCAAAGGTGACTGGGGAGGACCGGCCAAGAACCCTCCGATGGTAAAGTTAGTATTTTCTCTCAAATTCTGGAATTCCAAACCCTTTGGAAGTGTTTGAAAAACTTACTTTATTTTGGCGTAGAGGAATGCTTATATAGCATCTGAAACGGTTACTTGTTTGATAACTTCCCTTATTATTGAGGAGGTCGAAAGGTTCAGAGTTAACTTCCATAACTGCCATGGAGGTTATTATTGTTTGGCCTTATTTTCCATAACCGTCATTGAGAGCAGTTTTGTAGCAATGAACCTCGGTTTTTACTTGTGCTATGAAATAGGAACGTGGAGCTTGTCCAAGACCTGTATAGAGAAATACGCTCGGAAGATACGTAGGGCGCCCAACCATCATTTTGGATGGACGAGCCTTTCATGGATGAGCGTTCATTACTCCTCGTTTTCCTATCCTTGCCCTGGACGACCATCATGGACAATTTTGGAGTTGGTGTATTTATTACGCCATCAAATTTCATGTAAACCAATTGAACAAATGATGTTTAATGAGATTAACCAAAAATTAGAACACATTATACAAGAATTATTATATGCAACATGTGTACTATAGGATCAGAAAGTGAGAATGATCGACATTTGTGAGTAAATGAGAAGAATGTGTATTAACCAAGGAAGTCAATACCGTACCAGAGGATGTACCGGTTTGGTCATCGGTACGATATATTTCAGATGCCGGTCAATGCTGGTGTACCGTTTCAGCTTTATTGCTATTTTATATATTTAATATATGTATATATACACACACATCCAAACAAGCATATCCACACAGACAAATCAACACAGAGATACACAAACACACCCAATGTTTTTGTAATTGAGCAAAATTTTGTCATATATTATTTAATAATACTAAAATTATTTATAAGAAAATTATTATTGCACACACAGTATTACACATAACCGTACACTAACTATCACTATTCTGTTTACAAATAAAGCCAAACAATTAAAGTGAGTTTGTAGTTATCTCAATGCTTCATTATAATAATTACACATGTTACTATTATTAAATATAATTTAACATAAACAAACATATAAGTATGATAATAAACAAATACAAATAACAATACATCATTATCAAAACTAGGGGTGAGCAAAACGTCACTGGAGTCGACCCAACTGACCGTCGCCAACGACACTGTCCCGACTCTACTGCCGACCGAGTGAGCTGAGGCCGGAGTTCGGAGGGCGAAGCCTGTTTCGATGCTGGTGTGGTGCTACCACCGGATCTGCAACTTTAAAACCGATTTCATTCCCGAACCGACCGATACATTTTACTTATTTTTTTTATTTTTTATTTATAAAAAAACGTTGTCGTTTCACTTAGTAATTTAACCAAAAAAAAAAAAAAAAACCATCAAAATAGTGTAGTTTTAAGTTAGGTTTTCTGATTTCAGTCCAAGTATAAATATATATTTTTCTCATCAGATCACTTAAGTCTCTCAATCTAAAAAAAACTCTCTCAGTTTTAGATGCCTCAGTGTCTCTCTCGCTCTTGTGTCTTGTCTCTCGCCGCTCTTGGCTCGGCTGGCTCACCAGTCACCACTAGCTATAGCTGGACCACTGGTAACTCTATTGCTTTTAAATTTTAATCGTTCTCTTTTGCTTTTAATCTTCAGTAACCACTATGTGGGTCATGGGTGAGTGCAAGCAGGAGATCTATGTCAAAAGCGCTAGTGAGTGCAGGCAGGAGAATAGGGTTGTGGGTCCGCGCTTGTTTGTAGTTTCTAAATTTCTAATGCATTTGCTTATATATCAATTGTTTTCAAGTTGAGTTATTTGGGCAAGGAGTTGTATATGTGTGAAGATGGACAGGGTTTTGTTTTATGTGTGAACTGTGAACAGGTTTATGTGTGAAAATTTTGCCAATTGAACATTGCGTGAAATCTTGAACATGTTGTGTATTGATATTGGGCTTGAAGCCCAATTTTTTTTAATTAAAAAAAAAAAAACAGTTTTATGTGTGTACTGTGAACAGGGTTTAAAAAAAAAGAAGTTTGCATAGATGGATAGGGTTTTTTTTTTTTATGTGTGAACTATGAACAGGTTGATGTGTGAAAATTTTGACAATTGAAGTGAAGTCTTAAACATGTTGTGTATTGATATTGGGCTTGAAGCCCAATTTTTTTAATTTAAAAAAAACAGTTTTTTTTTTTAATATTCAAACCGACCAAACCGATTAAACCGATCGCAAAAACCGCACCACTATAGATCGAAAAACCGACCATGGTCGGTGTGCATCGGTTTCAATTATGAAAAAACCGATCTCTATCGGTTCGGTAATAAATTTGAGAAAAAACCGAGTCGACCGAACTGCGCACACCCCTAATCAAAACTAAGAATAATATAAAATAGTAAAACATTAAAAGTGAAGTATAATAAAATATAAAATAAAATGTATTCTCAAAATAATAAAATAATACTAAATGTGAGCTGTAAACCACAAGTATTGTTTGACTTTGTTTTTATTACTCGATTCTTTCAGATATTTCACTTATGAGCAATTGTGTTGTCTCATCAAATACCAAGCTTTTACGTTTCTTTTACTTTCTTCTTTTACATTTGCTCCTCTCCTTTCTTCGACCCCGTTTACAGCTTCAGTGCTTTTTTTTTTTTTTTTTTTTTTTTTTTTTTTCTTTTTTCACATCTATTGCTTCTTCTTTCTCTTCTTTTTTCATCTCTTCACACTGATGCTTTTGTGGGTTTTATTATACTTTCTTATGGGTTTATTTTGTTTTGATTCAGTGGGTTTTGTTTGGGCTTATGCAGAGGAGGGAGAGACGGCGGCCGGATTTTTGTTCATGGGTTGTGTGAGTTAAGTTTTTAAGGGTTGGGATCGGTGGGTTTGGGTTGTCGGTAGTGGTAGGAGGCAGAGTGGCTCCAGCTCTACAGCAGCTTTGGGTAAGTTCTGAAAATTCGTGAGAATTTTTCTTTAGGATTTCTCTATCTTTACCCGGTATCCATTTACCGGCCGAAACATCTGGATTTCGCCGGCATGGCCAGTACGAGGCCAGTATGGCCGGTATTTTTTCTGGTACGAAACAAGAGGGGTATCTGTACCGGTGCACTAGCCGGTACAATACGGAATTCACTTCCTTGGTGTTAACTAATGTATATAGGCAAGTGTTCTAGTTATCTTTGTTTGAGACATTGTACTTCAATTTTCAAATGGTTTTTTTTTTTTTTTTCTAATTTGAGCCATTCACTCTCCAATAGGGTACCGTGTCCTTACATTTGATTCTTGTGTTGCCTTGTTTTTTTTGTCCTTCAACACACTTCTTTGCAGCTTTATATTGGTCTCAGGCTCTCAGCCCTAACGAAATTAAGTGAAGCCTATATAAAACCCCCTCAAATTGATGGTGGTAAATTTATCTCGTTCTTTCTAACACTATGTATATTATTAAATCCAAGAAATAATAGTTTCAGCCATGAAAGGGAGAAAATCATATTCCCCTTTATAAGTTTGGTCCTCTTAATTCAAAATTTGGCCAAAATTTGGCATTCTTAATTCTACTTTCAAGAATTCTTATGTTCACATTTGGACTATTTGCCATTTGGATGCATAAATTTCTCCAAAAAGTATAAAAACAATTTATTTTACAAAAGGATAAGGTCTACGAAGATGGAGGCATCAAAACTTCAATAGGATGAGGATCGGTAGTTGATGTTTTTTGTCCTACTTCAGTAGCCAATTCTTCTTAGCACTAGTCTTGTTCAAGATTCGACCAATACTAATGAAATCGGTTGGCATTGAACCGATCCAATCCGACTGATACAAAGCTCCATCGTAAGTGTTTGATGTGATGGTTGGTAGAGATTTAGGCATATTGAAGGTGGCCGACGGGCAAGCAGTGGCTATTTTGAATTCCAACGAGAAATTGCACCGCACCGGTGTGTATATATAGTTATTTGTTATAATTTAACTTACGTATAATTTATATATAAAATTACTATAGGTTTTAGTAGAGAGAAGGTGTGAAAGTGCGAGTTTAAGAGAGGCAAGGAAGAAAAAGGAGAAATGGATTTTAATATCAGTTCCAAAAAAATGTTGTTTTGGTATGAGATTTTAAAAAATAAAAAACCTGAAACGACGTCATTTCAATTACAAACCCTAAACATATCTAGATCCCCATTTTAGTTCCCCACCTCTCTCTCTCTTTAATATTTCTTGCCCAAGCTCCTAGCAACGTCTTTGCCTCTCCTCACTCTCTCCCCCTGCTTATCAACCTCATCCACTTGCTCCTAGCAGGCTTTGACTTTTGATGCTCCTCCTTGTAATGTTCTACCAAGTTTGTTTATTTATTTATTTTTTTGTGATTCGAAAGAAGACATTTTTTAATAAAGATTGTTAATTTGTTTGTTTTATTTTGTTTTATCTTTTGATGGTTTTTTTTCTTTCTCCAGTCTTTTCTTTCATTTTCTCGGCAAACTAGCAGCCCTTTGATTTCAATTTTTTTTTTCTCAGCAAACAATGAAGCGTTTGATTAACCTTGATGATGAACTGGTAAAAAAAAAAAAAAAAAAAAAAACTGTATCTAATGGATTTGTTTCAATTTGTCAAATAATCAAGCGTTTGCTTTCTCAGTGACGTTAATTTGTTTCAATTTGTCTCTATGTCCGCTTAATCTTTAGAGTTCATAATGATCGTTAGCATGATTTCGTAAGATTGGTTTTATTTGGATTTGGGTTTTGTGTTTTGGGTTTATTATTCCAAACATGAATCTCATATCTGTACTTGATATTTAGCGGTTAATTGGAACTTACTGGTTGAAAAGTTAGATAATACACGTGCTTGATCATTAATTGTTTTGTTTTGTTTTTTGTTTTTTGGGCTTGCGATCGTTAATCGTTTTGAGTTAGATAATTGAAATTGTTATTTTCAGTGCTTTAGTTTGTGTGTGTGTTTTGTTTTTTAATGCTTCGGCCTTTTGATAATAACTGGCAATCTAACAGATGACTCTATTTGGCACTTGTGCAAAGTTTAAGGACTAAATTGGTTGAATTAAAAGTTTAGGGGTGTAATGACCATCAACTCAAAGTTCAAGGGGTGTCTTGGTATTTTTCCCAAAATATATCAATAAAGTTCCAAAGCCTAGAAACCATGCCCAGCTCATGTAAATTTCTATTCCACACCCCAACCTTCAAAGCCAAGGGGCGCTAACATAATTTGAGGCCTAAGGCAAAAAGTTTATGTGAGCTTTTAATATGTAAATATTAATTAAACAAAATTATTTAATACTAATAAAATCAAGGTTAATTTGATAAATTAAATATATGATTTGATGAATAATACTAACTAAACTAATGTTAATTTCATATAGAGAATTGAATATCATAGTTGAACTATAAATATTAATAAAAAGAAATAAAAATATATTATGATTAGAAAAGATGCTTTATTTTGGATATATGACAATGCATGGTTAAGTAAGTTGTTATCTAATTTTTATTTTTATATCTAGTTTTTAAGAGAGAGAGATAGATGTTATTTGGTGTGTGACTTTGTAGATAATCAATTTACAAAAATTAAAGTCTCAAACTATTAGTGGAGACTAATCTATAATTGATGATTTAACACATTTGCAATATCTTTTTGAAACATTTTAGGGTTTCAATTGGGTTAAGGTTCTATTGATCTCGTATTTTGAGAGTCTTAATAGATGAAAAAGAAAAATGCACTAATTAAAAGCATTATAAAATGTTCAAAATATAACGTGACATTGACTCTCATTGATGAACTTCATCAATTTAACTAATGAATGTTTTTAACCCTTTTTTGTAATTAATAACATGACAATTTGTAAGTCAATAATAAAATTTGTAGTATCCTTAACATCACTAATAAAAGTATCCAAAAAAAAAAAAAAACTCACTAATAAAAAAAATGAATAACCTTTTAAAAATTATATATAATTTTATAAAAATTTAGACATTTAACTACAGGATGTGGGGCCTTTTTTTTCCTATGGAAAATTTTGTTTTTTGGTGGGGCCTTAGGCCTAGGCCTAACTTGCCTAGGCCTTGGGCTGGCCCTGTTCAAAGCCCCTATTTTTTTAAGTAACAAGTTTTGTTAGAAACTTAGAATAACCTTCAAAGCCCAAATGGAAGTTCGAGAAATTAAATACTGGATTATACTCCAAATTTTAAGCTTCAAAACAAGCGCACACAAACAACAAAGGCCCTTATTGTATTTCAATTTTTCAACTAACTAGTTTCTCACAATATTCATTCTCCCACATATCCACTTCTTTATTATATTTTATTTTCTTTGAGAAATGGCATCAATAGCTGGAACTCGGAAGATCATAAAGGAGGAGGCATTGTGCATGGAAGTGTATCCCTAGGGGATTTCACCATGGACTCCACCATGAAATTCTTAATTCTCCAAAATTTATTACCCTCTCGACATGCCATTGTTTCTAAACAAACCTCATGCGCTCCTAGAGGAATTGTTGGTTCAAATTTCAAGAGCTTTGAGTATTCACTTAACAAGTGAAACATGTAGTCGTAAACAAAGTCCATTTTAAGGTTCTCTTGAATGAATTTGCTTCCTGCCTCTCCAATTTCCTGTGCCTGAAATATAAGTGTTGAAGGAGATAGAATTGTGAAGAAAAAAAATTAAATAAAGAAATAAAAAAATTTGAAGCATGTCTAGCACCAAATAAGAAACATAGTGCATGTTGGGTCCCATTGTTGACTGTCACATTGCTTATAAGGTGATGTATCAATGAATGTAATATGTACAACTTTAATAACATAATAAATAAATGTGATGTTAAAGATACTATAAATTTTACTCTATAAGCTTTATAAATTAATGAGTCACCGTTCATAGAAAATAGAAATTAAGACATTTATTTGGGTTAAATTATTGATGTGGTCATCAAATTATGCGATAAAGTTTAATTCGGTCCCTTGAGTGTTAGTTGTGTCAATTTAATCCCCTCAACTGTTAGTTGAATCAACTTAGTCCCTTAAGTTTCAATATCAAGTAAATATCATTATGAAACTTCTCTTCTTTTAAATCTTAATGAGATTGACAAAATTAGTTAATGTAGCAAATAGAGCATAAGTAAAAAGGTATCTATAGAAAGTGTGAAAATTCTAAAGCTAAATCAACTTTCAACTATTAATAACGTTAAAATTTAAATGGGAGACATAAGGATGACATTGTGACTTGATTTTGAAAGTTGAATTATTACATTGACACAATTTATAGTTGAGGGATAATAGATGGAGGATTAGTAAAACTGATAGTAGTTTTTGTTAGCTTCTAAATATTAGGATTAAATATTTAGATTCTTATTTTGTGTATGTTGGCAAACCGAGAACAAAAACATGTGTTAGACATTGCTCAAGATTGTACAAATCAAGATTCAAGAACATTCAAGTTGCAAAAAGGAGAGCTCAAGTTCTGTGAAGCTCGACCAATCAAAAATTAGACTTGACCGATCAAAAATCGCAGAAAAGTTAATTCTGCAGATTTTAAACCAGGCTCAAGCTTGTGAAAATGTTTAGGGTTTTAGTCCAACGCTTATAAGTATATAAGGAAAACCCTAATTACATTTTGAAGACTCTTTGAAGACTTGTAAGTTACTCCTGTGAGATCTGTGAGATTTCTGTAACCTTCTAACTCTACAAGTGTCTATCAGAACGAGATCTATAATCAAGTGCTAGGGGAATCAAGTTACTACTACAAGATCAACAACGATTGGTGATCTGAAACCTTTGAGTGGGATCTCAAAGTCATAGGCGTGGGAGCTTGTGTTCAACAAATCCAAGAGAGAAAAGTCCGTGGAGTTGGAGTTACATATGGTCGTGTTAGTAAGTTCTACTGGTAGCATTAGGTTTAGGAGTTAAATCTTTTGTAAACTTCAATTCTTTCTA
Source organism: Quercus glauca (assembly GCA_023736055.1). NCBI lineage: Eukaryota > Viridiplantae > Streptophyta > Magnoliopsida > Fagales > Fagaceae > Quercus > Quercus glauca. The sequence goes on along the minus strand of CM043322.1, from coordinate 18,050,138 downwards.
GTAGATTTGTTTACCTTGAGGATAGTTATGTCAAATCTTCCTTAGGTTTTTACCTTGAAACATTTAATTTTATTGGTTTTCTTGGGTGATCATATCTTTGTGTCTTTTACTTTTCTGCTATGCATGATATGATATACTATTGTTTAATCTAGATCTCATAATTAATCTATGTACTTGGCTAATTCACTAGGTGTAAACAATCTGTTTTAAAGGGGTCTAAACAAACAAACAGTTTTAGTATTTTTAGATTAGTTTTTTGTGATTAGTGATACGTCAAGAATTTGTAAGGTTTATGTAGTAAATTTTGTAGTATCCTTGTCATTACTCTTTCCAAAATGTATAGCACTAGTCTACTATGTATATAACAAGCATTCCATGAGAAAATTAGAAAAAATCGGGCTATTTCTCTAAGGAAAAATAGAAAATTAACAAAAACAATTAACACCATTTTGAGAAGGCTTTTAAACAGTGCATTTCTATATAAGTGTTCTGCATTGGTTTATGTTTTTCATAATTCAAGAAAAGAGAACTGTTATAGGAAAACAAAGCCACCACACATGCATGTCCACATGTGGCTAAATTTGGTTGTGTCAAGAGGGGAAGAGAGTAAGAGAGTTTTACTTTGTCGGTGTGAGAATTGCCCCATTCCACAGCAAGCTTAAGATCTCTGCATGTATTATTAGTTATTTTGATGGGCCAGTAGTGTTGCATGGGCACCAAGCTTCTTGTGAAAAAGTCATGGTATTGAGGCATCAATAGCAAGGTCATGGAATTGCAAGCTAGAATGTACTTTTCACTCACTGACCATGTCTTTCCTTCTATGTAAATTTTATATCTTCAGATGAAAAAGCCAAACAAAACAGAAAATAATGTCATTAATAACACTATGAATGTATTTTGACATATTTCAAAGGAAGTTATAAGAAAAATGAAGAAAAATAAATTGTTGAGAAAATTAAAGAAGTGCAATATTTACCTATGGGTGCATTGGTCTTCTAGTTTTGAGTTCTTGAATCCATTGTTAGATTCTTTTCCCCAATCCTGAATACAGATAAAATAGTTGAAATAAATATGTTCCAAATTTCCCTCAAAACCCTGTCTGCCTAGTTCTTTTTTCCTATATGTTTCTTTCACACTATTTCTTCTAAAGAGGAAAAAAAAACACTATTTGTACTTCCAAAATAGGATCAAACAAGATCTTTGCATAATTTCCACATATGAAATTAAGCACAATTTCACAAAGAAATAGCATGCTTGTTTCTCAATAATATGCTCAATATCATTTAATTAAACAGATGACCCCTCAGCTACTTATTGTGTGAAGAAACCGTATAGGTATTTTTTTCATGAAAAGCAAAGATGAGATAACTAATTTAAGTTTTTTATTAAGATAATTATATGTGTTTTTCACAAATTTGACAATCAAACATGTCAATGATGTCAAGGTTGGCCCACCGGCCTTAGGCCTAGGACCCCAGGCCTAGGACTCCTATTAGAGAAAGGCCCCCAAAAGAGGGGGCATAAGTTATTATTTTTTTTAATATATGTGTGTGTGTGTGTGTGTGTGTGAATTGTTACTTTTTTTTTTCCCTCTACTTTTAAGAATGCTTGAGAAATTGAGTGATGTTATAAATACTAGCTTGTAATCTCATGCATATGTATGAATACACTTAAAGATATACAATAAGATGTATAATATAATTATATATATATATATATATATATATATATATATATAAAATTTAAATACTATTGATAGTCATTTTTATATTTTGTTAACATTTTAAAAAATTTTGTGTGAATATTATTAGGTATCAAATGTAAATTGTCCTTTTTTAAAAAATTATTGTGAAGCACTTTTTATTTTTATTTTTATTTTTATTTTTTACGATTCATTTATTCTAAACTCTTTGATTTTTGTACTTAATAACTCACTTGGATGAATATTTATGATGTGATTCCACATTTAATTCTAAAATTAAGAAATAAAACTCTTTAAGAATAAATAATTTAGAACACATGGCGCAAAATTGGAACTCTAATTTGAAATTCTAATTTAAGTTTCTCTCAACTTTACCTATTATTATATATATGGATTACAAATTTTACTTCAGAGCGCTTAGAAATTTTAGTGTCACCATCACAAGAAGTAATCCATATATTCATTTATTATCTTGTTGAAGTGCAACCATTAACATTCTCTTTTATATCAGTTTGTAAGATTTTTGAAATAAAATTTGTGACAGCTTTTAGCATTTTCCCAAAAATAAATATAGATTAATATAAATCCAACCAAATCAGCATTAAGTGAATAAAAAAAAAATGCTAAACTACCAAAAATTTTATTACAAAAAAATTACGAATTGACGTGGCAAAAATGTGATTGGTGTTACCGAAACAACGTAATAAATGAATTTGATTTAATTAATTTTTTTAATTGATGGCATATCATTTTGTAAAGTTTATGTAGTAAAATTTATAATATCCCAAGCATCGCTCAAGTGAATAAATCATACTATAAGTAAGAATAATGGGTTGTTAATAAAAATTTGTAATATAAAACATTTACTAAATTGATGGTTAATAAACTAAATATTATTTAAGTGATAATTAAATATGAAAACACCCATTTAAATTTTTTCTTTAAGCCTGAAATTGTATTAAGCCAACCCTGTTTGATGTACAAGTATTTAATGTCTTTTCTTTTACTAAATATTGTTAGCAAAAAGTTCCAGAGAACTAAACAATTGACCACTCATACTAGAATTGTGTGAATATTCCTTAAAATAAAAATCAAGGAATTTGATAACGAAATTTACCTGGATATATAAACGAACATTCCAATCATTTTTGTTAGAGAGATTGCACTTCATAAGCTCTACTCTTTTTTCAGACACATATGGATTTCCTTTCCAGAAAGCATAGGGTTTTCTATCTTTCCATTTGATCTTTTTATTGCCTTCTTTTAGGGCCTCCAACATTGTCCCCCATGGCTTTATATCGACCTCAGTCCTAACGAAGGAAAAGTTTTGTCAATGATTTTTTTGAAAAAAAAAAAATAATGAATAACTATGAATCACATGAGAAAACAAAGGAGTGCAACCCCTGGTATAACTAATGTTATTATTTTATAATAACCACCGTTAGAAACTGAATCATATGAAAAAAAAAAAAAAAATCAAAGAAGTATAACCTTTTTTTACAAGTTTTACTTAATTAGGCATTCCCATCAAAGTTTTAAAAATGCTAAAAAACTATATTTTAGCAACACAAACCACAGAAGCATCTACATCAATGATGTTAAATCTTAAAATTTTAACATCCAAGCTACAGTGAGTTGTCATTTGGCAGCTCATTGTAGGTGCGGTTTGAATTGCACTTCTGCGTCCAGCGTTTGCGTTTTGGTTTTGTTTTTTTGGCCGCATTATTTGACTTTGGGAGACAAAAATACTGTGCATGAACAGTATGTACACTGTTTACGTACTGTTCATGCACTGTTCACGCAATAAAAAATATTAAAAATGGGTCCCACTGTACTTTTTACACATTTAAAAATTATTTTGCTACAGTGTTTTCAGTTTTTAGTTTTCAGTTTTCAGTTTTAGTAATAATAAGTTTAATTCAAACGGACCCGTAGTAAGAAACTTAAAAAAAAAATTATACATTTCTCTCTCTTATCCTATTAAATAATATTTGTTTCTCTTTCTTCTTAAACTATTCTATTTCCTATCTTCTTCTCCGGTCACCACCCCAAACTGAAACAGAATACTTCATGAACTGGAAAGCCAAAACCCCACCATATTATCCAAATAGAAATCTCAAACCATCTGTAAAAGGTTATATCTCACCATCGACGACTCTATTGTGTGCTTACCCACGAAAATTTTCAGACTTTGATTGTCATATTTCGCATCTCCCTCACGTTGAAATTTTGTCATTTAGATCTGCATGCGTCCTCTGGCTCAAACTCTCTCAAAAAAATATGTGGTGGTGCTAAATGGTTTTGGGTCGTGGTTTGCTGTGATGTGGTGGTGGTAGTTGATTTTGGATCATGAGTTTGGTCTGTTGTGGTGGTGGTGGGTTGTGATTCCCACGGTGGCGGTGGGGAAAGTGGATGGTAGTGGTGAAAGTGACTGGTGGTATTTGTTGTGGATAGTGGTGGCTGGTTGCTGTGAATTTTTTGTTGGGTAGTTTTGTTTTATTAGTTTATATTATTTTAAAGAGAAGAGTGTAAACATAGAAGTTTTGAGGTTGTGTATATGGTAAAATGAGCGGTTAAAATAGATTAATTGAATTTTTAAAATGCTAAAAGCTAATTTTTTTTAAAAGTTTGATATGAAAGCTCTAAAGCTATTATTACAACGTCGACCATCTTAGAAAATTATTATGGGGGTGAATTTACTGTTTATGAGTACCTCATCTTACTGATATACAATATTAGGTATGTGAGATTTACAAGTGTTTGTGTATTTAATACATATGTGAGATTTGCAAGTAACCTTTTGCAATGAAATTGTAATTAAATTTGAATAGGAAACTTACCAACCCCAGAAGGACCAATCAGGGAAGACAATGTCTAGTGTTTCATCATCCTCACAATAATTGAACACCGGTGGCACCGAGGTGGCTTTAAGCCCTTGGTGGTCACGTTTTTTAATCACGGTTTCGTCCCCGCAGACAAACATCAACTCCAAATCTGGTACCTTCCCAGGGTACAACCTCAGAAGCTGCAAAATTCCCCATATTGTAAAGATATCCCTAGTTTGATATGTCCCCCTAATTTGCTCAACATAAGCCTTTCCCTTTACAATCACTAGTCTAAAAGTTGCATAATCTCTTCCCCTTTCCACCATGTCCCTCGTGATTCCGGCACTCTTCCATGGCCGTAGATCTTCGTGAATCCACCGCATGTACGCTGGACATGCCACAGGGGATGATTCCTCTTTCTCAATTGTCACCGGGTGATTGGTTGGACATGTTAAGTTCAAATTGGAGCAATTGAATGGGAACTCAACTTGGGCAGAGGACTTTTTAGGACGTATTGTATTTGCAAATGTCCTAAATAAGTAGTTACCTGTTAAGGCAGACTTAAAAAACAATGAAGAAACTATAATTAATTAGCCAAAAGTAGTTACCTGTTAAGGCAGACTTAAAAAACAATGAAGAAACTATAATTAATTAGCCAAAGGAAGTGGGGACCAAAGTGTTCAAAATTTCAAATTGAGGTTGTTTGGTACATGTGTTTGAAAACATGTGTTTTATTGTTTGAAAATATGTGTAAAAATACGTGTAGGTAAAAAAGTGTGTGAAAATACTTATAATGTTATTTAAAAACTAAAAACATGTGTTTAAACAAGTTTACCAAATAGCCCCTGAGCTTTCGATCTTCAAGATCCACGATATTGAAAGTTTTGGAAGTATAGGGAAATATACCTTGAATAATTCCTAGGTTAGTCAATGGCGTGCAGCTTACGAGGCTTGATTAGCAAAATGGAATAAAAAAAACTTCTTTTAAGTAAAAGGTGTAGGAGTCTAAAAAAATAGCACTAATTTATCCTTAGTCATAAGTTTTATCCAAGATGCCATTCGATTACGAAGGCCATTAAAATAAAATATTACGTAATAGATGATGGGAATTGGATTCTGAAAGCAATACATATTAAAAAAAAAAAAAGAGAAAAAAGAAGAAGAGTAAATTACACTCACCTACCCTGAGGTTTGAAATAATACCAAGCACATCCAACGGATTAAAAAAATGACCAATTTAGTCCTTAAACACTAACACCGTGTTATGCCGTTTGTTGACTCTCATGACTCATCCAAACAATTTTCTAGTTCTTCTTGTTCTCTATTTCTTCATTTTCTCTCTTCTTTACCCAAAAAAAAAATAATGACTTTCAATTGTTTCTTTAAAGTCAAGAAATTAAGAACGGGGCTAACCAATATTAACCAAAAGAACATTCACTCCTGACTAGCCATATTATTTTTGGGAAAATTATACTGACTTACTCCATTTTTTTTTTTTTTTGATTATTGCACCTATCTTTCCCTCAATTTAAAATAAGATACTTACCTCTTTTGATAAAAGCAGAATTAAAAGTAAGGTATAAAGTGTAACACATGTTATAGTTTAGGGTGCTAAATATTTTAAAAGTTTAGAGCACAAAGGGTTGTTTGAAATATAATTTATAGTAATAAAAAAAAGTGAGCGTCTTATTTTAAACTAGATAAGAGTTAGGTATGATAATGAAAAACCTCGGCGAAGTTAGTGTAATTTTCCTTTATTTTTCTAGTCAAATCACTGCAAGTCACTCATAAAAAAACATATTGCCTCCCACTATTTTACACTAAGCAATTTTTTTATTTTTTGATAACTACCACTCAGCAAGTTGATAAAAATGCTACAGCTGTTCTCTATAGTTAGTCTTGGCAATAATGGAGCCTAAAAGATAGATTCTAATGGTCATTACTCTTTAGTCATTATCAAAAATAGCATGACTCACAAAAAAAAAAAAGCACGACTCATTACTCTAGTACCTTCTACCCATTTTTTATATAATAATTTTAATTTTCTCCTTCTGGTTCTATTCCTAAACCCAAGGTCCCTTTCTTTTTCTCTCTTCTCTTCCCAAAGCAATGGTTGACTTCGTCCCAAACTTGCCGAAGGGCAGGGTAAGATAGAAAAAAAAAGAGTAGATTTTTGGTTTAAATATAAAGATGAGATGTGAGAGATTTAGGACATGACTATCAAGACTGGGGTTGATGGATCAAAGTGCTAATCTGCTAATGTTTGATAGATCAAAGTGCTTGTGTTAGCTTTGTTTTCTGCCTTGTTGTATTTCAATCTCAGATATTAATGGAAAGTTCGAGCTTCATTTCAAAAAAAAAAAAAAGGACTGGGGTTGATCAATATAGACCACAATAATCATACAGGCCTTTGGTTTATGACTTCAGAAAATGAGAAAACTCTGGACACTGTAACGAAGGTTCTGGTCAACAACCACGTTAAACACCTCTATAACTTTTAAAAAGAAAAAGAGTTTGTTATTTACTATGTTAATAAGCAAAGAAAAACAAACAAACAAACTTGGGAGGATAATAGATAGCCTGGGAGGGACTTACCTTGTCAATCCAATAGACGAAGCTGATAACAAAGAAGAGGATGAAAATAGTTATGGAGGCCCATCTCTTCCCAAGAGACATCGAAAAATGACCACACAATGGAGCTCCTTGTGACCAACCAGAAATCCGAATTAAAACAAGTTTCAAAAGTTATGTGAGTGTATATATATGAAAATAGTTATGGAGGCCCATCTCTTCCCAAGAGACTTCGAAAAATGACCACACAATGGAGCTCCTTGTGACCAACCAGAAATCCGAATTAAAACAAGTTTCAAAAGTTATGTGAGTGTATGTATGTATGTATGTGTGTGTATATATATATATATATATATAGGATCATGCTAATGAGTGCCCTTACGGCACTCTTTAAGAATTCATTTTAAGAAAGTTTTGACATCACTTTTATGGGAAATGAAAAAAGCTGTCAAAATATTAATTGCTTTTTTTTCTTTTCCCATAAAAACTTTCTTTAAATAGATTCTTAAAGAGTGCCCTAAGGGCACTTGTTAACATTTCCCATATATATATATATATATATATATATATACAATTTACAGCGTCCACTTTTGATAATTGTATTTTTTATCATCAGACCAAGACATCAATTAATTTTTTGTGTAAATAAGAATTAAATCTCAGATCTCTCATTCAATCATGACTGTTTGATTGAAATGGTAGAAAAATAGAAAGATAGAAAATGGTATACAACTTACAGCGTCCACTTTTGATAATTGTATTTTTTATCATCAGACCAAGATATCAATCAATTTTTTGTGTAAATAGGAATTAAATCTCAGATCTCTCATTCAATCATGACTGTTTAATTGAAATGGTAGAAAGGTAGAAAGATAGAAAATGGTGGAGGATAAAAAAATATTTTAATTTCTATTTTTTTTGTTTGATTGTAGAAAAATTGAGGTTTGAAAAAAATGAATTTGTATAAATTTACTTATATACCCTTATTAAAAAATAATGCCTAATTAAAACAAAAAAAAAAATAATAATAACAAACGACTAAAAAAAAGCAATAACCTAATTTATTAAAAAAAATCATATCTAGTTAAAAAAAAGAAAAACAACTATCACGCCCACTGCTTGAGAAATCAAAAAAAAAAAAAAAAAAGGAAGAAGAAGAAGAAGAAGAAGAAGAAGAAGAAGAAGAGGCAACTTGTAAGAAAGGAAAAGAAAAAAAAAAGAAAAAAAAAGAAAGAGGCATAGTGCTCAAGAAAGCGAGAAAAAAAAATGACAGGTTAGAGTCGAAAAACGACATGTCGTTGTGGTTAGAGGAGGCGGAGATGGAGTACAGAGCGGACGTGGACAACGCGTGGTACAGTGTGAGAGTGGTGGCGGAGGAAAACGGTGACGTATTGAGGGTGAAGTTTTGTCGGTTCTTGGATGAGTACGACAAGATTCTAAGAGGAAGCGAGTAGAAGAGCAAGAGAGACATTAACAACTTGAGCGAGTGCTTTAGACCCATTTTCGTACAGGTCCAAGACTCTGATTTCTCTAAAGTCTCCGTAGGCGACATCATTTGCTCCTCCTTTGCTTTCCGTGAAGACGATGTTTGCTTCTATGATGCTCTTGTTGATGGGATCTTCTTCTCTAGTTCTCTCTCTCTCTCTCTCTCTCTCTCTAGCTAGGATTGTTGTGTTTTGTGATTTTTTGAAATGGGGTTTGGGAATTACCTAAGTTTTTTTTTTAAACTTAAATTAATATTAAGAGTTTAATTATATATATATATATATTTATTTATTTATTAACAGGCAAAACTCAGAAAAAGTCTAATTATAATTTTAAGTTAGAGTCTAATTTTGTGTCATTTGTCTAAATTGAGTATAGAAATTGAAGAGTCCAAATCCAATTAGATTTTAAATTTGATTTCAATTGGAATTCAATTTTACACTACGTACTTATTTAATTTTTTTTTAATTTTTGTGGCAAATAAATAATTGGGTGCAAAAATCGAAGGGTCTAAATCTAATTAAATTTTAAATAACACACACACGCACACGCACGCGTGCACACACACACACGCACACACATATATATATATATATTAATAGGTAAAACTTAGAGAAAGTTTAATTATAATTTGAAATTGGAATTTAATTTTGCACCATATGTCTAAATTTATGTAGGGGCCACACCATAATTATCCACTTAAGTTATTTAATCTTTGTGTCGAGTGTGTTAATGAGTGCAAAACACTAAGAATCTAATATTAATGAACTATAAAATTTTTTTAAAAAATCACATATACTCAATAAAAATCACCACACAACAAAGTTCACTACACGTTTTATCTTATTAAAAATTAGAAAAAAATCATAAGCAGTATTAAATTTAGGTAAGAATTTAATATGTGACTAATTATGTTTACTTTTTTAAAAATAATTTGACTAATTATTTATATTTTTATGATAAAAATTGTGTTTAATTTTAAAAGTATATATTTGTAAAAGTTCAATATGGGAATAAAACACCCTTGAACGTTTAGACCCCAATTACAAAATTACCAATTCAAGCTTTATATCAAACAGTTAATGTGCGGAACATGATACCAAGCTTATAACAGAATTGATAGACAATCTAAGCCAAATATAAACACATCCACGGCAGTAAATATAAGGCAAAGATAAAGGAAGGAATATGCAAACACACAGACAACATACGATGTGTTATCAAAGAGGAAACCGAAGCTCTCGGTATAAAACCTTTCCGCCGCCCTCCAAGCAGTCAAATAATCCACTAAAGAATATAGTTGGGATACATGAACAGCAGAAGACCCTCCAAGCCTAATCTACCTAAGTACCTAAGCCCTTCAAACTTCTTGCTCCAACGAAGTTACGCCGAACCTATTTCTTCTTTAGCTTCCTGGATTCCGCTACTAGACCATAGCCTTAACCAATGTAGATTGGTTCCTTCCTAACTGCTTCCCAAAACCACCAAATAAACTTTCTCACAGACGTGGGTGTGGTGAGATAAGGATTTGGCTAAAGACCTCTCAAGGGTATGACAATGGAGAGGAAGAGAGTAGAGGAATTTGTAGAGTCTCTAAGGTTAAGATTGTGGGTGAATCAATCTTGTATTTCACTAGGGTTTCTCTCACAAAATTCTCTCTAGAAGCTCTCTACATATTGTGGGAATGATGGGTATTTATACTAGAATGAGAGTGGAATGTGAAACGTCAGATTTTCCCAAACAGGGCATTTTGGCGACTTGACCTCGCGACTGGGTTTAGTCGCGAGTTCAAGCCGCGAGCTAACGGCCTGGCCAGCCTGGGACTTTTGTCCTGTAGTGCAACAACTGGCGTGACTCTTCAGCTTTTGGCATGCTTGGCACGTGTGCAACTTCTGGCGACTTTCTCTCACAAAATTCTCTCTAGAAGCTCTCTACATATCGTGGGAATGATGGGTATTTACACTGGAATGAGAATGGAATGTGAAACGTTAGATTTTCCCAAACAGGGCATTTTGGCGACTTGACCTCGCGACTGGGTTTAGTCGTGAGTTCAAGCCGCGAGCTAACGGCCTGGCCAGCCTGGGACTTTTGTCCTGTAATGCAACAACTGGCGCGACTCTTCAGCTTTTGGCATGCTTGGCACGTGTGCAACCTCTGGCGACTTGCAAGCCGTGAGTCACCCGCGAGATCCAGTCGCGAGATTCTGTTTCTTTGCACAATCTTGAGCATTTCTTCACACTCTCTCACTCACTACCCTTACAAGTTTCCCACCTAAATACAGGGTTACTAAGTGCTTAAATTACAAGCAAATTGGTATGGAATAAAGCCAACAATATGGTTGATTAAATTCAACCTTACAATCTCCCCCTTTGGCTCTTCCGTGATAAAACCTTATAACAGACTCTAGACTTAAAGCGTGAGTTGGGAACAGTTGAACAAAACTCACTCACACCTAACTTTAGATTCTGAATAGCTCTTGAATATATGAACAAGTATCTCCTGAAACATAACAACATAGCAATATCATTGTATGCAGAAACACTTGAGATGCATATGGAGCAAAAAATGTATGATCAAGCAAAATGGAATAAAGCAATAGACCATGGCAAGATCAAACAAGCAATCACTATACAAAAGTGATCACTATGCTTATTCACACAAGGAATGAACATCTGGACATGCAAGGTGATAAGCTCAATTGAAGAGTATCATTTGCAAGTCTAACACTCAACCAATGCATACAAACATATATGCATCTATGAACAATCCTACAAGGGCACAAGAGTGATGTACTGAATTGAAATGCATAGCATTTAACATCAAGTACATAAGGCACAAGGCCAGGCTACAAAACAAAGAGATTGCATTGCATGGTACAAACCATAAAAGCTTACAAAAACATAAGTGCAAGGAAACAAACCCTTAAAGCTTACAAAATCAACATGGGTACAAAACGCATAAACTATAACACAATAAAACTAACTGAATAACCATCATCAATATATATAAATACCAAAGTTCCAAAAGCCATCCAACCAATGCAAAAGTTGTGAGTTTAAACAAACAAAAACCACAGTGTATCAAGCCTATACAAGCATCAATTAAACAAAACATAATAATCAAAGCTTTAAACATAGTATGAAGGCTAAACAAATATGAAAGCTCCCCCTTAAAGCAAGCACTCCCCCTTAAGAGCAGCCCAAAAATTCTCCCCCTTTTTGACTAGAATGGCTAAAGGGTCATTGCTCCTTGTTGGTGTAGATGCTATCAAACTTTGCCGAGAGTACATCAAGCTGATCTTGCATTGCTGTCATTCTTTCAGTGTGCTGATCTTGAACCTCTCTGAGTCCATCAAGCCTCTCCGGGATGATCTGAAAGGCATCAGGAGGTACAGCGGATGAGGTAGAAGCTCTGCTCCTCTAGACTCTTACTCTTGGTGTGGAAGATGGTCCTGAAGCCTCTGCTTCAGTCTCCATAGGGTCACCTTCTCCTTGGACACCCTCCTCTTCTTCACCTGGAAGACAACTTTGTATCCTTGTGAGAGTAAATTTGTTAATGGCTAATAGAGGAGGCAAATGACTGATATCCTAAGGGATTGCAATACCCTTTTCTCTGAAAATCCTCATGAGAAGACTTGGAAATATCAGCTTGGGCCTCGAGGTGGTTCTAGTCTCATCCATTATAGTATAAAAAATGTGAGAACTGATGTCAATAAAGGTTTTCTCCTTAAGTTCCATAAGAAAGATAGCTCTGGCTTTTGTCAGTGTAGTAATCTTCCTTATAGGATACAGGTTGTACATCATTATGGTGGTTAAACACCTCATATCTTTAGGAAAATCAGAAGTGTTGAGACATCTCTTTTTTATAACCCTACCAATTCTTTTCTGGATAGTTTCTAGAGAAAGCATTCTGTCCTTGTAGTTAGTGAATTCGTAATCTTCCAGTCCCTCCAGCCCTAGAACTTTATCAATATCATGAGCATGTAAAGTAAATTCCTTTCTTCTCACCCAACAACTCAACTCTTTCTCCCTTATCACAGCATTTGCATAGAATTCTCTGATTATAGGTTCACAAACAGGGGGAAGGTCACTCAGCAATTTTTCCCAACCTCTACCCTCAAAACAGCCTGGAATGAAGGTGTCCTTCAATTCCCTGAAATTAACAAATCTCTCCTGAATGATGGTTCCTTTTGAAAAGAAATCCCTATATCTCTCAAAGTGTTGAATAGACCTAAATAGGTTAGGGTCCATTTTCATTCTCTTGTCAGATTTCTGAGCAGTTGTCTTCTTCTTTGTAGGAGATGCAACCATCTGTAAACAAGCAGAAAAGGCCACAACAAGACATAGCACAGAATGGGGAAATGCACACACATTAGTACCAAGTTAGTTACACAGTGAGAAACAGAGTGAACAGACAAAACACAGAATAAGCACAGTTGATAACCAAACTTGGATAGAACAAGTTAACCAAATTTAAACTGTATGTATGCACACAAATTCAGATAGATTTGAGCAAATGACAATGAGTCATGACCCATTGGGTATGAACAGTGCAGAAAGAGGAACACATGTAGGAAATGCACACACATTAGTACCAAGTTAGTTACACAGTGAGAAACAGAGTGAACAGACAAAACACAGAATAAGCACAGTTGATAACCAAACTTGGATAGAACAAGTTAACCAAATTTAAACTGTATGTATGCACACAAATTCAGATAGATTTGAGCAAATGACAATGAGTCATGACCCATTGGGTATGAACAGTGTAGAAAGAGGAACACATGTAGCAACACCTCCAAGATATGATGATTTAAAAAACAAAATAATGCTAACTAAAAACACCAAGAGCACAACCAAACAGACAAACTTAGAACCACAATAAAAATTGCAGATATCCCCACATCCATATACCCAAAAACAAACTTTCAAATATCAATGCTCAAATTAAAGATAAGCAAGCTGATGGAAACTAATAACCTTAACCACACCATTGCAACAAGAGCAAATAACATCACACACTCAAACTCAACACTATAGGCAAACCCATGTTCGAGCCCCTCAAAAACACAAACCAACAGCACAACACCCAGATTCAAGAGAACAATAATGAAATCATGAAGAATAAGTGAAGACAAGAAAACCCATACCTTTTTCTTGGTGTTTGATGAAGGCATGATGAAGAAATGGAAAGCTTTTGCAAACAGACACAAAGTGTTGAGAGAGAGATTTTGGGAAGAAGATGAACAGACACTGATATCGAGGGAAAAACTGAAAAACAATTTTAAAACTGTCTTCAAAACGCAAAACACGCATTTTTCGCGACTTGATCAAGTTGCCAGTCAGTCGCCAGGGTAAGCCGCAAAACACTGTGAAGGTAAGAAATTTGAAAATTTCTTTAAGTGTTTTTCGCGACTGGAAGATCTACCCGTGAGGGAGTCGCGAGCTGAGCCGCGAAAATCTCTGAGTAACCTCGCGATTGGACCTTCCATCCACAAACAAGTTGCCAAACTAAGCTGCGAAAAATGCAAAAACTCAAACTTTGAAAAATTTTCTAAGTATTTTTTGCGACTGGGACCTTGACTCGCCAGTGAGCCGCGAAAAATCTCTGAGTGGGCTCGCAACTAGGACTTGCGACTGGGCTAACCCGTGACTTAGTCGCCAAAACAGGGGAAACTATTTTTGAAATTTTTGATATTTTTGTAAAAACAAAATACTTTCCTAAAACAACTAAAAACACTCAAAAAATCTTTTTGTGTTTGATCAAACAGAGATTGAGTATGTGAAAACACATTTAATCAAGTACAATCACACAAATGAATATGGCATTCATTGAACATAGACTTGTGTGTTGTGTGTGGATATCAAAAAATAAGATATTCCTTAGTCCAATGTGAAGCTTCAATGATCAATTCAATCAAGACATACACAATTAGCACTAGATAATGTGACCTATCTCAATTATAGAAACATACATATATGACCTCCCACATAAACTTGATTACATTTCTTTGAAACTTTTCATTTGGCTCCATATTCAACATATCATTTGCACTTTTTGAGCAAAGAGAAATCTCATTGTGAGATAGATGCCTGAAATTTTTGATATTTCAATTGATGGGTTAGCCTTTAGCTTTTTGGGCATCATACAATTTTTATTTTGGTCGCTTTCCCTTTTTCCTAGTCAAATACTAGTATGTGCGACAGGTTTTTGTAGCTCTATATCTCTTTTCATTTGGAGATTTACATTTAGAGAGCTCTTTCAAGCAAAAAAAATAAAGAGTGGGAAGATATATAGGCATGAGTCTATGCATGTCTCAAGATCAACAAAACCATTCACTAATCATTCATGACAAGGTTGAAGATCTATTTACAACAGTCACATAGATTTCAGAATTTCTCCCACAGTGATATGAGTGCAAAGGAAACAAGCTAAGCTCGTAGATGCACAAGGCCATTAGTACAAAGGTACAAGGCTAAACATGATTTGAGACAAAAACTCAACAAAGTTGATCAAACTTTTTGGATTTTCTACTTTTTATGTGTTTTTGGATTTTTGACACAAAAGCAGTAAAAGATTGATAAAAAACATAACAAAAAAAATGTACAAACATTTAAACCAAAGACAGACACACACAAAATAACAACCTAAATACTAGCAAGAAGCACACAGCCAAGCATATTCACAAACATGGGAAGTATTGATGCATGGACATGTTGTAATGCTTATGCATGAGTACCATTTGTCACCCACACGTCACGTGCGTTTGGGGTGATATCCTTGACGGATTGGGTACGAGAGTTAGGACTTTCAAACCTTCGTGTGAAGCTTTCCAGGCAATTGGTGAAGGCATCGATCATCTTCATCACGTCCATCATTCCTAGATCATGGTTTTGATTTCTTGGTCGCTCACCACCCCAAGACCTCTTGTCATTTCTTCTTCCTCGTGACCGAGGTGCACTTGCATTGTTGTTTGCTCTTAGCTTTTGACAGTTGGGTCTAGTATGTCCTTGCAATCCGCAATAGTGACACACATAATCTGTTCTAGGACCCTGTTGTGGTCTTGAGAGAGATCTTGCTCTACCTTCAAATCTGGCTTCTGATTGATTTCGGAACTTATTGCCCACTTGTTGCTCAACCAGTTTCTTCTTCTTCTCAACCTTAACATTCTCAGGGATAGGCTCTTCCACAATCGGCTCTATGGCTTTCACAAATTTTACTTCTTTGGTAGCTTTGGCCGATGAGCTACTTCCTCCTGTATAACCCAAACCAGATTTGTCAGAGAAGTGTTTTTGAGAAAAGATAACATCTTCCAGGTTCTTGGAGGAGACCCTTTCTATCTTGGCTTGTGCTTGCACCACCTCTTACTCAAGAAATCTTACTTTGGTATAAGCTTTCGATAACTCGCCATTTAGTGTCTCAATTTCACACTTTGCCTCCTTATATCTGGTCAGAAGACTTTTGTAGTCCTCTTCAACCCTTTTCATCTTCTTCACCGCCGTCTTTGCAACCCTTGCATACTCACCCGATTTCTCAAGGAGTAAGGCGTAATTCTCTTGAAGATCCGATGTACCTTCATCCTCTTCAGCCTCTGATTCTTCAGCAACTCCAATAGACTCCAAATCAGAATGCTCACCAAGCTCCTTCACAAGTGTATCCAAATCACCTGAGGACTCCACATGAGCAATGTACATGAATGTGGAGAAATTTCCTTCTTCATCACAGCTCTCTTCAGAGTCAGAATTTGATGAGTCCGAATCACTTAAAGTAGTGGCATAGGCTTTTCCCTTCGACTTCAAATAATTGGGACATTCCTTTTTAAAATGCCCATGTCCATTACATTCGAAATATGTAATTCCTTGTGAGGATTGGGAATCTCTACCCTCTTTTCTTCTGAACTCTTTCTTCTCTTTTCCGGGACTCTGAAATTTTCCTTTGTCACCAAGTTTCCCACTGTTTTTGAGCTTTAAGAATTTCCAGAAATTCTTTACAAGATATGCCACATCTTTGTCTACCGCATCCTCTTCTGAAGAGTCATGAGACATTATTCTCTCATCAATTATTTTAAGAGTAAGGGATTTGCTCTTCTTCTATGAAGGAAGGGACAACTCATATGTTTGCAAAGAACCAACCAACTCTTAAACTTTAATGTCGTCAAGATCTTTGCTCTCTTCAATGGCTGTAACTTTGGCACGGAAACTCTCTGGTAGTGATCGAAGGATCTTCCTTACAATCTTTGAGTCCTCCGTCTTTTTTCCCAAGTTAAATTTTCCAACAACAACCTCGTTCAATTTATTGTAAAACGAATCAAACGACTCATCCTCACTCATCTTTAGCTCCTCAAAGCGAGTGGTCAACATCTAAAGTTTGGTGTCCGTCACTTTCTTAGTCCCTTCATAGGTTGTCTCCAGAATTTCCCATGCTTCCTTAGCAATGGTGATATGTGAAATCCGGTGAAATCCTTCTGGAGAGACACCGCAGAAAATAACATTCAATGCCATGCTATTTGCATTTGCCGCCGCAAGAGCAGCCTTATCCCAAGTAAACTTGGTAGCCTCTGGCCTTGTCCATCCTACTTCAACTACATCACACACAGCATCATCAATAGAACACAAAAACGCCCTCATACGGACTTTCCAAAAAGTATAATTATTACCGTCAAAGAACGGTGGTACATTAAGAGATTGTGACCTATCCATCTCAAAGGGGTTCAGGGATCACACTTAAGTAATTACACCACAACAAGTGTACCCGCTCTGATACCAATTGAAAGTTCAATATGGGTATAAAACACCTTGAACGTTTAGACCCCAATTACAAAATTACCAATTCAAATTTTATATCAAACAGTTAATGTGCGGAACATGATACCAAGCTTATAATAGAATTGATAGACAATCTAAGCCAAATATAAACACATCCACAGCAGTAAATATAAGGCAAAGATAAAGGAAGGAAGATGCAAACACACGGATAACACACAATGTGTTATCGAAGAGGAAACCGAAGCCCTCGGCGTAAAACCTCTCCGCCGCCCTCAAAGCGGTCAAATAATCCACTAAAGAATATAGTTGGGATACATGAACAGCAGAAGATCCTCCAAGCCTAATCTACCCAAGTACCTAAGCCCTCTAAGCTTCTTGCTCCAACGAGGTTACGCTGAACCTATTTCTTCTTTAACTTCCCGGATTCCGCTACTAGACCATAGCATCAACCAATGTAGATTAGTTCCTTCCTAACTGCTTCCCAAAACCACCAAATAAACCCTCTCATAGTTGTGGGTGTGGTGAGATAAGGATTTGGCTAAAGACCTCTCAAGGGTATGACAATGGAGAGGAAGAGAATAAAGGAATTTGTAGAGTCTCTAAGGTTAAGATTGTGGATGAATCAATCTTGTATTTCACTAGGGTTTCTCTCACAAAATTCTCTCTAGAAGCTCTCTACATATCGTGGGAATGAGGGGTATTTATACTGGAATGAGAATGAAATGTGAAATGTTAGATTTTCCCAAACAGGGCATTTTGGCAACTTGACCTTGCGATTGGGTTTAGTCGCGAGTTCAAGCCGTGAGCTAACGGCTTGGCCAGCCTGGGACTTTTGTCCTGTAGTGCAACAGCTGGTGCGACTCTTCAGCTTTTGACATGCTTGGCACGTATGCAACTTCTGGTGACTTGCAAGCCGTGAGTCACCCGCGAGATCCAGTCGCGAGATTCTATTTCTTTGCACAATCTTGAGCATTTCTTCACACTCTCTCACTCACTACCCTTACAAGTTTCCCACCTAAATACAGGGTTACTAAGTGCTTAAATTACAAGCAAATTGGTACGGAATAAAGCCAACAAGATGGTTGATTAAATTCAACCTTACAATATGTATGCATGTGTTACATGCTATTTTTTTAAAAAAAATTATTTAACTAATTATTTATATTTTATAATAAAAATTGTATTTAATTTTAAATGCATTCATGCATTTGCATGGATTACGTGCTAGTATATATAATGAGAAACCATTACATATTTTAGAAACATATAGTTTAAAAAAAAAATGTAAGCTAATACTGTGTATAATTTGAATATCTTCTAAAATTTATAATTTAAACCATTAAATTGTGATTTTTTTTAATTGTATTCGTGCATATGCACGGGGTTACACACTTATTGAATTAATTGAAATCCACGTCAAAAAATTTCATATACATTAATACAATCAAAATAAATGTCTTTTACTCCATCATAATTGTTAAATTTTATATTTATATACTAAATTAAAGAGAGGAAAAATAATTTTTTTAAAACATATTATATTATTAAATTTCTTTTATGGATTGCACACTTTGTTGACTTAATATATAATAAACCGAATAACACCAGTTAAAAAGTGAAGAAATAGTTTTCCAGATTCTAAATTTGATTTCAATTGGAATCTAATTTTGTGCCATGTTTCCATCTAATTTTTTAATTTTTCTGGCAAGTGAATTATTGGGTGCAAAAATCTAAGATTCTAAATCCAAATTAAATTTTAAATTATACACACACACACACACAAATATATAATGAGAAACCATTACATATTTTAGAATTGTATAGTTTAAAAAAAGTGTAAGTTAATATCATATATAATTTGAATATCTTCTAAAATGTATAATTTAAACTGTTTAATTATGATTGTTTTTAAATGTATCCGTGTATATGCACGTGGTTACACACTAGTTGAATTAATTGGAATCCAAGTCAAAAAATTTCATATACATTAATACAATCATAATAAATTTATATTACTCCATCATAATTATTAAATTTTATATTTATATACTAAATTAAAGAAGAGAGGAAAAATTATTTTTTTTAAAACAAATTATATTATTAATTTTTTTTATGCATTGCACGCTTTGTTGACTTAATATATAAAGAACCGAATAACACTAGTTAAAAAGTGAAGAAATTTTTCAGATTCTAAATTTGATTTCAATTGGAATCCAATTTTGCATCATGTGTCCATCTAATTTTTTAACTTTTGTGGCAAGTGAATTTTTGGGTGCAAAAATCGAAGAGTCTAAATCCAATTAAATTTTAAATTACACGCGCGCGCGCGCACACACACACATATATAATGAGAAACCATTACATATTTTAGAAACGTATAGTTTAAAAAAGTGTAAGCTAATACCGTGTATAATTTGAACATCTTCTAAAATGTATAATTTAAACCATTTGATTGTGATTATTTTTAATTGTATCCATGCATATGCACGGGGTTACACACTAGTATATATAAAATTAAAAACATTTGACTTTTGATTAATTTGATAATATTTTGCCACATAAATTTTTTCACGTCATATTTCATTCAATATTTAAATCTTTCACTAGAATATTTATATATCTTATTTTATTTTGATGATAAATATATTATTCAGTATACAGTTATAATAAATTCCTAATTGTAGAGTATTTAATTCCATATTCAATCACATTTATAATAAATTCGTAATAATTATTATCCTAGTTATCAAACTTAATATTTAGACAAAATAAAATATTGTATTATATTAGAAAAATTTGTGCATTGCACTGATTTTCAACTAGTTTATATTATAAAAGTTGGATCTCAAAACTAATAGTTGCGCAAAATAAGGGCAAGTGTCCATTTGTTACTTCATATAATAATGGACAAAGCTCAATCTCAAGATTCTTGACCTTTTCTTCTAATGAGGTGTTCTCCACAACAAGAGTCTCAACCAACTTTGTAGTCTTATCTAG
Source organism: Quercus glauca (assembly GCA_023736055.1). Lineage (NCBI taxonomy): Eukaryota > Viridiplantae > Streptophyta > Magnoliopsida > Fagales > Fagaceae > Quercus > Quercus glauca. The sequence continues at coordinate 18,029,793 of CM043322.1, read as the reverse complement.
TTTAACTAACAATTCAGCTTTTTCAATTTTTACCTTATTAAACTCTTTTCTACAAAGATGAGAAGTCTTTTCAGATTTTATGAATTCAGTGCATAGCTTATCATAGACTTCCTAAAGGGTCATCTTCTTGGATACTTCATCATCAGAAGAATCCTCACTGTCACTAGCACTCTCCACAATCACCTTATCGTTTGAAGTAGCAAATGTCATAACGTGACGACATTTACCCACATACTCATCAGACGAGTCATCCTCAGTATCACTCTAAGTAGCAATCAACCTTTTCTCTATACCCTTAAGAGCCAAGTTTTTACTCTTTCCACCTTTTCCCACTGAGCCTAATCCCATCTCATAGGCTTGAAGGTTCCCTACAAGCTTAGTAAAAGGAATTTGATCAATGTCCTTTGCTTCTTCAATGACAGTGATCTTGGTATGGAATCTTTCAGGTAAGGACCTTAGGATTTTTCTAACAATCTTGGATTCTGCTATAGATTTTCCAAGGTTGAAGGCAGAATTCAAAATATCCTTGAGTTTAGCATAGAACTCATCAAAGATCTCATCCTCCTCCATTCTTATTTCTTCAAAACTACTAGTGAGTTTTTGAAGCTTCACAGTCTTTACTGCCTTGGTACCTTCATAGGTGGTCTCAAGAATGGTCCATGCTTCCTTGGCAACTTCCGTGGATATATTTTCTTAAATTCCTCATTGGTCACTCCACAAAACAAAGCATTCAAGTCCCTACTATTGAAATTTTTCGCTATGATTGTTGCATCACCCAATCCACCGGCGCTTCCTTTGGCTTAATCTAGCCAACTTCAACAGCTTGCCATACTTGTTCACCTAGAGCCTACAAAAAAACTTTCATACGAACTTTCCAGTACGCATAATTAGTTCCATCAAATAAAGGAGGTATATATAAAGATTGTCCTCTATCCATGACAATAGGGGTCAATGGATCAACACAGTAAAGATTAACCTGATCAGAGTGTGCCTGCTCTGATACCACTTATTGGGAAATTTAGACCCCGATTGATAGAATTAACAAGTTTTAAACCCAAGTTGTTAATTAGATTTATTATTAATTAAAACTTATTAAAACACACAAACATCAATATCATGTCAAAATCATGCAGCGAAAAAACAAATAAGACAAAATATAATGACCCAGGAAAAAAAATGAAATCAACCAGTTTCACAGTAAAAAACCTGAGGGGAAACCTTCTCGAAAAACAATCCACTATAGTAAAGAGAAGTTTCAGATTTAGTACAAAACCTTTGTCTCTAGATTCTACAATCCCCGTAGATGAACTTACAACAGAAACCTTCTACCGCTTCAGAACTTCTGAACTCTTCAATATATGAACGCTACCTTTTGATGATGCACGAATCCTAGTACGTGACTAACCAATTGCGCAGATCCCAGTACGTGACTTAATCACCAACTAGAAGAAGATGTTGGCTGCAAAGTTCTTCACTTCATCAAGAATGAAGATCAAGAAGCACTTGGTTACTAAACCCTAAAGCGAAAAGACGTAGTAGCTTTTTTCAGAGAGAATAAGGCATCAGTCACCTTTTGCATATGTTCTCCTTATATTCTCTTATGTGATGGCCTTTAAAATAAGCCTTATATAGGTCTAGGGTTGTGAGAAAAGAAACCCTACACAAATACATAAGCCTGACCCAAAAATCAGATCTGAAAATTTGAATTCTCGTAACCTCAATCGATCGGGAGGTGTCGAGCTTTAAACCTCGATAGATATCTAGGTGTTGAGCTTTATATTCTCTTATGTGATGGCCCCTAAAATAAGCCTTATATAGGTCTAGGGTTGTGAGAAAAGAAACCCTACACAAATACATAAGCCTGGCCCAAAAATCAGATCTGAAAATATGAATTCTCGTAACCTCGATCGATCGAGAGGTGTCGAGCTTTAAACCTTGATAGATATCTAGGTGTCGAGAAGGTGTCGAGAAGCTATCGAGGGGACAGGAGCTTTCTCGATCGATCCACCAGCTGTCGAGAAGGTGTCGAGATTGCGATAAGAAACACCTTAAGAGCTTGATAGATAGCCAGCTGTCGAGAGGTGTCGAGCAGCTGTCGAGCTATCTGTCCGCAGGTGTCGACCTATCTATGCAGCTTTATTGAACACCTTTTCTTCACTTGTTTCTTGGTTCAATCTTTATGGCTTTAATACTAGACTTGAACAATATGTTCCTTGAAGTACTAAACGCATCATAGATCTACCCAATTATAAGTAAAGTGCGTTTTGTCAAAGGATTAGCTAATTACATAAAATATGTCCTTAACAGCTATAAACTTGGTTTTGGCATTGGCTATAACTTCAACTAAAAAATTAATATGATTTCATATTTTGAAAATCCAATCGTCGGCTTGTAAGTTCTTTATATTCTTAACACGCATGTCAAATTTCGTGTCAATCAAATGATATTTACTATCAATCTATAAACTTATATTTTATGTATAATTTAAACTACCAAAAATTGAAATTTAAATATTTAATTTAAATTTCAAAAAGATCTCTATGTTTGTTTTTATGCATTCAATGATTGCATAAAAACGAAATCTCTATGTTTGTTTTTATGCATTCAATGAATGCATAAAAACGAACATAGAGATTTTATTTTTTGAGGAAACATAGAGATATATAATTAGGAACATTAAGATGTGAGTTTAATAAGGTTTTAACAGAAAATTATTGAATCCTTTGGGAGTACCATAAATGCGTACCCCTCCTTCTCACATGAATTGTGGGTCATACCATAAATTTAATTAGAGAGACCTACTATTATGTGAGAGGGGAAAGTATGCATTTATGGTACTCCATGAGTATCCAATAATTACCCGGTTTTAATTCTCACATATAAATCATTAATGAGTGAACATTTATGATAAAAAAAATTAACCTACATAATTAATGTGGAAATAAATTACAAATACTATTACTTTTTGTTTTTTCTTTATTAAAATAATCTTAACATTTAATGAAAGTTGAAACACAAAAAAATGCATTTATTGCTTTTTGTTTAGATTTTTCCAATACTTATTTTCCCACATTTCCACTTGTTTTATGGATTTATCCTTTCTCTCAAGAAAACCTTGTAGCGACGAAGGATCATAAGGAGGAGGCAAGGTGCATGGGGTTAAATCACTAGGAGAATTAACACTAGACTCAACCATGAATTTCTCCCATGTGCCCTTAGCTGGGCAAGCCATCATTTCTGAACATAGCTCAACCGCTCTTCGAGGTATAGATGGTTTGAATTTCAAGAGTTTTGCGAATTCATTTAACAAATGAAACATGTAGTCATATACGTAGTCCATATTTAGATCCTCCTTAATGAAGTTACTTGCTGCTTCTCCTATGGCTTGAGCCTGCTAAGTTTACAAAAATCGTAGCAGTTGAAAATATAATAAAGGATTTTGTTAAAATGAATTTAAATTAGTGAAAAAAGCAAAAGCATTTTCAAAAAACTTAAAAGGTAAAGATAGGGGTATACAAATCCTCTGTACTGTTTTTTATATTCCACTAATTATAACTTGTCATGTATTTGAATTTTTTCCCCATATTAAGCTTCGTCTGTTTTATAAGGAAGACAAGCAAATGCATAACAAGTTGTGCTTGATGGAATATAAATTGAAACACAAAAGTTAGTATAGAGAATTTGTATTCATTATAGAAATTTATATTCTTTCATTAGGAATTTATTGCATTTGTATGCAGAATTACATATTAATATAATGTAGTAAGATTAATAAAAGGTTTAAACATGAAATAAAAATAAAATTCTATTAAAAATATATACATTCATTCTCAAAAAAATCATATTATATATAATAAAAGTTGGGTTTAGACGTTGTGGTTGCGCCAAGTGGCGACACCAAATTGCAGAAATTAAATTTTCTTAGATTTTTAGATTTTAAGAAAAAATATATATAAGTTTTCTTCAACTATAATTTCTAAGTGGATAAAAAACTTAATTTGATTAAAAGAAGGATGGATAAAGTTCTATTCAATTAATTTTGCTTCACAAGATAAAATTCTATTCAATTAATATTGCTTCACATGGTGCTAAAAATTGTGCTTAATTTGTTCTTTTCTTTAGTTTATTTTGTCTAAGGTTGCAACGTAGTGTTTCGAATTTTAAAACAAATTGGACGAATCTTAATCATGTGAATAGTACCATCATGTAATCAAATTTCACATGGCATCAATATTATCAATTTTGCTAGAATAAAAGAAATTACCGTGACAAGCACATGGTATTGTGTTGGCTTAGGAGTGGGTGTTAGAGCAATGTAGTGCTTAGAATTTTTTTTTTTTTTTTTTTTTTTGGGGACAAAATAGTGTTTAGAATTTTAGTTTATAAAATTCTATTCAATTAATATTAGCTTTAGACTTTTTGTTCATATAAAATTCTTCAATGTGGAGTGTGTGTGTATATATATATATCAAATAATTCTTAATTAATACTCATCATACGGTTCTTTTGTGCTATTCTAATCTTCTTCTACCCACAATCTTTATTATTCTCTTCTTTTACTTACAACTTTACAAGTACGTATTTGTTGACTCTACTTTTTTTTTCCCATCAAATTGAATATATTTTTTGTGTATTTGTTTAAGTTGATTTCTTTAAGTTTAATCCAATTTAGAGAATTGTTACGGATTGTCAATTGATTTTTTTTTTTTTATAATGTTAGTTTGATTGTTTAGAAATTATATAGGAAATTGAGCTTTCATGTCTCATTAACTAAGAAATTAATTTTTGAGTCCAAACATAATAAAACAACAAAATATATAGTCAATATTCTATTTTTTCCTTTTCTAGGGTTTTCTCTTCTTCTTGGCAAATAGAGCTAATATTTAAGCTTTTCTAGCCTTTTCTTTTCCTTTTTGTGTTTTGTGGTCATAGATGTTGAATGTTTTTTAATTGTTTATATTTATATTTAGGTTTTTTAATATGCATTTTTTTAAAAATCTCTAGAAGCAACTATTTTAAAAAAAGAAAAAAAAAAAAAAAGAAAAAGAGCCCTAATATATGTAGGACTTGGCCGAATATTAAACCACCAACACCAAGAGAAGCAACTATTTTCTCTTCTCCTATAATTTCTAAATGGATATGGACACTCAAGTAAACTAACAGTATTGGACACATAATGCTAAAAAGAAGGCAAGATTTTGATGAACTCAAAAACTTAATAATTTAATAATAATATATCAATATCTTTTTTGGATAGAAATACACTTCTCTTAAGGGGAAAAAAACAATTTTGATAGACACATAGCTACTTTAGCTTTCTTTTAATATATATAAACTTTAAACTCTACCTTTGACACGTAGAAGAAAAGTTTGACACATATGATATAAAATTAGGATTTTTTTTTTTCTTATAAAAATATTAAACGTCCCATCAAAAAAAGTTTTAATGATAGAATTAGAGTCCTACATAAATTAATGAGTTTTTTTTTTTTTTTTTGAAACCACATTAATTAATGAGTTTGAATAGCACGCATTATGGTATGTAGCATATGGTGATATATATCGAGTGTAATATTTCATTTTTTGTTGTTATTTAATTTTTTTTGCCAATTGGTTTCTTAAAAACTCTATATTAACATAGACTTCAAAAAGTTTAGCGTATTTGATTTTTACTTGGTTTCCTTTTAGGTGGAGTGTATATATATACACAATTATTAGGTGTTTTTTTTTTTCATTCTCCAACCTATTGTATGGTCTCTTGGTTTAGTCTTCCATTCTTCTATCTACAGCACCAACAAAGTTATGTATTTGTATACTATGATTTTTTTTTATTATAATCAAATTGAATAGGTTTTTATTTAATTATTATAACATTTTTTACTTCTCAATTCTCATTATATCTCAATGCTAATGAAGTTATTTACTTCTCAATTCTCATCATATCTTGAAAGTTATTTTTAATTATCAATCCAAACTTATTCCCAAGGCTTTAACTTTTAGTTTTTTTTATTAAAAAAATATTGAAGTTTTTGTGTATATATAAACCCTCTTTTTTCTTTTGTAGGGTGAAACTCGCCCAAGTTTTGGTGTCTCCTTCCCATCTTCCAAAGACAAAAATTAAATTATCATGTGAGTTTCTCCACTTTCATTTTTTAAAGTTTAGTAATTTGGATTGTTTTTGACTATTGAATTAAGGTTGCCACCTAAATATGCTTTCAATTATTATTTTTGGATTGTTTATAATTATTGAATTCAAGGTTTTTGCATTTATATATGCAATGGTGAGAACTTAAGCTTTAAAGCTTAATATATATTATGCAAACTCCCTGAACACTTTTTTTTTTCCTTAGAAAAAGAAAAGAAAAGAAAAGAAAAAGAGTTATATAGTTATTTATCATCTTCCATTACTAGACTTATATTTGATTTTTTTTAAATATTATGTAAAAACCTTAGTCTTACACAATATGCATTCATTAAGAAAAGAAAAGAAAAAGAGTTATATAGTTATCTATCATCTTTCGTTACTAGACTTATATTTGATATTTTAATTATTATATAAAATCCTTAGTTATACACAATATGCATTTATTATATAACCCAACGTAAAAGATTACTTTATTTTCATTATTTAATTTTAATTAAATTAATAAAAAAATTCATCAGTCTACATATTATTCTTGACTAAGCCGTGCATCGCACGAGCATAGTTCTAGTTATATATATATATATATTAGAACAATAATGTCAAAAATTGCTGGTGTTTTGTGAGTTGCGGTAACCGAGGTAGCATTGCTCAAGGGTCATTTCCTCATCAATGCGACCAGAATGTTAGTTGTGGGCATTTAATGTGGAGGTGACAGTTTCTCCTTGAATTGCTCCTCCACCATGCTTCTATGGCCGACCCATTGTACTTGTCTTTTCTTTGGGATGCTTTGGAAGGCCGCCTTTGGTGGCGTGCTATTTTTCCCTTCTATGATCTCGGCTGGCGAAGGACAGGATCGTCCTTGGCGGTGTTTCTTGGCACTTCGGACTCCCTTCGTTCGTCCTCGGACGTTTCTTCCTCCTCAGCGTGGGCCTTGGGATTGGTGTAAAATGGGCCGGGGTTGCCAAATTCTTAGGCCCCACAATATATATTAGAACAATAATGTCAAAAAAAATTTGGCTTTAAAAGCTAATTTGACATAATATTATAAGATTAACCAAAAGTCAAATGATTTTGATATTATATATATCATCATAGATTTTTCAATCTAACCAACTTGCCGGAGTTGAGAAATCTCAACCCAAGGATGATAGATTTAAAACCAACCCAGCCAACTTGTAGGAATTCAAAATTTCAAATTTGGTTGTGTGTGGTTGAGTTTGCACCATTTCGTTGAGCCTAATTAAAAAAGTAATGTTTCATTGAACTATGCAACTCCATTGTTTAATAAACAATTGTACCTTGTATACTTATGACTAATATTCCAATGTCATCAAAAAAAGTCCCAAAATAGAAAAATATATTAAAGTATGTTAGGTTCTAAGATTTTAGGATTTTATGTATTTAGAACTCTAATTTGTAATGTTGGCAAACCATGATCAAAACAATGTATTTAGTCTTATGTAGGCTTGCTCAAAGTTGATCTATTAATGTAAAGTTGGAATCGAGTGGCTGCAGAAGTCTTTGGGACTTTCGGCCTGGCTCGATCGATCGAAGGACAGGCTCGATCGATCGAAAATCGCACAGGTTGAATTTTTTGCAGAATTTCCAACTCAGCCCTACTTCATTAAACGTTTAGGGTTTTATGTTTTTACCCTAGGTATTTAAACAAAACCCTAGCCACATTTTTAGAGGTTGTCCATATTGCAATGTTGCTCATACATTGCGGTTTTGTGTAAATCTCTTGTGAGATCTAGACGAGCTTTCCTTTACACAAAACTTAGGGTTTTCAAGATTGAGATTACTTCAACATCTTGATGATCAACATAGTTGTAACCATTGAAGCTTAAAGAATATCAAGCGTGGGTGCTTGTAGCTTGAAGAATTCAAGAAAGAAGGAGTCCGTGGATTCGGAGCTTGCACGTGGTCGTGTCAGTAAGTTCTACTGGTGGGTAGCATTAGGAAGTCGGGCGGGGAGCTTGTAGTCCTTTTGTAAGAACTTCAATTCTTTCATAGTGAATTCTGTTTTGCCTTGAGGATCGGTGGATCAAATCCTCCCTAGGTTTTTACCGTGTGGTTTCCTGAGTGATCATATCATTGTGTCTTTTATTATTCCGCTGTTTTATTCTTTTGATATGATTATTTGATTGTTTTAACCTAGTATTGCATAATTTGACTAAGTAACAACTTGGCTAATTAATCTAGGCTACGCAATCTGGTTGTTTTTAAGGGGTCTAAAACCCAATAAGTGGTATCAGAGCAGGTAGCTCTTTTGTTTGAGATTTTTTATCTCTGAGCTGATCCTTGACCTCTGTTGTCATGGAGCATGGACACTCTCTTGTTATTCCTCCTCACTTTGATGGGAACAACTATGCTTATTGGAAAGTAAGGATGAGAGCATTCCTGAAATCAATTGCTGAGAGGGTTTGGAATTCCGTTGAATACGGATGGCAGAAGCCCACTACTCCTGTGAGTGAGTGGCAAACTTCTGAAAAAGAAGCAGCAGGCTTCAATAGCAAAGCTATGAATGCCATCTTCAATGCTGTTTCAATGGAGGAATTTAAGAGGATCTCAAATGTTGAGGTTGCTCATACTGCTTGGAAAATCCTCCAAACTGTGCATAAAGGCACAAAGGCAGTTAAGATAAATAAACTGCAGCAATTGACTTCTAGATTTGAAAGCATTAAAATGTCTGATGATGAATCCTTTGATGAATTCTATGCTAAATTAAATGATATTGTTAATTCTGCTTTTAATTTGGGTGAAATCTATGATCAACCTAAAATTGTTAGGAAGATACTTAGATCTTTAACTGAAAACTTTAGACCCAAAGTGACTGCCATCACTGAAAGTAAGGATATGGACTCCATCCCTGTTGATGAGCTTGTAGGATCTCTTCAGTCCTATGAGTCTGACCTACCTAAAGTGAACAAATCCAAATCAATGGCTCTTAAGTTTGTTGATGATGTTGATGGTGGTGGATTTGATGATGAGCTCTCTGCTACAGAGATTGCGTATCTTGCCAAAAACTTTAAAAACTTTCTTAGGAATACCAACAGAAAGGCAAGAGGTACTTACACTGCTGAACCTAGAAATTTTAGGAAGAATGATCCCACTAAGGTTAATAACTTTGAAAAACCTAGAGAAAAATTTGGTCAATCTTCAAATAATTCTTTGGGTCCTCAGTGTTTTGGCTGTCAATGGTATGGCCATGTGAAATCTGAATGTCCTACATTCTTGAGAACTAAGGGTAAAGCTATGGCTGTAACCCTTAGCGATAATGAGGTTTCTGATGATGAGTCCAGTGGTGACGAGGATGGAAACTTCATTTCTTTCATTGCTACTGCTGTAGTCAATGAAAGCATATCTGTTGAAGAGAACCCTTCTGATGGGGAACTCTCTGAGGATGCAGATCTTCAAGAGGCCTACAATAAACTTTACAAAATTGCTGCAAGGGATGCTATGAATGTTAAACTTGGCCTGAAAAAAATTGAATCTTTTGAGCTTGAAAAGAAAAATTTGCTTGTTAAACTGTTTGATGCTAATGATCTTTTGAACAATGTTAAATCTGAGAACATGCTTTTGCTTGATAAAGTTAAAATTTTGGAACATGATTTACCTATTGCTAGATCTACTAGTTCTAAACTTGATCACATGTTGAATGTTCAAAAGTATCCTTCTGATAAATTTGGGTTAGGATATGTTGAAAGCATCTTTGATTCTGCATCCCATTCCACTATCTTTGTTCCGTCATCTTCTTCTGTACCTTCTGTGAGTGAGGTTGTGAGTGAAACTGTTAAACCCCCTGTGAGTGAGGTTGTTGAACCTGTAGAAGTTTCACCACATAAGAAGATTAGGGTAGACTTAAGAGAATCTAAACCTAAGGAGCCTACCAAATCTAAGGACAAGATGCATGGTAAACCTATTTGGGTTTGTCATTATTGTGGTAAGTATGGACACATTCGTCCTAACTGTTACAAGCTTCAAGGTGATAAGAGAGCAAATAAACCAAAAGTGCCTGTGCCTTAAGCATAAGATCCTATGGCACTAATTGGTGAATTGGTAAAGGTGTTAAACCTTTATTCTAATCCTGGAGTTGGGAATCACTCGAATGTGAATAAGAACTCCAATGCTCGTGGTGCATCTAAAAGGTTTTGGATGCAAAAGACTCAAACTAACTGAGTCTTTTTGACATGGTCCTTGTGCTTCATTGCTCTATTCTTTTGTGACCATTGTTCTTAGGTTTTTTTTGTGTTTTTTTTTTTGTTCTAGGACTTGCATTGCATTACATTCATGCATTTCATTCTAGGATTTACTTGTTTTCTCTTATAATAAAAAAAAAAAAAAAGGAGAAAAGGAGAAAGCAAAAACTATGTTTGACACTATTTTACTTGATTTTTGAAAACAAGGTTGGTCAATTTTTTTACACATGTCATGTCTTGTGTACCTTGTTTAACTTTGATGAACTTATTCATTACACTTGACTAGTTGAAGCTTTGTAGTGCATGTTGTGTGGGAAAGATGTGTGTGGTTTTTAATCACTTTGTCTTAATCTTGAAGTCACATGCTATTTGACTGTCGGACTTGATCATTTTGAGAAAGGCATAAATAACCATCTCACCACTGTTCACTAGCCAATCATGAACACCTTAGTGCATATCATAAGATTTTATGCTCGAGAAAGTATAGCACATGCACAAAAAGAACATAAGGTGTAACCTCAATTAAATTAAAACTGGTGTGTACTATTAGGCTTGATGCCAATTCACTTAATTCAAACCGGTGTGTACTATTAGGCTTGATGCCAATTCACAAAAATAATAGGCAAAAATGCAAGAAACTTACATGATTGCAAGCTTTTGTTCTAGGAGATGTGAGAGTTATAGGATGTAACTCTTTAGGTGATAGTCTCTTTTAAATTCTATGTGATGAATTTTGTAGACTTTGTGATTGATTGCTATTCACATATCACCTCACATGTATCTCAAATTTTTGCTAATATCACACACTACACAAGTTACTCTTTGTTAAACACTGTACATGCTAGTGTGTGTGTTTTTGGTCTGACCAACCAAGTTTGAAAATATCTTGAGATTTGTGCACAACATATTTGTTGCTTAAGAAAATTCAATGGGAGAATGATTGAAACTTGTTTTTGAGAAAATTGGGTTTAAAATTTGGGTTTTTGAAAAAGCATTCCATCTCATACTCATGCATTTTGATTTCGTTGTTCTAATGCTTTGAGGAGTTGTTTTTAAAATTAGGTTTGTGTTTTTCAAAACTGTAATTTTTCTCAAAATTTTTGTGAGCCTCTGCTCAGTTCGATCGATCCATCCTGATTTTCGATCGATCGAAAAAGTGCTCTAATTTGTTTCAAAATGTCTGTTTCATTTGATCGATCGAATGTAATTTTCAATTGATCGAAGATTGTGGAAAAGTTTTTTTTTTAAAGTTCAGATCTGACTTTTTCAAACATTTTTTCAAAAAGTTTTCAAACTTTTTCTTTCTCTCTCCGACGAGGCAAGGCTCCACAATCAATTTTTTGACGTTTTCTTCCAAAATTTTTGCAAGATTTCTCTTTTCTTAAGCCGGTAAGACTCTTTTACCCTGCTTTTTGAATTTATTTTCATGATTTCATGCATAAATCCATGCATTTGAGGGAGATTTTCGGACTTAGCATTTTTGGGATTTCTGTTGATTCAAGCCCTATTTTGTGCAATTGATCATTGGGTTTTTGTGGGGACACATCATAAACATGATCCTTACCTGTTAATTTGATCAATTTTGAGTTTGGTGAAAAATTGAAAAATCTAGGGTTTGTTCTTGATCCGAATTAGGGCTTTTGTGAAATTAAGTTGAATTTGATGAAATTGGCTTGTTGTTTTGATGAAATTAGGCATTATAATCTATGTGCTGTGTTTTGTAATGCCCAATTCATCAATTTGTTTAAAAATTTCAACAAGTGGTTTTCAATTTTTGGGGTTTTTGTTAGAAATTTCCTGCTCAGGCCAATTTTGTCAATTTTAATCTCAATTGAACTTAATTTTTTACTGCATTAGTACATGCATCATGTCATTGTATTTGTTCATGCATCATATAGATTTTTATTCTATTTTTTTTGTGCTAACTTGCAGTCTGCCCTTGGTTTTGTTTTATTCTTTTTGGTTTTTCCTTGTGTTTCTGTCCTTTCCTTAGCATCATGCCTAGGAAGACTAGAGCCCATAGGTCTATTCCCTCTCCTTCTCCTCCCCCACCTTCCTTTGATAGTGAGAGGTTTCCGAGTGAGAAAAATCAAGAGATTTATGAGACTCTAAACCTTAAGAGAAAAGTTTGGGCTGAGCGTTCTGTCACCTTTTATGAGGTTGATCCTGCCATTAGGGCAAACTTTGAGCATAGGGGCTGGTTACCTTTATTGGATGTGTCTGATCCTCCTCCTCTAGTTACCCTGATTAGAGAGTTCTTCTCGAACACCTCTATACGCGTCTATGATTCCAACACTCTTATTAAGAGTTGGATATGAGGCGTAGAGTATGTTATTACTCCTACGGTAGTGGCTGATGCTCTAGAGGTACCTTTGGTACAGCACCCTGTCTATCCTTATGATGAGTCACCTGAGCTGAGTGATGTCATGTCTTACATCACTGGGTCTTCTATCCAGTGGGGTTCTGATCCTCGGATCATTACCGCTGAGCTTCCTGAGACTGTCTTTCTCTTCTTTAGGATAGCGTGCCACTCTCTTTAGCCCATTTCTCATCTGCACACCATTCCTCTCGAGAGGTGTGTATTTTTGTACGCTCTTGTCATTGATGCTCCTATCAGTTTTCCTCATCTGTTTCTTCGTTCTTTGAACGAAATTTATAGGAGTTCATCTACAGCTCATGCTCTTGTTCATTCTATCTTTATTCATAGGATTTTGCTTCATCTTGGTTTAGATGATTTCCCTTCTTCTGAGCCCGTTCATGTGATTGCTCCCATAGGTGCCTCTTTCCTTAGACAGAGGGCTGCTCATCTTCGAGCTGGCTCTAAACACTCTAGGTCTGAGCCTTTTGGTACTGCACCCCCTTCTTCTTCTACAGGTCCAGCTCGTGAGGCTGTTCCTGATCCTGTAGGTGCTGCTGCTGCTGCTGTTCCTCTACCTCCTGCGGCTGACTTCGATGTCCGTCGTACCTTGGAGATTGTCATAACTGTTTAGGCGGCTCATGGTCAGCTTTTGGTGGACTTGTTCGATGAGATTCGTGCTTTGAGAGCGGATTTGGCGCATCTTCGTTCATCCTCACCACCTCCTTTTGATGATGGCCTGTGATGTCCTTTGGCATTTTGTCACAAAAAGGGAGAGTAGAGTTTGGATACTTGTAGAGGGGTTTTTGTAGCTAGAGGAAGTTTTTGTTACTTTTTGAGGAGCTAGTGGAGTTTTTGAGATTAGATTGTATCTAGGTGCTTCACTATGTATACTTTCTTTTTAGGCTATACTTGTAGGGAAATACATTTTTTTTTTATATATATGATTCTTGATTCTATGTGTTCACTGTTTATTGATTTATATTTATGAGTTATTCATTGATATATGTCTTTATTATACGTTGTGTGAACTTTCAAGAATGTGTTTATTTTTGGTGTATCTAACCTAGGGGGAGAGTTAGATTACATATCTGTTGATTTATTGTTTTTTTGTCACACATGCATTTATGCATTTGTTGAGTGTTTCAGGAATATACAGGTGGATTCAATTTGGCTGCTGTCTACACTTGCAACTGATGGATAGTAGTTAGGATTGAATTTGGTTTATGAGCATTACCTTTTGTAAAGGGCTTTTTATTGTAAACTTTGAGCTTTTAGTTTGTGTTTTGTCACGGATTGCCAAAGGGGGAGTTTGTTAGGTTCTAAGGTCTTAGGATTTTATGTATTTAGAACTTTAATTTGTAATGTTGGCAAACCATGATCAAAACAATGTATCTAGTTTTATTTAGGCTTGCTCAAAGTTGATCTATTAATGTAAAGTTGGAATCGAGTGGCTGCAGAAGTCTTTGGGACTTTCGGCCTGGCTCGATCGATCGAAGGACAGGCTCGATCGATCGAAAATTGCACAGGTTGAATTTTCTGCAGAATTTCCAATTCAGCCCTACTTCATTAAACGTTTAGGGTTTTATGTTTTTACCCTAGGTATTTAAACAAAACCCTAGCCACGTTTTTAGAGGTTGTCCATATTGCATTGTTGCTCATACATTGCGGTTTTGTGTAAATCTCTTGTGAGATCTAGAGGAGCTTTCACTTACACAAAGTTTAGGGTTTTCAAGATTGAGATTACTTCAACATCTTGATGATCAACATAGTTGCAACCATTGAAGCTTAAAGAATATCAAGCATGGGTGCTTGTAGCTGATTGAAGAATTCAAGAAAGAAGGAGTCTGTGGATTCGGAGCTTGCACGTGGTCGTGTCAGTAAGTTCTACTGGTGGATAGCATTAGGAAGTCGAGTGGGGAGCTTGTAGTTCTTTTGTAAGAACTTCAATTCTTTCATAGTGAATTCTGTTTTGCCTTGAGGATCGGTGGGTCAAATCCTCCCCAGGTTTTTTGTCGTGTGGTTTCCTGAGTGATCATATCATTGTGTCTTTTATTATTCCGCTGCTTTATTCTTTTGATATGATTATTTGATTGCTTTAACCTAGTATTGCATAACTTGACTAAGTAACAACTTGGCTAATTAATCTAGGCTACGCAATCTGGTTGTTTTTAAGGAGTCTAAAACCCAACAAAGTAAAAAATTCAGCCTAAGTCTCATAATTCAAAATAAATCAAATGAGCAATTTTAAATTACATATTTACATTACCCCATCCACCATGGTTGGGTAGCCAAAAAATATAAATTGATAATTCATGAAATTACATTTTTACACTTAAAAATAAAATCTAATAGTGTAGGTTGGGTAAGTCACTTAGATTGAAAATTTTGTCAACATGACTCCCGCACAACTCGAGTTTGGAAAAAGAAAAAGAAAACAAATCAAGTTATCAACCCATGTAAAAAAATTCATATCGTTGGGTTAGATCTGAACGGTTTAGACCCCTTAAACAATAACCAGATTGCGTAGCCTAGATTAATTAGCCAAGTTGTTACTTAGTCAAATTATGTAATTCTAGGTTAAAACAATCACAAGATCATATCATGCATATAAAACAAATAAAGCAGCGGAAAATAAAGAACACAAGATATGATCACCCAGGAAACCACACCGGAAAAACCTGGGGAGGATTTTACCCACCGATCCTCAAGGCAAAACGGAATCCACTAAGAAAGAATTGAAGTTCTTACAAAAGGACTTACAAGCTCCCCGCTTGACTTCCTAATGCTACCCACCAGTAGTAACTTCCTGACACGACCACGCGCAGGCTCCGAGACCACGGACTACTTCTTTCTTTGTATTCCTTCTTCAAGTACAAGCTCCTCACTTGTTTTTCTCTTTAAGCTTTAATGGCTGCAACCTAGTTGATCATCAAGATGTTGATATGATCTCAATCTTGAAAACCCTAAGCTTTGTGTAAAGGAAAGCTCCTCTAGATCTCACAAGAGATTTACACAAAACCGCAATACATGAGCAACAATACAACTTGTGCAACTCTGAAAAACGTGGCTAGGGTTTGCCTTATATACCTAGAGCAAAAACATAAAAACCTAGACGTTTAAAGAGTTAGGGCTGAGTTGGAATTCTGCAGAAAAACGCATCTGGGCCGACTTTCGATCGATCGAGTCTAACCTTCGATCGATCGAGCCAGGCCGAGAAGCCCCAATGCTTCTGCAGTCACTCGATTCCAACTTTACAATATTAAACCAACTTTGAGCAAACTTAAACAAGACTAAATACATTGTTTTGATCATGGTTTGCCAACATTACATATTAGAGTTCTAAATACATAAAATCCTAAGACCTTAGAACCTAACAAACTCCCCCTTTGGCAATCCGTGACAAAACACACAATAAAAGCTCAAAGTTTACAAGAATAGCCCTTTACATGATAATGCTCATAAAGAAAAGTTCAACCTAACTACTATCCATCGGTTGCAAGTGTAGACAGCAGCTTGGTCGAATCAACCTGTATATTCCTGAAATACTCAACAAACACATAAACGCATGTGTGGCAGCAAATAGTATATAAACAGGTATAATATTCTTGTAAGATTCACACAACACAAAATAAAGAAATATATCAATGAAGCAACTCATAAATATAAATCAATAAGCAGTGAATCATAAAGACAACAAGAATCAAAAGAAACATGTATATCAATATATCAATCAATGTTACTCCCCCTAACATGAATATCCCAAAAATGATATACAAAGTGAAGCACCTAGATACAATCTAAATAAACTCCACAAAAATATCCATGCTACAAAAAATTTCTCCCCCTAACACAAAAAATATCTCCCCCTATCAACAAAAACTCTACTACTAGTCAAAACTCTACTCCCCCTTTTTGTGACGGAATGCCAAAGAGCATCATAGACCATCATCAAAAGGAGGTGGTGAGGAAGAACGAAGATGCGCCAAATCCGCTCGCAGAGCACGAATCTCGTCGAACAGATCCACCAAAAGCTGACCATGAGCCGCCTGAACGGTCATGACAGTCTCCAGAGTACGACGAACATCGAAGTCAGCCGCAGAAGGTGGAGGAACAGCAGCAGCACCTACAGAATCTGGAACAGCCTCACCAGCAGGACCTGTAGAAGAAGAAGGAGGGGCGCTACTAGAGGGATCAGACCTAGGGTGTTTAGAACCAGCTCGAAGATGAGCGGCCCTCTGTCTAAGGAAAGACGCACCTATAGGAGCTATCACATGAACAGGCTCAGAAGCAGGGAAGTCCTCTAAACCTAGATAAAGTAAAATCCTATGAATGAAAATAGGATGGACAAGGGCATGGGCAGTAGATGAACTCCTATAAACTTCGTTCAAAGAACGAAGAAAAAAATGGGGGAAACTAATAGGAGCATCTGTGACAAGAGCGTACAAAAAGACACACCTCTCAAGAGGAATGGTGTGCAGATGAGATATGGGCCAGAGTGAATGACAGGCTATCCTAAAGAATAGATATGTAGTCTCAGGAAGCTCAGCGGTGGTGATCCGAGGATCAGAACCCCACTGGATAGAAGATCCAGTGATGTAGGACATGACATCACTCAGCTCAGGTGACTCATCATAGGGGTAAACAGGATCACTAACCAATGGTACCTCTAGAGCATCAGCCACTACCTGAGGAGTAATGGAGTACTCTACACCTCGTATCCAACTCCTAACTAGAGTGTTGGAATCATAGATGCGGACAGAGAGGTTCGAGAAGAACTCTCTAATCAAGGTAGCCGGAGGTGGAGGGTCAGACACGGTCAACAAAGGTAACCAACCCCTACGCTCAAAGTTTGCCCTAATGGCAGGATCTAACTCATCTAAACGAACAGAACGCTCAGCCCAAGCCTTCCTATTGAGGTTTAAAGTCTCAAAGGTCTCTTGGTTTTTCTCAGAGGGGAACCGCTCACTATCAAAGGTAGGTGAGGGTGGAGTAGGAGTGGGAATGGTCCTACGAGCTCTAGTCTTCCTAGGCATGGTGCTAAGGAATAGGACAGAGACACAAAGAGAAAACCAAAAAGAACAGAGAAAATAAAACCAAGGCAGACTGCAAGTTAGCACAAAAAAATATAGAATCAAAATCTATATGATGCATGAATCATTAATGATGATATGATGCATGAACTAATGCAGTGATGAGGATAAAATTAAGTTTAATTTGCATAAAATTGGCTTGAACATAGAGTTTCTCAACAAAAACCCAAAAAATTTGATAACCATTTGAAAATTTTTGCAACAAATTGATGAATTAACCATTATACACTATTTGAAACAGTTTATAACAGCCAATTGCAACAATAACACAAGCCAATTTCAACAATTAAACCCAATTTTACAAAAAGCCCCAATTCGGATCAAACATAAACCCTAGAAATTCAATTTTTCACAAAAGCCAAAATTGATCAATTTAAACATACAAGAACAGGAGTATATAGTGTCCCCAACAAAACCCATTGATCAATTTCACATGAATAGGTCCGAATCAACAAAAATCCCAATGTGAAAAGTTCCGAAAATCTCCTCCTAAAATGCATGAAAAATGCATGAAATCAAGTAAATAGACTCAAAAGCAAGGGTATAAGAGACATACCGGCTTGAGGAGAGAGAGATTATGCAAAAAGTTTGGAAGAAAACGACAAAAACTTGAATCTTTTGGGCTTGCCTCGTCGGAGAGAGAAAAAGGAAAAGGTTTGAAAAAATATTTGAACTTTGAAAAAGTCAGATTTCCCTTTTTAAAAAGCATATTCACGATGTTCGATCGATCGAGAATTACATTCGATCGATCGAAAGTGACAGACGTTTTGGCACTTTCTGAGGCACTTTTTCGATCAATCGAGAAACACCCTCGATCGATCGAAATGGGCAAAAATACATTGAATTTTGGAAAAACACAGTTTTGAAAATTTGCAAACCCAATTTTTTGAAACAACTCCTCAAAGCATTTGAACAAGGAATATAAAATGCATGAGTATGAGATGGAATGCATTTTCAAAAACCCAAAAATTTTATACCCACTTCTCTCAAACACAAGTTTTAATTTTCTTCCAAATTAATTTTCTTAAGCAACAAATATGATGTGCACAAATCTCAAGTTATTTTTCAAACTTGGTTGGTCGGACCAAGAACACACACACTAGCATGTACAGTGTTTAACAAAGAGTAACTTGTGTAGTGTGTGAAACTAGCAAAGACTTGAGATACATGTGAGGTGATAAGTGAATGGCAATCAAACACAAAGTCTACACAATTCATCACATAGAATTAAAAGAGACTATCACCTAAAGAGTTACATCCTATAACTCCCACATCTCCTAGAACAAAAGCTTGCAATCATGTAAGTTTCTTTCATTTTTGCCTCTTATTTATATATGAATTGGCATTCAGCCTAATAGTACACACCGGTTTGAATTAAGTGAATTGGCATCAAGCCTAATAGTACACACCAGTTTTAATTTAATTTGAGGCTACACCTTATGTTCTTTTTGTGCATGTGCTACACTTTCTCGAGCACTAAATCTTATGATATGCACTAAGGTGTTCATGATTGGCTAGTGAGCAGTGGTGAGATGGTTATTTATGCCTTTCTCAATAGGATCAAGTCCGACAGTCAACAACATGTGACTTCATGATTAAGGCCAAGTGATTAAGAACCACACACATCTTTCCCACACAACATGCACTACAAAGTTTCAACTAGTTATGTGCAACAATTAAGCTCATCAAAGTTAAACAAGGTACACAAGACATGACATGTGTAAAAAGAATGACCAACCTTGTTTTCAAAATTCAAGAAAAATTGTGTTCAGCACAGATTTTGCTTTCTCCCCTTTTTTTTTTTTTTTTTTTTTTTTTATTATTATTATCAAAAGAGAAAACAAATAAATCCTAGAATGAAATGCATGTATGTAATGCAATGCAAGTCCTAGAACAAAAGAAAAACACAACAAAAAAAATGGTCACAACAGAATAGAGCAATGAAGCACAAGGACCATGGAAACCAAAAGCTAGGGACAACGAAGCACACCAATCACTTGACGAAGTGTCTCAAACTTACTTCCATCAAGTGGTTTGGTAAAGATGTCAGCGTTTTGACGATCAGTAGGGATATATTCAAGAGCAACTATTTTCTTTTCAACCAAATCCCTAATGAAATGATACCTAAGCTCTATGTGCTTGGTCTTAGAATGCTGAACCGGATTCTTAGAAATATCTATAGCACTAGAGTTATCACAATAGACAACCATGGTATCTTGAGGAATCCCATAATCACCCAAAAGTTTCTTCATCCAAAGGAGCTGTGAACAACAACTCCCGGCAGCAATATATTCTGCCTCAGCAGTGGATAGAGAAACAGAATTCTGCTTCTTGCTCATCCAAGCCACAAGATTGGCTCCTACATAAAAACACCCTCCAGTGGTGCTTTTTCTGTCATCAGCATTACCAGCCCAATCAGAATCAGAAAATCCAGCAAGAGACAAGTTGGACTCCTTGCTATAAAATAAACCATAATCACAGGTTCCACTCACATATTTTAAAATCCTTTTAACAGCATTTAGATGAGAAACCTTAGGATTAGACTGGAATCTAGAACATACACCAACACTAAAAGATATATCAGGACGACTAGCAGTCAAGTACAAAAGACAACCTATCATGCTTCTATACAAAGTAACATCAACAGACTCACCTGATGGATCAATTGTCAGCTTTGCATTTGCCGCCATCGGCGTTCTAGCATGAGTAGCCTTGTCAAGTCCGAATCTTTTAACCAAATTCCTTGCATATTTAGCTTGATTGATGTAGATTCCTGTCTCAGTTTGCTTTACCTGCAATCCCAAAAAATAGGTTAGTTCTCCAACCATGCTCATTTCAAACATCGCCTTCATTTCATCTGCAAAAGAATGAGCAAGAGAATCATTAGTAGCACCAAAAACAATATCATCAACATAAATTTGAGCTACAACAAAACCAGTCTTATCCTTTCTTATGAAGAGTGTTGTATCTGCAGATCCCCTTTGAAATCCATGCTCAGTGAGATATGCAGTCAATCTTTCATACCAAGCCCGAGGAGCTTGCTTCAACCCATAAAGAGCTCTCTTCAATTTGTAGACATCATCAGGTCTATGAGGATCTACAAAGCCTTTAGGTTGTTCAACATACACTTCTTCTTGTAACATTCCATTCAAGAAAGCACTCTTGACATCCATCTGATATAGCTTGAAGTTGAGGTGACTTGCAATAGCCAATAATATCCGGATGGATTCTAACCTTGCTACTGGTGCAAATGTCTCATCAAAGTCAATTCCTTCCACCTGTGTGTACCCTTGTGCAACAAGTCTTGATTTGTTTCTGATCACAGTACCATGTTCATCTGACTTGTTCTTAAAGATCCACTTAGTTCCAATCACATTTACATTCTTTGGTCTAGGAACTAGTTCCCACACATCATTCCGAACAAATTGATGAAGTTCTTCATGCATGGAATTTACCCAATCAGCATCTTGAAGTGCTTCATCCACCTTCTTCGGTTCAAATTGGGACAAATAGCATGAGTGAGTGATTACATTCAATGCTTTTGATCTTAACCTTATGTTATCATTCAGGCTGCCCAATATATTTGTGGAGGGATGATTTAGTCTCACTCTAGAGGATGGACCTTTGACTAAGGAAGTGGAAGTTCTTTTCTGTGCAGATGAGGGACTGAGTTGACTTTGTTCCTGTCGAGTGTCACGAACTGGAGTGGATGGTTCTGAACTTGAAGGTACTGAGACAGTATCATTTAACACCAACAACTCTTCCTCACTATGTTTAACAACATCCTCATTAAGGAGAGTGTTATTTACTTCTAAGGGCTCATCTTGAGCAGGAACAGTGCTTTCTGAACACACTTCATCATTTATCACAACATTTGAGGATTCCATGACTGTTTTGGTTCTCAAATTGTACACTCTATAAGCTCTGCTGGTGGAGGAATATCCCAGAAAGTATCCTTTGTCGCTTTTGGCATCAAATTTTTCCAGGTTCTCTCTATCACGTAGAATGTAGCAGTCACTGCCAAATATCCTGAAGTATTTGACAACAGGCTTCTTCCCTCTCCAGAGTTCATAGGGAGTCTTCTTAGAGTCAGGTCTAAAATACACCCGATTGAGTGTATGGCAAGCAGTATTGACTGCTTCTCCCCAGAAAGACTTTGGCAAATTTTTGTTGTGAAGCATGACTCGTGCCATTTCCTGAACAACCCTATTTTTCCTTTCCACAATCCCATTCTGTTGAGGAGTCTTGGGAGATGAGAACTCTTGGTGAGTGCCTTGCTCATTGCAGAAAGTAGCCAGCTTGGTATTTTCAAACTCTTTTCCATGATCACTTCTGATTCTGGCTATCACAGTATCTTTCTCAACTTGCAATTTCTTGCACAAATGAATCATCTTCTCAGGAGCTTCAGCTTTATCCTTCAAAAGTATAGCCCAAGTATATCTAGTAAAGTCATCCACGACAACTAGAATATACTTCTTTCCACCCAGACTCTGAACTCTCGCAGGACCCATGAGATCAATGTGTAGTAACTCTAAAGGTCTTGACGTTTGAACACTAGTCACAGATGGATGCTTGGATTTTACTTGTTTACCTATCTGACATGGTCCACAAATGCACTTCTCTATCTTCTCAAATCTAGGTAAACCTATAACTGCCTCACATTTTGAAATCTTTTCTAACTGCTTATGACTGGCATGCCCCAACCGTTGATGCCACAGATCAACTTGATCAATCTTTGCGCTAAAGCACTTGTTGTTTACACTTGGTGTTATTCCATAGCAGTTGTCAGCTGTCCTCACACCAACACTCATACAATCACCTCCTCCATCAAGTATCTCACACTCATACTTGGTGAAGAGGACATTTAAACCCTTGTCGCAAATCTGACTAATGCTGAGTAAATTGGCTTTCAATCCATCAACATACCAAACATCTTCAAACATTGGCAAACCTGGAATATCCACAGTACCAATGCCTCTGATCACAGATTTACTTCCATCTCCAAAGGTAACTGTCCCAATCTTTCCTTCAAAAAGTGTTTTGAACAAGTCTTTATTTCCTGTCATGTGCCTGGAACAACCACTATCCAAATACCAATGACAAGAATCATGTGCCTTTAAGGCGGTTAAAGCAGTATAGCAAACATAATTCTTATCACATGTGATTATGCCAAAATACTTAATGAAAGATTTAACTAAAACAACAAATGGCAAAGACAGTAAGTAGATAGGTTGACTAATAAGCAAAAAGATTTTCAAAACATCCATGACAACTGGGGTCAAGGATCAGCTCAGAGATAAAGATCTCAACAACAAAGAGCTACCGGCTCTGATACCACTTGAACGGTTTAGACCCCTTAAACAATAACCAGATTGCGTAGCCTAGATTAATTAGCCAAGTTGTTACTTAGTCAAATTATGTAATTCTAGGTTAAAACAATCACAAGATCATATCATGCATATAAAACAAATAAAGCAGCGGAAAATAAAGAACACAAGATATGATCACCCAGGAAACCACACCGGAAAAACCTGGGGAGGATTTTACCCACCGATCCTCAAGGCAAAACGGAATCCACTAAGAAAGAATTGAAGTTCTTACAAAAGGACTTACAAGCTCCCCGCTTGACTTCCTAATGCTACCCACCAGTAGTAACTTCCTGACACGACCACGCGCAGGCTCCGAGACCACGGACTACTTCTTTCTTTGTATTCCTTCTTCAAGTACAAGCTCCTCACTTGTTTTTCTCTTTAAGCTTTAATGGCTGCAACCTAGTTGATCATCAAGATGTTGATATGATCTCAATCTTGAAAACCCTAAGCTTTGTGTAAAGGAAAGCTCCTCTAGATCTCACAAGAGATTTACACAAAACCGCAATACATGAGCAACAATACAACTTGTGCAACTCTGAAAAACGTGGCTAGGGTTTGCCTTATATACCTAGAGCAAAAACATAAAAACCTAGACGTTTAAAGAGTTAGGGCTGAGTTGGAATTCTGCAGAAAAACGCATCTGGGCCGACTTTCGATCGATCGAGTCTAACCTTCGATCGATCGAGCCAGGCCGAGAAGCCCCAATGCTTCTGCAGTCACTCGATTCCAACTTTACAATATTAAACCAACTTTGAGCAAACTTAAACAAGACTAAATACATTGTTTTGATCATGGTTTGCCAACATTACATATTAGAGTTCTAAATACATAAAATCCTAAGACCTTAGAACCTAACAAACTCCCCCTTTGGCAATCCGTGACAAAACACACAATAAAAGCTCAAAGTTTACAAGAATAGCCCTTTACATGATAATGCTCATAAAGAAAAGTTCAACCTAACTACTATCCATCGGTTGCAAGTGTAGACAGCAGCTTGGTCGAATCAACCTGTATATTCCTGAAATACTCAACAAACACATAAACGCATGTGTGGCAGCAAATAGTATATAAACAGGTATAATATTCTTGTAAGATTCACACAACACAAAATAAAGAAATATATCAATGAAGCAACTCATAAATATAAATCAATAAGCAGTGAATCATAAAGACAACAAGAATCAAAAGAAACATGTATATCAATATATCAATCAATGTTACTCCCCCTAACATGAATATCCCAAAAATGATATACAAAGTGAAGCACCTAGATACAATCTAAATAAACTCCACAAAAATATCCATGCTACAAAAAATTTCTCCCCCTAACACAAAAAATATCTCCCCCTATCAACAAAAACTCTACTACTAGTCAAAACTCTACTCCCCCTTTTTGTGACGGAATGCCAAAGAGCATCATAGACCATCATCAAAAGGAGGTGGTGAGGAAGAACGAAGATGCGCCAAATCCGCTCGCAGAGCACGAATCTCGTCGAACAGATCCACCAAAAGCTGACCATGAGCCGCCTGAACGGTCATGACAGTCTCCAGAGTACGACGAACATCGAAGTCAGCCGCAGAAGGTGGAGGAACAGCAGCAGCACCTACAGAATCTGGAACAGCCTCACCAGCAGGACCTGTAGAAGAAGAAGGAGGGGCGCTACTAGAGGGATCAGACCTAGGGTGTTTAGAACCAGCTCGAAGATGAGCGGCCCTCTGTCTAAGGAAAGACGCACCTATAGGAGCTATCACATGAACAGGCTCAGAAGCAGGGAAGTCCTCTAAACCTAGATAAAGTAAAATCCTATGAATGAAAATAGGATGGACAAGGGCATGGGCAGTAGATGAACTCCTATAAACTTCGTTCAAAGAACGAAGAAAAAAATGGGGGAAACTAATAGGAGCATCTGTGACAAGAGCGTACAAAAAGACACACCTCTCAAGAGGAATGGTGTGCAGATGAGATATGGGCCAGAGTGAATGACAGGCTATCCTAAAGAATAGATATGTAGTCTCAGGAAGCTCAGCGGTGGTGATCCGAGGATCAGAACCCCACTGGATAGAAGATCCAGTGATGTAGGACATGACATCACTCAGCTCAGGTGACTCATCATAGGGGTAAACAGGATCACTAACCAATGGTACCTCTAGAGCATCAGCCACTACCTGAGGAGTAATGGAGTACTCTACACCTCGTATCCAACTCCTAACTAGAGTGTTGGAATCATAGATGCGGACAGAGAGGTTCGAGAAGAACTCTCTAATCAAGGTAGCCGGAGGTGGAGGGTCAGACACGGTCAACAAAGGTAACCAACCCCTACGCTCAAAGTTTGCCCTAATGGCAGGATCTAACTCATCTAAACGAACAGAACGCTCAGCCCAAGCCTTCCTATTGAGGTTTAAAGTCTCAAAGGTCTCTTGGTTTTTCTCAGAGGGGAACCGCTCACTATCAAAGGTAGGTGAGGGTGGAGTAGGAGTGGGAATGGTCCTACGAGCTCTAGTCTTCCTAGGCATGGTGCTAAGGAATAGGACAGAGACACAAAGAGAAAACCAAAAAGAACAGAGAAAATAAAACCAAGGCAGACTGCAAGTTAGCACAAAAAAATATAGAATCAAAATCTATATGATGCATGAATCATTAATGATGATATGATGCATGAACTAATGCAGTGATGAGGATAAAATTAAGTTTAATTTGCATAAAATTGGCTTGAACATAGAGTTTCTCAACAAAAACCCAAAAAATTTGATAACCATTTGAAAATTTTTGCAACAAATTGATGAATTAACCATTATACACTATTTGAAACAGTTTATAACAGCCAATTGCAACAATAACACAAGCCAATTTCAACAATTAAACCCAATTTTACAAAAAGCCCCAATTCGGATCAAACATAAACCCTAGAAATTCAATTTTTCACAAAAGCCAAAATTGATCAATTTAAACATACAAGAACAGGAGTATATAGTGTCCCCAACAAAACCCATTGATCAATTTCACATGAATAGGTCCGAATCAACAAAAATCCCAATGTGAAAAGTTCCGAAAATCTCCTCCTAAAATGCATGAAAAATGCATGAAATCAAGTAAATAGACTCAAAAGCAAGGGTATAAGAGACATACCGGCTTGAGGAGAGAGAGATTATGCAAAAAGTTTGGAAGAAAACGACAAAAACTTGAATCTTTTGGGCTTGCCTCGTCGGAGAGAGAAAAAGGAAAAGGTTTGAAAAAATATTTGAACTTTGAAAAAGTCAGATTTCCCTTTTTAAAAAGCATATTCACGATGTTCGATCGATCGAGAATTACATTCGATCGATCGAAAGTGACAGACGTTTTGGCACTTTCTGAGGCACTTTTTCGATCAATCGAGAAACACCCTCGATCGATCGAAATGGGCAAAAATACATTGAATTTTGGAAAAACACAGTTTTGAAAATTTGCAAACCCAATTTTTTGAAACAACTCCTCAAAGCATTTGAACAAGGAATATAAAATGCATGAGTATGAGATGGAATGCATTTTCAAAAACCCAAAAATTTTATACCCACTTCTCTCAAACACAAGTTTTAATTTTCTTCCAAATTAATTTTCTTAAGCAACAAATATGATGTGCACAAATCTCAAGTTATTTTTCAAACTTGGTTGGTCGGACCAAGAACACACACACTAGCATGTACAGTGTTTAACAAAGAGTAACTTGTGTAGTGTGTGAAACTAGCAAAGACTTGAGATACATGTGAGGTGATAAGTGAATGGCAATCAAACACAAAGTCTACACAATTCATCACATAGAATTAAAAGAGACTATCACCTAAAGAGTTACATCCTATAACTCCCACATCTCCTAGAACAAAAGCTTGCAATCATGTAAGTTTCTTTCATTTTTGCCTCTTATTTATATATGAATTGGCATTCAGCCTAATAGTACACACCGGTTTGAATTAAGTGAATTGGCATCAAGCCTAATAGTACACACCAGTTTTAATTTAATTTGAGGCTACACCTTATGTTCTTTTTGTGCATGTGCTACACTTTCTCGAGCACTAAATCTTATGATATGCACTAAGGTGTTCATGATTGGCTAGTGAGCAGTGGTGAGATGGTTATTTATGCCTTTCTCAATAGGATCAAGTCCGACAGTCAACAACATGTGACTTCATGATTAAGGCCAAGTGATTAAGAACCACACACATCTTTCCCACACAACATGCACTACAAAGTTTCAACTAGTTATGTGCAACAATTAAGCTCATCAAAGTTAAACAAGGTACACAAGACATGACATGTGTAAAAAGAATGACCAACCTTGTTTTCAAAATTCAAGAAAAATTGTGTTCAGCACAGATTTTGCTTTCTCCCCTTTTTTTTTTTTTTTTTTTTTTTTTATTATTATTATCAAAAGAGAAAACAAATAAATCCTAGAATGAAATGCATGTATGTAATGCAATGCAAGTCCTAGAACAAAAGAAAAACACAACAAAAAAAATGGTCACAACAGAATAGAGCAATGAAGCACAAGGACCATGGAAACCAAAAGCTAGGGACAACGAAGCACACCAATCACTTGACGAAGTGTCTCAAACTTACTTCCATCAAGTGGTTTGGTAAAGATGTCAGCGTTTTGACGATCAGTAGGGATATATTCAAGAGCAACTATTTTCTTTTCAACCAAATCCCTAATGAAATGATACCTAAGCTCTATGTGCTTGGTCTTAGAATGCTGAACCGGATTCTTAGAAATATCTATAGCACTAGAGTTATCACAATAGACAACCATGGTATCTTGAGGAATCCCATAATCACCCAAAAGTTTCTTCATCCAAAGGAGCTGTGAACAACAACTCCCGGCAGCAATATATTCTGCCTCAGCAGTGGATAGAGAAACAGAATTCTGCTTCTTGCTCATCCAAGCCACAAGATTGGCTCCTACATAAAAACACCCTCCAGTGGTGCTTTTTCTGTCATCAGCATTACCAGCCCAATCAGAATCAGAAAATCCAGCAAGAGACAAGTTGGACTCCTTGCTATAAAATAAACCATAATCACAGGTTCCACTCACATATTTTAAAATCCTTTTAACAGCATTTAGATGAGAAACCTTAGGATTAGACTGGAATCTAGAACATACACCAACACTAAAAGATATATCAGGACGACTAGCAGTCAAGTACAAAAGACAACCTATCATGCTTCTATACAAAGTAACATCAACAGACTCACCTGATGGATCAATTGTCAGCTTTGCATTTGCCGCCATCGGCGTTCTAGCATGAGTAGCCTTGTCAAGTCCGAATCTTTTAACCAAATTCCTTGCATATTTAGCTTGATTGATGTAGATTCCTGTCTCAGTTTGCTTTACCTGCAATCCCAAAAAATAGGTTAGTTCTCCAACCATGCTCATTTCAAACATCGCCTTCATTTCATCTGCAAAAGAATGAGCAAGAGAATCATTAGTAGCACCAAAAACAATATCATCAACATAAATTTGAGCTACAACAAAACCAGTCTTATCCTTTCTTATGAAGAGTGTTGTATCTGCAGATCCCCTTTGAAATCCATGCTCAGTGAGATATGCAGTCAATCTTTCATACCAAGCCCGAGGAGCTTGCTTCAACCCATAAAGAGCTCTCTTCAATTTGTAGACATCATCAGGTCTATGAGGATCTACAAAGCCTTTAGGTTGTTCAACATACACTTCTTCTTGTAACATTCCATTCAAGAAAGCACTCTTGACATCCATCTGATATAGCTTGAAGTTGAGGTGACTTGCAATAGCCAATAATATCCGGATGGATTCTAACCTTGCTACTGGTGCAAATGTCTCATCAAAGTCAATTCCTTCCACCTGTGTGTACCCTTGTGCAACAAGTCTTGATTTGTTTCTGATCACAGTACCATGTTCATCTGACTTGTTCTTAAAGATCCACTTAGTTCCAATCACATTTACATTCTTTGGTCTAGGAACTAGTTCCCACACATCATTCCGAACAAATTGATGAAGTTCTTCATGCATGGAATTTACCCAATCAGCATCTTGAAGTGCTTCATCCACCTTCTTCGGTTCAAATTGGGACAAATAGCATGAGTGAGTGATTACATTCAATGCTTTTGATCTTAACCTTATGTTATCATTCAGGCTGCCCAATATATTTGTGGAGGGATGATTTAGTCTCACTCTAGAGGATGGACCTTTGACTAAGGAAGTGGAAGTTCTTTTCTGTGCAGATGAGGGACTGAGTTGACTTTGTTCCTGTCGAGTGTCACGAACTGGAGTGGATGGTTCTGAACTTGAAGGTACTGAGACAGTATCATTTAACACCAACAACTCTTCCTCACTATGTTTAACAACATCCTCATTAAGGAGAGTGTTATTTACTTCTAAGGGCTCATCTTGAGCAGGAACAGTGCTTTCTGAACACACTTCATCATTTATCACAACATTTGAGGATTCCATGACTGTTTTGGTTCTCAAATTGTACACTCTATAAGCTCTGCTGGTGGAGGAATATCCCAGAAAGTATCCTTTGTCGCTTTTGGCATCAAATTTTTCCAGGTTCTCTCTATCACGTAGAATGTAGCAGTCACTGCCAAATATCCTGAAGTATTTGACAACAGGCTTCTTCCCTCTCCAGAGTTCATAGGGAGTCTTCTTAGAGTCAGGTCTAAAATACACCCGATTGAGTGTATGGCAAGCAGTATTGACTGCTTCTCCCCAGAAAGACTTTGGCAAATTTTTGTTGTGAAGCATGACTCGTGCCATTTCCTGAACAACCCTATTTTTCCTTTCCACAATCCCATTCTGTTGAGGAGTCTTGGGAGATGAGAACTCTTGGTGAGTGCCTTGCTCATTGCAGAAAGTAGCCAGCTTGGTATTTTCAAACTCTTTTCCATGATCACTTCTGATTCTGGCTATCACAGTATCTTTCTCAACTTGCAATTTCTTGCACAAATGAATCATCTTCTCAGGAGCTTCAGCTTTATCCTTCAAAAGTATAGCCCAAGTATATCTAGTAAAGTCATCCACGACAACTAGAATATACTTCTTTCCACCCAGACTCTGAACTCTCGCAGGACCCATGAGATCAATGTGTAGTAACTCTAAAGGTCTTGACGTTTGAACACTAGTCACAGATGGATGCTTGGATTTTACTTGTTTACCTATCTGACATGGTCCACAAATGCACTTCTCTATCTTCTCAAATCTAGGTAAACCTATAACTGCCTCACATTTTGAAATCTTTTCTAACTGCTTATGACTGGCATGCCCCAACCGTTGATGCCACAGATCAACTTGATCAATCTTTGCGCTAAAGCACTTGTTGTTTACACTTGGTGTTATTCCATAGCAGTTGTCAGCTGTCCTCACACCAACACTCATACAATCACCTCCTCCATCAAGTATCTCACACTCATA
The DNA here is from genome assembly GCA_023736055.1 of Quercus glauca. NCBI lineage: Eukaryota > Viridiplantae > Streptophyta > Magnoliopsida > Fagales > Fagaceae > Quercus > Quercus glauca. Next base: position 17,999,210 of record CM043322.1, on the reverse strand, counting down.
CTTGGTGAAGAGGACATTTAAACCCTTGTCGCAAATCTGACTAATGCTGAGTAAATTGGCTTTCAATCCATCAACATACCAAACATCTTCAAACATTGGCAAACCTGGAATATCCACAGTACCAATGCCTCTGATCACAGATTTACTTCCATCTCCAAAGGTAACTGTCCCAATCTTTCCTTCAAAAAGTGTTTTGAACAAGTCTTTATTTCCTGTCATGTGCCTGGAACAACCACTATCCAAATACCAATGACAAGAATCATGTGCCTTTAAGGCGGTTAAAGCAGTATAGCAAACATAATTCTTATCACATGTGATTATGCCAAAATACTTAATGAAAGATTTAACTAAAACAACAAATGGCAAAGACAGTAAGTAGATAGGTTGACTAATAAGCAAAAAGATTTTCAAAACATCCATGACAACTGGGGTCAAGGATCAGCTCAGAGATAAAGATCTCAACAACAAAGAGCTACCGGCTCTGATACCACTTGAACGGTTTAGACCCCTTAAACAATAACCAGATTGCGTAGCCTAGATTAATTAGCCAAGTTGTTACTTAGTCAAATTATGTAATTCTAGGTTAAAACAATCACAAGATCATATCATGCATATAAAACAAATAAAGCAGCGGAAAATAAAGAACACAAGATATGATCACCCAGGAAACCACACCGGAAAAACCTGGGGAGGATTTTACCCACCGATCCTCAAGGCAAAACGGAATCCACTAAGAAAGAATTGAAGTTCTTACAAAAGGACTTACAAGCTCCCCGCTTGACTTCCTAATGCTACCCACCAGTAGTAACTTCCTGACACGACCACGCGCAGGCTCCGAGACCACGGACTACTTCTTTCTTTGTATTCCTTCTTCAAGTACAAGCTCCTCACTTGTTTTTCTCTTTAAGCTTTAATGGCTGCAACCTAGTTGATCATCAAGATGTTGATATGATCTCAATCTTGAAAACCCTAAGCTTTGTGTAAAGGAAAGCTCCTCTAGATCTCACAAGAGATTTACACAAAACCGCAATACATGAGCAACAATACAACTTGTGCAACTCTGAAAAACGTGGCTAGGGTTTGCCTTATATACCTAGAGCAAAAACATAAAAACCTAGACGTTTAAAGAGTTAGGGCTGAGTTGGAATTCTGCAGAAAAACGCATCTGGGCCGACTTTCGATCGATCGAGTCTAACCTTCGATCGATCGAGCCAGGCCGAGAAGCCCCAATGCTTCTGCAGTCACTCGATTCCAACTTTACAATATTAAACCAACTTTGAGCAAACTTAAACAAGACTAAATACATTGTTTTGATCATGGTTTGCCAACATTACATATTAGAGTTCTAAATACATAAAATCCTAAGACCTTAGAACCTAACAAGATCGGTCCATTGGAATGGTGGATGCACAACCCTTAGTGAAAACATTTTGAAAATGAGAGAGAGAGAGAGAGAGAGAGAGAGAGAGAGAGAGACCTTTTGTGTGTGATTGTTGCCCCATTCCACAACGAACTTAAGAGAGGTGCACTTGCTATTGTCCCTAATGGGCCAGTAGTGCTCCAATGTCACCATTCCTCTAATGAAGAAATCATAATAATGAGGCCTTATGAGCAATGTCATTGAGTCACATGCTAAAATGTACTTCTCACTTACAGACCATGCCCATCCCTCTATATAAATCTTATATCTGGCACAAAGCACACTTTTCTCAATTAAAAAGAGGAAAAAATACAACAGTTCAAATGGAAATAAAATTGTTCTTTGATATTGTTTTTATAACTACCTATGAGTGCATTGGTCTTCTAAATTTGATTGTTTGTAACCTTGTTTAGATTCTTGCACCCAGTCCTGAAGTTAGAGCGCATCAATTTTTTTTTTGCAACATATATATGTAGGAGAATGATCAACATCTGTGAGTAAACAAGAAGAATGTATATTAACTTGTATATATAGGTGAGTGTTCCAGTCATCTTTGTCTGAGACGATGCACTTCAAAAGGTCATTTCTAGTTGGAGCCACACTTGGATTTCCTCTCCAATAAGAATAGGGTACTCTATCCTTCCATTTGGTTCTTGTGTTACCTTGTTTTATGTCCTCCATCACACTTTTTCATGGCTTTATATTGATCTCAGCCCTAACAAAATTAAGTCATACCTATGTAAAATTTCTCCCCAAAAATTGCCTCTTAAATTATCTCATTCTCTTTATCACTTGGTATATTATTACTATTAGGGTTAAGAAATAACATTTAAACCATGAAATGAAGATGATCATATTTCAAACTCGACTAATGGCAATCGAAAGGTAAGCACGATTGATTTACATACCAGCCCCAAAAAGACCAATCAGGAAATACAATATCCAAACTCGACCAATCCGAACAGTAGCAAAACAATGGAGGTGGGCTCGAAAGTTGTTCGATGGGATGATAGGTCGATCATCACAATCAAACATGAGTTCTGTTAGGACATATGTGAATCATGTTAGGAACATATGTCAATATAGAATTGGCTAATCTTTTGATAAAACACACTTTACTTGCAAGTGGGTAGATCTAGGATGTGTTTAATACTTCAAGGAACAAAGTTTCAAGGTCAAGTGTTAAAGCCATGCAAGTTTGTTCAAGAATTAAGTGAAGAAGTGCTGGATTTTAAAGCTCGACAGCTAGTATCTATCGAGGTTTAAAAGGCTCTTTAAACCAGATGCTCGACAGCTGCTCGATAGATAGGGTATCTATTGAGATTTAAGAAAATCAGATTTTCAATTCTGATTTTCATCCAATCCGTGCATAGATGTTTGGGTTTTCTTTTCTCACAATCCTAAACATATATAAGGATTGTTTTAAGGGCCATCACATCTGATGCATCTCAATGAAAAAGTTTTTCACAAGCATATTGTGAACCGGAGACATATGCCACGGTTCATCTTTCTCTTCAAGAAGTTACTGTGTTTGTACACCGTAGGATTTTGTAACCAAGGAGTTTCGTGATCTTCATCATGTTGATGAACTGAAGAACTTTGTAGCTAGCATCCTTCTAAAGTTGGTGTGTAAGTCGCGTACTAGGATCCGCGCATCAAATTGGTTAGTCACATACTGGGAGTCGTGCATTGAAAGAAGAGATTGTCAATATGAAACAAGTCCAATAGGGTATTGGGGTAAGGGTTCAACTATAAGTTGGTATAAGGTACTGGGATCCCTTTACTTGTAACCGTTTGTTGTAATAATAGTGGATTCTTGGGAGTGGTGACCTTAAAATCATCTGGTGGGATTTCTGCCGTGTAGGTTTTCCCCATTCGTAAACAAATCACCGTGTCAATTTATTTTCTGTTGCATATTAATTTAGTTGGTGATTTTTTTGTGCTACAACGCTTATTGCATACTAATTGAATTAATTAATTAATTTAGCTAATTAATTGGTTAATTCATTATAAATGGTCAATACATTCTTGACCTATCAAGTTCCAAGTCAGGCAATCTCCCGAGGTACAACCTTAGCAGCTGCAAAATGCCCCACAAGCTGAACATGTCTCTTGTCTGTCACGATCACAAGCCTGAAATGAGTGGTTTTGTGAGCCCGCTCCACCATTATCCTCGTGATTCCTGTGTGCTTCCAGTGCCGTAGATCTTCGTGGATCCAACGGAAGTACGATGGGCATGTTCTGTTTGATGATGATGGTATTGGACGGTCAGGATTGTGTATTGTTGTGGGGTAGTAGTTTTTTGGGCAGGTCTATTTTTTGTTTCCTTTTGTGCATTTCAGTGGGAATTCTTGCTCTTTTGGTGATTTTTCTGTTTTTCTTTCGATTGGTTTGTCACTGTAAGTAGTACCTGAAATATAGACTGCAAAGCGCATATAAATATGATGATAATTTTATTATTAAAATCTTAAAAACTGCGGTAACAATGAATATGATTAATACGAGATCAACAATATAAAAAATATTAATGAACTAACAATATATATATTATTATTATGATTACTATTAGTTGTGCTATTATTCCTGATCTAAACTCTTTCTTTAGGCAGGTGTAATGTGAAATATTAGTATTAAAATGAGTCTTGCAGCTTAAATAATTAGTATCTCTGGTATTTTTAACAACATGTCCAGTGTTCAATCCCTTTTTCCTCTAAACTATCAGATTATCAAATAGTAATAGAAATCATGAGTCATGACCCTCACCTACTGTTTTGATAATGATCTAAAAAAAATCAATCAGTGCTAAGATGACAACTGACAGGGATGTTTACGTATAGCACACGAAGGGCAACTGAGCCGTGGTCTAAGGGTTGGAAAACTTTGAATTTAATGCAAGGGAGCATGTCACTTTCAAATGTTGACAATGCAATCCCATTGAATAGGCTTGAACCCAATATCAATCCAGCCTAGAAATACCAAAGCACTGACGAGGAGGAAGAAGATGAAGACCACGCTAGCTGTTGCAATTTTCTTCTTCACTGGTAGCCAACAAGTTCCACTGTGATAGAACACATAGTTTGTTCTCATTATTTCTTTTCATGGGGCTTTTGTTGGCCTTCTTTAAAAACCTGCAAAACAAGAGCCTTGCCTTCCAAACTGTTGACTATTGATGTTACCTATTAGTATAGTTGGTCTGCTGGACTTTCGGATTTTTTTTTTTTGAGAAAGACTTTCGGAAATTTTCGAGCCTACTACCTACCATATAGAGTCTGATCTAATCTAATCTAAACTAATCCAAAATTATTGTTGACAAAACAGAAGATGAAAATTATTGAAGCATCCAAAGAATTTTCATCCAAAAAAGCAAGTCCGCAGAACTAACCTTCAATTGTTAGTCTTTATACCCACTTGTTATGTGTGAAGACCACGCTAGCTGTTGCAACTTTCCTCTTCAGTGGTAGCAAACAAGTTCCTCTGCGATAGAACATATTGAGTTTGTTTGTCATTATTTCTTTTCATGGGGCTTTTGTTGGCCTTCTTTAAAAACCTGCAAAACAGGAGCCTTGCCTTCCAAACTGTTGACTTTTGATGTTACCTATTGCCAATAGGTAACATCAATAGTTACCTTTTGGAAATTTTCAAGCCTACTACCTTCACCATATAGAGTCTGATCTAATCTAATCTAATCTAGTCCAAAATTATTGTTGACAAAACAGGGGATGAAAATTATTGAAGCATCCAGAGAATTTTCATCCAAAAAAGCGAGTCCGCAGAACTAACCTTCAATTGTTAGTCTCTTTCTTATACCCACTTGTTATGTGTGATTTGTGTATGAAAGCGAAATTCCTCTCTAGCTATGTCTTGTAGTACCCCTTGCAAGTTTCCATCAATATAAGAACTCTTTTTGAGCCTCAGCCTAAGTGAGGACAAGATTGGCAAGTCAAGTATACTCCATTGAATGTGTTTATATCACTTGCTGGTCCAAAATTATCCCTCACAGCTCATTAAGTAGTTGACTATTCTTCGGGCGGTTTAGTCTTTTTCGGTGTTAAGTTGCCCCTAATTGAAGGGCAGAGTAATGGCTGATCGCCTTAAGGGCGGTTTAGTCTTTTTCGGTGTTTAGTCTTTTTCGGTGCTGTTTTCCCCTTCTACATATTATTTTTGACTACATACAGTGTGGATTTCATGAAGACAACTATTACCGGGCATTCTTTTTCAACATACCTTTTTAATTTTTAGAATCCTTTTTCAACATAGGTAATAGATAAGAACTTTATTAATAAACTAATAATTTTATGGGAAGAACTCCAATCCAACTGAATCTACTCATTCCTACAAATCAATATATATATAAAAGCAGAGACTTCATAAGAGAGTGTATGAGGCCTTGCCAAGTGGAACTCTAACTTTGCATTTAGCATTTTTTTTACCTCTTTCATATAAAAATCACCAAATTAGAGTTTAAAATTATAATTAAAATTTTAAAAGAAATTTAGGCACAATTGCACAAAAATTCTATGTAACTAAGTCACACTTAGGAATATTGGATCCTGATCCTTTGTATAAATAGGGGGGGTCCCAATGGGATGAGGGGGCTAACAAATTTTCTCCCCAAAACATTTATTGTAGGAACATAAAAGTTTTCCATTGTAGACTTTTCACGATTAAAGAACATGACTTGCCAACTAATCAAATTAGAGTTTTTAGTACCTACAGCAATTTCACAACATTAAGAACAAACCCCAGTGTTACAGTGTCAAATTCCATAGTTTTTTGTTACATCAAATGAGTGTTTAATTTTTCTCGCAAAGTATTGAATAGTTAAACTTCTGGGCCATAGTCTCAATTACAACTCTCAATTATTTTGAACTTGGATGACACCTATCAACAACGTATCATTATGAGATGTTGAAAAAATTTGGAGTGTACACAACATTTAGTGTGGATGAGAAGAAATTTCAACCTATTCCAATTGGTTAGGTTAGTAAGGCACCTATTCCAATTTAATGATCATGGAATTTTGTATACAAGTAATAATCAAGGAAAAATTCGCCTAAAATAAGTCGGACTTTTGGCAAGAGAGAAAATTGATGTCTAGACAAATCAAGCTAAGGCCGACCAAAATGAATCATATTCTTAATTTCTTATCTCTATTTGTTCCATGTACAAGACTTACATTCAATGCTTGGAGTATAAAATTTGAACATCTTATCTAAAGTCAATCCTCTGAAAGTTTGAGAAAAAATTCATTTAAACCAACACAATATATAAATTATAAAGGAATCAAAGAAAATTTGTCAAAAATAATGAAAATTTAATCTATACTTAAATTCTTATAAGGGTGAAAACAATAGCAATATCCTTTAAAAAGAAAATAAAGATAAAAAAAAAAAAAAATCTATGCTTATTTTGTATGTATGATAAAGTCCTATCACAAAATTTTTTAAGACTCATGTTGATTAGTGATTAGGAGTTATAAATGAATAATCATTTATATATATATATATATAAGCAAAGATCTCATGCGGGAGTGCATGAGGTCTTGCCAAGTGACGCTTTAATTTTACATTTAGCATTTTTTTACCTCTTTCATTAAGTTTTTTTTTACTGTTACCCAAAAGTTTACATTAACTTATTTTACAGTTATCTCATTAGTCTTTTATTAATTGCCTAAACTTACATCACACATTTCTCTCTTTTTCATGTCTTTTAGCATAGAAACATTTTAATATTTTAAAAAAAGAAAAAAAATAATAATTAAGGATTAATAGTAATAACTAACCAGATAAGGCCTTGGAGAGAGATAAAGAGACACAAAAATGTTGTGGATTGTTAAATAAAAGACATTGTTTCACTACAAAATCAAAACACATTGTTTCACTATAAAAGACTTGAGACTGAGAAATCTGAGGGGCCGCCACCTCCGTCATATTGGCCTCCCACCACCATCAAGACGCTGAAACCCCTATGTGTATTTTTTTTTCTTTTTAATTAGGGGATTAAATATGATTTAGGTTTGGGTAATTTGGTTGAATAGTATTTGTTTTGAGTATATAAGTAGAAAGAATATTTGGTACGCAATGTAAAATCATATTCTACCATAGTTTTAAATCATCTATAAGACACGTGCATACACACTTGCCCACACCATGTTTTAATGTTGTACTATCAATGAGTGAAAGACAGTGAGAGAGTTGGACATACTTTTATTTCATAATATTAAATATGTGAACAAAACACAAATTATTTGATTTTCATGGTCTTGTTACTCTTTTGCATTTATTTTTGGTTTCATGGTTCAAAAAAAAAAAAAAAAAAAATCTTACCTTGAGAAGGCTATAAATATGCAGTAAAACAACAATTATAAATTGCACACACATAACTATTATAATTATTTAGTTCAAGGAATGAGTAAAAAATTTTTTTTTTGGAGGAATATTGTAGAATAAAAGTTGTTACAAAATGTCTCTCTCTTAGAGACCTTATGTGAAAGTGCATGAGGTCCTGCTAAGTGGCACTCTAATTTTGCATTTAGCATTTTTTTTTACCTTTTTCATTAAGTTTTTTATTTATTTATTTATTTTTTTTATTGTTACCCAAAAGTTCACATTATCTTATTTTACTGTTATCTCATTAATATCTCATTAATTGCCTAAACTTACACCACACCTTTCACTATTCTTCATGTCTTTTAGCATAACCATTGTTTTTTTTTTTTTTTTTTTCCTCTAAGGAAGGACTAATAGTAATAACTAATGAGATAAGACTCTAGAGAGAGATAGAGAGACACAAAAATGTTGTGGATTGTTAAATAAAAGACACTATTTCACTATATATTACCAAAATAAAAGACCTGAGACTAACAAAACATTTGAAAGAGAGAGAGAAATTGAGGGGTTACCACCTCCGTTATACTGGCCTCCCACCACTATCAAGACATTGAAACCCCTATGAGTAATCTTTTTTTTTTTTTTTTTTCTTTTTAAATTAAGGGCTTAAATATGATTTAGGTAGTGGTAATTTGGTTAGTTAGTTTTTGTTTTGGGTATATAAGTAGAAAGAATATTTGGTGTGCAATGTAAAGTCGTATTCTACCATGGTTTAATTTTAAATCATTTATAAGACACATGCATACACACTTGTCCACACCATGTCTTAATGTCGCACTATCGATGAATGGAAGACAGTCAGAGAGTTGGGTATACTCTTATTTCGTAGTATGAAATATGTGAACACAACACAAATTAGTTTACTTTTATGGTGCCGTTACTCTTTTGCATTTATTTTTTGTTTCATGATTTAAAAAAACAATAAACTTCCCTTAAGAATGCTACAAATATGCAATGAAGCTACTAAACCAATTTTTAATATTTCAAACTGTATATATTTCTTTACTCCAATTTAGATACTTTTTCTTTATAATTTATGTACAATATTATTCAAAACTGTTTTACATAAAATATCACAAAATTATCCATACATCGCATGGGCAACTTACTAGTTTTTATTTAGAGGTAAGATACGATATATTTAAAAATCAATAAATGTCGTGTGTTGCATGTTCAGCTAAAAATGAAAGGAAATTATAGGGAATCCTCTTACATAAATTATTATTATGATTGCTATCAGTGGTGTATGCACACAATTTGTTAATAATTAAAGGGAAAATACTTGTACTAGAAATCATGACCTACTATATCAACTACTATCTTCATCAAGATGTTGTTGATTAAAAAAAATCATTCAGTCAGAGACTCAGAGCTAAGATGACAAGAATGAGAAGGTGTGGCAGCACACGAAGGGCTATTGGGCCGTGGTCTGGTAAAATTTGAACTTGAAGCAAGGGAGCAAATCACTTTCAAATTTTGACAAGGCAAGCCCATCGAATGGGCTTGAACCCGAATAAGATGACGAAATTAGGGAACAAGTTTGATGAGGTTTTTTGCTAAACAGTTTGATGAAGTTTATATATGTAACACTATCATATATCATATCACATACTTAGGATAGTTTATTATAGATAAAAACTTTATTGTTTAAGTTGCAAGAAATTTAATATTTATTTTGATTTTTATTATAATTTTGTGTTTTAACATAATATAACTTACCCATTACATTCGATAATATCAGCAAAGTATTTTCTTTCTTACACATATATATTTTTAATTAATCCATGCATCAGACAAGGATATTACTACTAGTTAATATAAAATTTTATAATTTTATTTAAACCTTAGAGTTTCTAGTGAGTTTCCTTTAAACCTAAAAGTTTGAAATAAATTTCACGTAAACCAATTGAACACATGATGTTTAATGGGATTAACCAAAAATTAGAACACATTATACAAGAAATATTTTATACAACATGTGTACTATAGGATCAGAAAGTGAGAATGATCAACATTTGTGAGTAAATGTGAAGAATGTGTGTTAGGTTCTAAGACTTTAGGAACTAAATATATTAGAACTTCAATGTGTAATGTGTTGGCAAACCATGAACAAAACTTATAGTCTAGATTTAGGCTGCTCAAAGTGTATTTATTTGTAAAGTTGAAATCGAGTAATTGCAGGATTTATTTGTCTAAATCTGCAAGGCTCGATCGATCGAAAATTAGGCTTGATCGATCGAACCTTGTGCGGATTAATTTTCTGCAGATTTTTCCAACTTAGCTCAAGCCCGGTTTGACATGTAGGGTTTTATATTTTACTCCAAGTATAAAACGAAAAACCCTAGCTATGTTTTAAAGGTCTTTGATGTGTTGTGTGTTAAATTTCTTGTGAGATCTAGAGGTGTTTACCTTCATACACGGTCACTCTCTTGTGATCCCACCTCATTTTGATGAGAACAACTATGCTTACTAGAAAGTAAGGATAAAAGCATTCCTGAAATCTATTGACGAGAGAGTTTGGAATTCCATTGAATACGGATGAGAGAAACCGACTACTCCTGTAAGCGAGTGGCAAACTTCTCAGAAAGAAGCAGCCGCTTGTAATAGCAAAGCCATGAATGCTATTTTCAATACTATTTCTATGGAGGAATTCAAGAGAATCTCTAATGTTGAGGTTGCTCATACTGCATGGAATCTATTGACGAGAGAGTTTGGAATTCTGTTGAATACGAATGAGAGAAACCGACTACTCCTGTAAGCGAGTGGCAAACTTCTCAGAAAGAAGTAGTTGCTTATAATAGCAAAGCCATGAATGCTATTTTCAATATTGTTTCTATGGAGGAATTCAAGAGAATCTCTAATGTTGAGGTTGCTCATACTACATGAAATATTCTCCAAACTGTGCAAAAAAGCACAAAAGCAGTTAAGATTAACAAAATGCAACAGTTAACTACCAGATTTGAAAGTATTAGAATGTCTGATAGTGAACGTTTTGATGAATTCTATGCTAAACTGAATGAAATTGTTAACTTTGCTTATGATTTGGGCGAAATATATGATCAACCTAAGATTGTTAGGAAGATACTTAGATCATTGACTAAGGACTTTAGACCCAAAGTGATTGCCATTAATGAAAGTAAGGATGTGGACTCCATCCCTGTTGATGAGCTTGTAGGATCTCTCAAGTCCTATGAGTTAGACCTACCTAAGACAAACAAATCCAAATCAATGGCTCTTAAGTCAATTGATGATGTTGATGAGAATGGATTTGATGATGAATTCTCTTCTACAGAGATTGCATATCTTGCCAAGATCTTTAGAAACTTTCTTAGGAACAACAACAGAAGGGCAAGAGGTAAAAATAATGCTGAACTTAGGAATTTTAAGAGGATGAACCGTTTAAAGTGAATAATGATGATAAATCTAAAGAAAGAGTAGGTCAAACCTCTAATAATTCTATGGGTCAACAATGTTTTGGTTGTCAAGGGTATGGTCATGTGAAATCAGAATGTCCTACATTCTTAAGATCAAAAGGTAAAGTTATGGCTGTAACCCTTAGTGATGATGAAGTTTCTGATTATCAGTCTGGTAGTGACGAGGATGGAAACTTCATTGCTTTCACAGCTATTGCTATAGTTGATGAAAGTGTTGTGATTGATGAGAACCTTTCTGATGGGAAACTCTTTGAGAATGCTGATTTGTAAGAAGCCTATAATAAGCTTTGCAAGGTTGCTACAAAAAATGCTATGAATGTTGACATAGGTTTAAAGAAAATTGCTTTTCTTGAACTTGATAAGAAAAATTTGTTGTTGAAATTGTTTGATGCTAATTAATTGATTAATAAGTTGAAAACTAAAAACATGCTATTGCTTGATAAAGTTAAGAATTTGGAACTAGAATTATCTATTACAAGAGAACAAACAAATAGGTCTACTAGTTCTAAACTTGAACACACGTTGAGTATTCACAAGTCTCCCTTAGAAAAAATTGGTCTAGGTTTTGAAGATAGCATCTCCGTGTCTGAAACTTATTCCACAAACTTTATTTCTTCTTCTGAGCCCCCTAAGAGTGAGATTGTCAAACTAGTAGAAGTTACACGACATTCTAGGAAGATTAGGGTTGATCTTAAAGTGTCTAAGCCTAAGAATTCTCCTCTTCCTAAGAATAAGTTGCATGATAGACCTTTATGGGTCTGTCATTTTTGTGGAAAGACTGGACATATTCGTTCAAACTGTTTCAAGTTGCAAGCTGCAAAGCAAGCAAATAAGCCAAAGGTACCTGTGCCTTAAGCACAAGATTCTATAGTACTTATTGGTGAGTTGGTAAAAGCGTTAAACCTTTATACCGATCCTGGAGTTGCTCATCATTCTAATATGAACAATAACTCCAATGATAAAACTGCATCTAAAAGGTTTTGGATGCAAAAAGCTCCATCTAATTGAGTCTTTCTGACATGGTCCTTGTGCTTTATCTCTCTACTCTTTGTGACCATTCTTCTATGCTGTTTTTGTTTTTTGTTTTTTATTTTTTAGGATTTACATTGCATAACATTCATGCATTTCGTGATAGGTTGTTTTTGTTATTATATATATATATATATATATATATATATATAAAAAGGAAAATGAAGGAAAAATGTATTTTGCATTATTTTTTTTGGACTTATAATCAAGGTTGGCCATATTATCTTTACAGAACATGCTTGTGTACCTTGTTTAGCTTGGATGAGCTTATTTTACTGCACTTTGCTAGTTTTAGTTTTGTAGTGCATGTTATATGGGAGTTGTTTATAGTTTTCGATCACTTGATCTTGATCTTGAAGTCACATGCTTTTGATTGTTTGGAATTGAACTTAATGAGAAAGACATAAATAACCATCTCACTACTGTTTACAAGCCAATCATGAACACCTTAGTACATATTATAAGATTTTGTGCTCGAGAAAGTGTAACACATGCACAAAAAGAATATAAGGTGTAGTCTCAAATTAATGCTAAAATTGGTGTGTACATTATTGGGCTATAACAAATTCACAATGAAATCAAATTGGTGTGTACATTACTTGACTAATTTCATAATTTCAAATAAAATAAAATTGGTGTGTACATTATGAGGCAAAACAAAAAACTTACATGAATTTGTGCTTGTTTTCTAGGAGATGTGAGAGTTATATGATGTAACTCTTTTGGTGATAGTCTATTTCAAACTCATGTGATGAATTTTGTAGAAATTGTGATTGATCACTATCTATTTATCACCTCACATGTATCTCAAGCTATTGTTAGTAGCACACACTATACAAGTTATTCTTTACAAAACTTAGTACATAATATTGTGTGTGATCTCGTTGTGGCCATCCAAAATTAAATGTTCTTTGATTCTAATGCAAAATATGTTTAATGTTTGAGTTTTAAGGACAAATTGATTGAAAAACTTGTTTTCGAAAGATCTGGGTTGAATCCATTTGCTTTTGGAAAACTTTTAATCTCATACACTTGCATTTCATTCATGAAACATTGTGCTTTGAGAATTTTCTACATTAAAATGCTCTGTTTTTCAAAAATTTTGTTTTTTTGTTTTGTTTTGTTTTGTTTTTTGTTTTTTGTTTTTTGTTTTTGTTTTTGTTTTTTTTTTTTTTTTTTTTTTTTTTTTTTTTTTTTTTTTTTTTTTTTTTTTTTTTTTTTTTTTTTTTTCAGATTTTCGATCAATCGAATCTGTCTCTCGACCGATCGAAAATGCGATAAAAATTTAGGTTTGAATCTGCCTGGCTTGATCGGTGCTCAATTGATGCTAGATTGATCGAATATGTTTTTCGATTGATTGAATCTAATTTTCGATCGATCGAAATTCGAAAGTTGAGTTTTATAAAAAAAGCTTCTTTTCACGCGTTCATCACTTTTTTAAAATTTTCCTCACTTTCTCTCCTTGACCGATCCAATCTAAATTTTGTTTGTCATTTACTGCCTCAATCTTTCAAGGGTTTTTGTCTTCTTGTACTAGTAAGTCTCTTTTACCCTTTTTTTTTTTTTTTTTTCCAATTTATTCACATTTTTCATGCATTTTACATGAGATTTTCGAACATAAGATTTTTGGAGATTTTGATGATTGGGTTGTTTTTCTTCAATTTCAATCATTGGGTTTTTGTCCCTAGACCATATACATGCGATTCTCATGCTTTAATTTGATTAATTTTGTGTTTTGAGAAAAATTTGAAATTCTAGGGCTTGAAACTAAATGAAATTGGGGATTTTGTTCAATTGGGCAAAAATTGATGAAATTGATTTGTGTTATTGGTTGATTATGTCCTTATATGATGTTATCTAACTAGTGTAATGATAAATTGATCAATTTGTTGGGACTTTTGAAATTGGGTTTTTCAAAATTTGGGGTTTTTGGTTTAAAACTTCATGTTCAAGCCAATTGATGGTTTATGAGGTTATTTTGAACAAATTTCAATGCATTTGAGCATGCATCATATGTGCATTCATCTCATGCATCATATAGATTGTTATTTATTGCGATTTTTGTGCTTTAACCTTCTCTAATGCAGTCTGCCCTTGTGTTTTCTTTTTGTTTGTTTTTGTTTTGCTTTCTGTCTACTCTCTTAGTATCATGGTTAGGAAAACTAGAGCGAATAAGAAAATCACCACCTCCTCTTCCTCGGCTTTTGAGAGTGATAGGTTTAGGTTTGAGAAAAACCAAGAAACCTATGAGAAGCTTAACATATTTATGTCTGTCTGGGCTGAGCGTAAGGTCATATTTGATGAGTTAGATCTGGAAATCCGTAAGAACTTTGAGCGTAGAGGTTGATTGCCTCTTTTGGATATAGATCATCCTTTTCCAGCTGCCTTGATTAGAGAGTTCTTTTCGAACCTCTTTGTCCATTCCAATGATTCCAACGTCCAGTATATGATGAGTTGTGTAAAGTTGTAATTTACAACTGTGTATTTGTTGGCTTTTATTCCGTGCCAAATTTGATTGTAATTATGTTTCAATCGTTTAAAACCCTGTATTTGTTGTGGGACTTGATGTAAGGGGTGTGTGAGAGAAAGAGTGTTGAAGACTCAAGCATTTGAAGAAGAAAAGAATTCTCGCGGGTACCTCGCGGGTATGTCGCGACCAAGCTTCCCGCAAAGTGAGACATGTGCCAGGCACATGATGGAATGCGAAGAGTCATGCCAGGTGGAGACAACTGTGTCTCGCGAGTATCTCGCGGGTAAGGCCTTCCCGCGAGACACCCGCGAGACTAGCTGTTCTGCCAGCCTGTATTCTTTGAGTCACACCTTTTGCACCCCTCCTATATATACCATCATTACCCACATTTGTTGAGGAATGCTTCAGAGAGAAAACCCTAGCCAAACACATTGGTAATTAGAGATTGTCTTCCCCACCTTCTCTAAACATTTTGCTTGTGGTATCTCCTCAACCCTTCCCTCTCCATTGTCCATATCTTTGAGAGGTTGATAGCCCAAACACTTGACACACCTTAGAGAGTGCTGAGTGACGTTTTGGTGCTGCTGGGAAGCATAGGAAGGAGCCTTTAATGGCAGATGCAACATGGAGCTTGTTGCGGGATCCGGATAACTAGGACAAGACACGGTTCCGAGAAGCCTTGTTGGAGTAGGAGCTTGGAGGGCTTAGGTACATCGGGTAGACTAGGCTTGGAGGGTCTTTTGCTAATCCATGTATCCCAACTGATTGTCTAGTGGATCGATTTCCGCTTGGAGGGCGGCGGAGAGGTTTTTCGCCGAGTTCTTCGGTTTCCTCTTCGATAACACGTCTCGGTGTTATTTGTGTTTGCATCCTTCTTCCCTACTCTTGTTCATTTCATTCTTACTGCTGAGTTGCTTTAATTTATGAATTAGAGTAGTTGTTTTATTTATACGCTTGTGTTTACACTATTCCGCACTTATCATTAAGTTAGTGTAAAATTAACCAAGCCGTAATTTGAATTTGGGGGTCTAAACCGCTCGTGTGTTTTCAACACATTTTCGAGCTTTCAATTGGTATCAGAGCGGGTACACTTGCTGAGGTTTAATTACCTAAGTGTGATCCTTGACCCTTCTTGAGATGGACCGGTCTCAATCGCTCAATGTTCCACCATTTTTTGATGGGAACAATTATGCATTCTGGAAAGTTAGAATGAGAGCATTCTTATGCTCTATCGATGATACCGTTTGGGATGCGGTTGAGATAGGTTGGACCAAGCCGGTGGCTCCTAAGTCCACTTGGGATAAGGCAGCCCTTGCGGCAGCAAATGCTAACAGTAAAGCTTTAAATGCTATTTTTTGTGGTGTGTCCCCTGATGAATTCCACAGGATATCTCATATGACAGTAGCCAAGGAAGCTTGGGAGATTTTGGAGACTACCTATGAGGGTACAAAGAAAGTCAAGGATACAAAGCTCCAAATGCTCACCACCAAATTTGAAGAACTCAAGATGAGTGATGATGAACCATTTGACTCATTCTACGGGAAGCTCAATGAAATTGTCATTGCTAAACTTAATCTTGGGGAGAAGATTGAAGACACTAAGGTGGTGAGAAAAATATTGAGGTCCTTGCCTGAGAGTTTTAGAGCAAAGGTTACAGCCATAGAAGAAAGCAAAGACTTGGATGAGATTAAGATTCAAGAGCTGATCGGTTCTCTCCAAACCTATGAGCTGGGATTGCCTTCCCATAAAACAAGCAAATCGTTTGCCCTTAAAACCATCAACGAAAGATTGAATGATTCCTCCGAAGAAGACGGAGTGGAGAAAGAAGTAGCATATCTTGCAAAGAACTTCCGCAAGTTTCTGAAACTGAAGAACAGTGGGAAACCGTTCAATAGAGAAAAGTTCTCTCCTTCAAGAGGTGATAAGAAAGAGTTTAAGAGAAAAGAAGGAAAGGACTATCAACCCTCTCCAGACATTGTGTGCTATGAGTGCAACGGTCATGGACATCTCAAGAAGGAGTGTCCGAATTTTCTGAGGGGAAAAGGAAAAGCATATGCTACAACGCTCAGTGACTCTGAATCTTCTGATTCTGACTCGGAAGAGAGCTGTGACGGTGAGGGAAACTACTCCGCTTTCATGACTATTGCTCATGAAGATTCCTCGGATGACTTGGGTGCACTTGAGAAGGAACTTGGTGAACATTCTGATTCAGAATCTGCTGGAGTTGTGGAAGAATCAGACGCTGAAGAGGAAGAGAATAGAGCTAATCTTCAAGAGAATTACTCCTCACTTCTTGAGAAGTCAGGGGAATATGCAAGAATAGCCAAGGCAGCTGTGAGAAAAATGAAGAAAGCAGAGGAAGACTACCGAAGTCTCATGATCAGACATAAGGAGGCCAAATGCGAAATAGAGGGGCTGAATGGTGAGCTGTCGGAAGCATACTTGAAGATCAGATTTCTTGAGCAAGAGGTGGTGCAAGCGCAAGCCAAGATAGAGAGGGTCTCCTCCAGAAAGTTGGATGATGTTATTTCATCCCAAAAACATTCTTCAGACAAGTCCGGATTGGGATATACCGGAGGAAGTAGCTCATCAGTCAAAGCTACCAAAGAAGTGAAATTTGTGAAGGCCGTAGAGCCAATTGTAGAGGAGGCCGTTCCTGAAAATGTTAAGGTTGAAAAGAAGAATGTAAATGAGCAACGGATGATGAATAAGCCTCGAAATCAAGCTGGAGGTAGACACGAAACCAGAGCAAGATCTCTCTCAAGACCTCAACGGGGTCCTAGAACGGATTATGTGTGTCACTATTGCGGACTGCAAGGACACACCAGACCCAACTGTCAAAAATTGAGAGCAGACAATAGTGCAAGCATTCCTCGATCACGAGGAAGAAGGAATGACAATAGAGCTTGGGGAAGTGAGAACTCAAGAAGCCAAAACCGTGATCCCGGAGTGACAGATGTGATGAAGATGATCGGTGCCTTCACCACTTGCTTGGAGAGTTTCACCAGGAGGTTTGAAAGTCCCAACTCTCGTACCCAATCCGTCAAGGATATCACCCCAAACGCACGTGACGTGTGGGTGAAAAGGGGTACTCATGCATAAGCACTATAACATGTCCATGCATTAATTCTTTCCATTTTTAGGGACATTTGTTGTTGCATTGCATCATGCATTAATTTCATGGTTTGCACCTGTTATTGTTGATCTTTCCTTTCCTGTTCTGTTTTGGGTGTGTTTCAAAAATTTCAAAAACCCATAAAAATTATAAAATCTAAAAAGTTTGATCACTTTGTTGAGTTTTGTCTCATATCATGTTTTGCCTTGTACCTTTGTACTTATGGCTTTGTGCATTTAACGAGCGTAGCTTGTCCCTCATGCACTCATATCATAGTGGAAGAAATTCTGAATTCTATGTGACGGTTGTAAATAGATCTTCAACCTTGTCATGAATGACTAGTGAATGGTTGTGTTGATCTTGATACATGCATAGACTCATGCCTATATATCTTCCCTCTTTTATTTTTTTTCTTGCTTAAAGGAGCTCTCTAAATGTAAATCTCCAAATGAAAAGAGATATAGAGCTGCAAAAGCCTGTCGCACAAACTAGTATTCGACTAGGAAAAAGGGAAAGCGACCAAAATAAAATGTATGATGCCCAAAAAGCCAAAGGCTATCTCATAAAATGAAATATCAAAAATTTCAGGCATCTTTCTCTAAATGTGATTCTCTTTGCTCAAAAGTTGCAAATGAAGTGTTAAGAATGGAGCCAAATGAAAAGCTTCAATGAATTGTTATCAAGTACGTGTGGGAGGTCATATATGCATGTTTCCATAATTGAGATAGGTCACATAATCTAGTGCTAGTTGTGTATGCCTTGATTGAATTGATCATTGAAGCCTCACATTGGACTAAGGACTATCTCATTTTTGATATCCACACACAACACACAAGTCTATGTTCTATGAATGTCATAATCATTTGTGTGATTGTACTTGATTAAATGTGTTTCACATGCTCAATCTTTGTTGATCAAATCCAAAAAGATTTTTGTGAGTTTTATTTGTTTTTGAAAGTGATTTTAGACTTTCTTGTGTTTCTTTTTGGTCAAAATGAATTTTGTGTTTTTCATCAAAAAACTGGTTCAGTGGCTTTCTCGCGAGAAGCTCGCGACTAAGAAGCTTCCCGCGAAAAGCTGTTTGGCAAAAACTGAGATTTTCTAAAAATCAGACAGAGAATCTCGCGACTGTGTCGCGACTGTCTCGCGACTTAGAGCTTCTCGCGAAAATTTTGTGCTTCAGTGGCATTTTTCGCGGTTGTCTCGCGACTGTCTCGCGGCTCCCTATCCCGCGAAAAACGCGTGTTTTCAGTTTTTAAAGGGCTGATGTGACAGTTTTTTTTCAAAACATAAAACTTCCCTCTTCTCTTTTCTTCGAAACTCTCTCTACCCAAAAACACTATTTCATCAAATCCCTCTCCAAATCCAGCCTTTTTCTGCATTTTCTTCTTCAAGGTATGTTGATCATTCACTTCTTTTTAAGTTTTTACTTAGTTTATGCAGAAATTTTTAGTTAGGGTTATGATGATTGGGGATTTTCGAAATTTTGGGTTGGGTTTCTAAATTGGGCAATGTTTATGTTAATTCTTTGATTGGGTTTTGTTTATTGTGATATTGTTGCATCTGTGTTGGCCCCTTGTGGCATTTTAAAGTGTATTTAGGCATATTTTCACCATGTTCATGCATTGTTCATACTTAAAGTGTTGTTATGCACATTAGGTGTTTGATTGAATGTCTAAATGACATTGTTGTGCCTAATTGGTCTCAAGTGAGTCCCAATTTCAAGGTTTTCATATACCTTACCATGTTTTGGTCTAGAATTGTTACTTGATCATGTGTGCATTACACTTTACACTTGGTACACTCACTTGGCAAACACCTAGGCACTATATAGGCACACCCTCATGCATCTCATGTTACATACACTTGCATACACACAGACTCACACACTTGCACAGTGATTTAGTTTCATGCAAAATGTCTTGATGTTCAATGCATTTATGCTATAATTTAATGAAGTTTGTGTTATTGCTTGCTTTGTTGTGTTGGAAATGCTCTGTTTTTGCTCCTTACTCTGTTTTGGATGGATTTCATTTGATGAAAACTAACTTGAATCTAATCAAGTTTTATTCTTGTGTTTTGCACACATGTGTTCTATGTGCTGTGTTATCTTATGCAGATGTCTCCCACCAAGCATGCCGGTACCAAGAAGAAGGGTCCCAAGCGTGCTCGTACTGACTCCGACAACTTCAAATCCGCAGAGGCAGATATGAAGTACAATGATTGCTACAAGAGAGCAACCATTGTCATGGAAAGGGTGGTGCAGTTGGAAGAGCTTGAGAACACATGCATTCCAGATGCATTCAAAGAACGGACTTGGACCAAACTGCTGAATCCTATTGGAACGGTGTACTCAGAGATAATCAGAGAGTTCTTCTCCAATGCTGCTGTAGAAGAGGATAAGATAGTTTGCTGGGTGAGGCAAAGAGAATTTGAGATCACCAGGGACAGCATTCAAGACTTCCTGGAGATTCGTCCTCCCTCACAGCCAATGACGGTTCAGTATGATGAGCGTTTGGGGCATATCTCGGAGATGATAACAGCCCTTGGTGGGGTCCCAAAGAAATCCTCAATGGATACTCTCAAGTTCTCTCCAGAAATGAGAACTCTCAGCTATGTCATGATCCATAACCTGTACCCGGTCACCAACCTCACTACTTTATCGGCTCCAAGGACGAGGTTCCTCTACGACCTCTTTACTCACAAGGAAATTGACATCTGCAGCCACATCTTCCACATTCTGAAGAAGAGTATTACGAAGCAAAACTCCAGAACCATAATGCCTTTCCCTTCACTGATCATGGGTCTCATTGCCAAGACAAAGATGAAGTTTCCTAGTGGCCTGACAGTTGTTCAGAGGGATTACCCCATCGGAGCGAACACTCTAACTCGGAGCACAGCACACATTAAAGGCCCCAAAAGAGGTCCTCATCTCATTCCACCGCCTAGGAGTGTGCCTCAGGATGTACCAGAGGAGGGTGGAGATACTGAGGAGGAGATTGAGAGGTTTACTTCTGCTCCAGAGACTGCACAGCCATCATCTTCTGCTCCAGCACAACCACAGGGTCTCAGCAAGCTTGATCAGATCCTAGCAAAGATGGATCTCATGTCCACAGTGCTTGACACTCATGTACAGCACACAGCCGATCAGTTTGCTTACCTTCAGGAGCAGATCACCACTCTATCCACTCAGATTCAGAGCTTATCCCCTACACAGGGTTCAGACTCCGACTCCGACCAATTCTAGTACTTTGGCCATTCCGGTCAAAAAGGGGGAGAAAATTTTGAGGGGGAGCTGATGAACAAGAGCTTGCACAGCCTTAGGGGGAGCATAGCTTAGATATTGGTTATTGGTTATTGGTTTTTACAGACGGGTTTACTAAGTTTTTACTTGGTTTATAGTTAATGTCTTACTGTTTTTAAGTTTATACTTCTGACACTTATGGTTTTAACTTTAGTATTAATTTCAGTATATTTTCAGAAGTTTGTGTTTATAGTTCTATGCTTTGTGGCATATATGCTATGTGGCATTTTGTTTTGTACCCATGTTGCTTATGTAAGCTTTAAGGGTTTGTTGCATGCATAGTTTGTAGGTCTTTGTGGTTTGTGCCATGCATTTGCTATACCATGCTTATGCAACCTTTATGCATGTTTGCTTGTAGTTCAATGTCATGCATTGTTTCTTCAAGTACATCACTCTTGTGCCCTTGTAGGATTGTTCCTAGATGCATATACGTTCTATGCATTGGTTGAGTGATGAACACTCTTGTGCCCTTGTAGGATTGTTCCTAGATGCAAATACTTCGTGTATTTCGCATTGGTTGAGTGTTGGAGATGCAAATGATTCTCTTCAAATGAGCTTATCATCTTGCATATCCGGATGTTCATTTCATGTGTAAATGAGCATAGTAATTGCTTGTGTATAGTGATTACTTGTTTGATCTTGCCATGATCTAGTGTTTCTATTTCATATAGCTTGATCCTGTTTTCTTTATTGCTCCATATGCATTTCAAGTTTTCTACATGCAATGATATTAGTGTGTTGTTGTATTTCAGGAGATACTTGTTCATATGTTCAAGAGCTCTTCAGAATCTAGAATTAGGTGTGAGTGAGTTTTGCCTTTGTTCCCAAACTCACGTTTAAGTCTAGAGTCTGTTTTAGGGTTTTGTCACGGAATAGCCAAAGGGGGAGATTGTAAAGTTGTAATTTACAACTGTGTATTTGTTGGCTTTTATTCCGTGCCAAATTTGATTGTAATTATGTTTCAATCGTTTAAAACCCTGTATTTGTTGTGGGACTTGATGTAAGGGGTGTGTGAGAGAAAGAGTGTTGAAGACTCAAGCATTTGAAGAAGAAAAGAATTCTCGCGGGTACCTCGCGGGTATGTCGCGACCAAGCTTCCCGCGAAGTGAGACATGTGCCAGGCACATGATGGAATGCGAAGAGTCATGCCAGGTGGAGACAACTGTGTCTCGCGAGTATCTCGCGGGTAAGGCCTTCCCGCGAGACACCCGCGAGACTAGCTGTTCTGCCAGCCTGTATTCTTTGAGTCACATCTTTTGCACCCCTCCTATATATACCATCATTACCCACATTTGTTGAGGAATGCTTCAGAGAGAAAACCCTAGCCAAACACATTGGTAATTAGAGATTGTCTTCCTCACCTTCTCTAAACATTTTGCTTGTGGTATCTCCTCAACCCTTCCCTCTTCATTGTCCATATCTTTGAGAGGTTGATAGCCCAAACACTTGACACACCTTAGAGAGTGCTGAGTGACGTTTTGGTGCTGCTGGGAAGCATAGGAAGGAGCCTTTAATGGCAGATGCAACATGGAGCTTGTTGCGGGATCCGGATAACTAGGACAAGACACGGTTCCGAGAAGCCTTGTTGGAGTAGGAGCTTGGAGGGCTTAGGTACATCGGGTAGACTAGGCTTGGAGGGTCTTTTGCTAATCCATGTATCCCAACTGATTGTCTAGTGGATCGATTTCCGCTTGGAGGGCGGCGGAGAGGTTTTTCGCCGAGTTCTTCGGTTTCCTCTTCGATAACACGTCTCGGTGTTATTTGTGTTTGCATCCTTCTTCCCTACTCTTGTTCATTTCATTCTTACTGCTGAGTTGCTTTAATTTATGAATTAGAGTAGTTGTTTTATTTATACGCTTGTGTTTACACTATTCCGCACTTATCATTAAGTTAGTGTAAAATCAACCAAGCCGTAATTTGAATTTGGGGGTCTAAACCGCTCGTGTGTTTTCAACACATTTTCGAGCTTTCAAGTTGGATAAGAGGTGAAGAGTAAGTCATTACACCTTCTGTAGTGGCCACTGCTTTTGGTGTACCTTTGGTACAGCAGCCCGTGTACCCATACACTGAGACCCCTCCTTTTGATGACATTATGTCTTACATCATTGGTACTTCCATTTAGTGGGGTACTGATCCTCGTGTCACCTCTCATGAGCTTACTGAGCTCAATTATTTGTTCTTCCAGATTTCTTGTCTTTCTATTTGGCTTATCTCTCACTTGCACACCATTCCTATTGAGAGATGTGCATTATTGTATGCCCTTGTGACTGATGCTTTTATGAGTTTTCCAACTCTTTTCATTCGATCTTTGGTTGAGGTTCATAGGAGTAGTTCTAAGTCACATGGTTTTTTCTTCCCTGTTTTTATCCATAGGATTTTGTTACATTTAGGTTTAGAGGATTTTCCCGTGTCTGAGCTCATATATATTATAGCTCCTATAGGTGCCACATTTCTTTGGCAAAGAGTAGCTAAAATGAAAGCTAGCTCTAAATGCCCTAGAGTTGAGTCTTCTACAGGTGCATCTAGGCCTCCTACATCTGGTGATCCCATTGCTGAGGAGTATGTTGATCCCATTGCTGCTGTTGATCCTCCACCGTCTTCTTCTAGCGATGCTTCTCTATGGAGTTTGCTGGACACTATCATGATCGTTCATGGATAGATTTTGGTGGATGTGCTCATGGAGCTTCAAGCTTTGCATGCTGTTTTGGCGAGTGCTCGACAGTCTCCGCCACCACCTCCTTTTGATGATGATTCATGATTGCCCTTTGGCAATTCGTCACAAATATAGGGAGTACATATTGATGGAAATAGGGGGAGTTTTGGAGTTTTTGAAGCTTTGGAGCTTTAGATTGTATATCTAGGAGCTTTATGTATTTTCATTTTGATTTGGCTCATGATGTTTTTTTTTTTTTTTTTTTTGGTCTATGTTAGGGGGAGACACTATGTTTTATGTTTTATTGTTTCTTGTTTCACATATGATACATTGGTTATTGATTTATATGATGAGGTTATTCATGATATATGTCTTTTATTTTCTGTTTTGTGAAATCAAGAATTTATTTTGTTTTACTTGTATTTTCCACATATGCGTTTATGTGTTTGTTGAGTGTTTCAGGAATATACATGTTAATTCAGTTGTGTTACTCTCTACATTGACAACTGATAGATAGTAGTTAGGTTGAATTGTTTTTGGGCATGTTTAATGTTTAGTTGGCTGTATGTAACTTTGAGCATTTCCATTTTGTGATGTGTTTTGTCACGGATTGCCGAAGGGGGAGTTTGTTAGGTTCTAAGACTTTAGGAACTAAATGTATTAGAACTTCAATGTGTAATGTGTTGGCAAACCATGATTAAAACTTAGAGTCTAGATTTAGGCTACACAAAGGGTATTTATTTGTAAATTTGGAATCAAATAATTGCAGGATTTATTTGTCTAAATCTACAAGGCTCGATCGATCGAAAATTAGGGTTTTATATTAATTTTCTGCAGATTTTTCCAACTCAGCCCAAGCCTAGTTTAACGTGTAGGGTTTTATATTTTACTCCAAGTATAAAAGGAAAAATCCTAGCTACGTTTTAAAGGTCTTTGATGTGCTGTGTGTTGAATCTCTTGTGAGATCTAGAGGTGTTTACCTTCATACACACTTAGGGTCATCAAGATTCATGTCAAGAACTTGGTGATCGCTTCAGTTGCTACAAAAAGAATTTAATGAAGATCTGAAACCTTTGGGTGGAGTTTCAAAGTCACAAGTGGGAGTACTTGTGGTAGAAGTGGATCAAGCAAAGAAGTAGTACTTGGACTCAGAGCTGTCACGTGGTCGTGGTAGTAAGTTTTCTACTCGAGGTAGCAATAGGATGTTAGTGGTCTAAGTCTTATTGTAAAAACTTCAATTCTTTCATAATGGATCTGTATTACCTTGAGGATAGCTAGATTAAATCCTCCTTAAATTTTTTACTAGTTTGGTTTTCTTGGGTTATCATATTGTTGTGTTTTTTTTACTTTTCCACATTATTTACATGATATGATTTGATTGTGTTAACCTAGATCTGAATAATTTATCTAAGTAATCACTTGGCTAAATAACTAGGTTAAACAACTTGTGTTTTAAGGGGTCTAAAAACGTACAATGTGTATTAACTAATGTATATAGGCAAGTGTTCTAGTTATCTTTGTTTGAGACATTGCACTTCAAAAGGTTTTTTTCAAATTTGAGCCATTCACTCTCCAATAGGGCACCATGTCCTTCCATTTGATTCTTGTGTTGCCTTGTTTTTTGTCATTCAACACACTTCTTCATAGCTTTATATTGGTCTCAGGCTCTCAGCCCTAACAGAATTAAGTGAAGCCTATGTGAAATTCCCCGAAACCCCCTCAAATTGATGGTGGTAAATTTATCTCTTTCTCTCTAGCACTTTGTATATTATCAAATCCAAGAAATAATAGTTTCAATCGTGAAATGGAGAAAATCATATTCCCCGTTAGTAGTTTGGTCCTCTTAATTCAAAATTTGGCCAATGATTTTGAATTCTACTTTGGCCAAAATTTGGCACTCTTAATTCTACTTTTAAGAATTCTTATGTTTACATTTGGACTATTTTCCATTTGAGTACATAAATTTCTTCAAAAAGTATGAAAACAATTTATTTTACAAAAGGATAAGGTCTACAAAATTGGAGGTATCAATACTTCAATAGGATGAGGATTGGAGGATGGATAGTTGATGTTTTTTGTTCTACTTCAATAGCCAATTCTTCTTAGCACTAGGCCTGTTCAAGATTTGACCAATACTGATGAAACCGGTTGGCACTGAACCGATTCGATCCGACCAATACAAAGCTCCATTGTTAGTGTTTGATGTGATGGTTGGTAGAGATTTAGGCATACTGAAGGCGGCCGGTGGGCAATCAGCAGCTATTTTGAACTCCAACAAGAAACCACACTGCATAGGTGTGTATATATAGTTATCTGCTATAATTTAACATATGTATAATTTATATATTGAATTACTATAGGTTTTAGTAGAGAGAAGGTGTGAAAGTGCGAGTTTGAGAGAGGCAAGGAAGAAGAAGGAGATATGGCGTTAGAGAGATATTGGGTATTAGGAAACTTTAGGGTTTTTACAAATTTTAAATCTAATACCAAAACGACATCGTTTGAACCTATATTAATTTTAATATCAGTTCCAAAAAAATGTCATTTTGGTATCAGATTTAAAAAAATAAAAAACCTGTCATTTCAATTACAAACCCTAAATATATCTAGATCCCCATTTTAGTTCCCCACCTCTCTCTCTCTCTCTCTCTCTCTCGGGCATGCGTGCACACGTTAATATTTCTCGCCTAGGCTCCTAGCAACGTCTTCGCCTCTCCTCACTCTCTCTCCCCCTTCGTATCAGCCTCATCCACTTGCTCCTAGTAGGCTTTGACTTTTGATGCTCCTCCTTGCAATGCTTTCTATCAAGTTTGTTTATGTATTTTTTTGTTTTCGATAGTTTTGTTTTATCTTTTATGGATTAGATTTAGTCTAGTTTTCTTTTTTGTGATATATAAGAAGACATTTTTTTAGAGAGATTGTGAATTTGTTTGTTTTAATTTTGTGTTTTTTTTTTTGGAATATTTGGGTTATTTAATAATTATGATGTGGTTTGGGAGAGTTAACTGCATTGTATTTGGTTCCTAAGTAAATGGAGAAATTAATCGAACTAACTACACCTTGTGTAGATCGGACTCTACTCCTTCACTGGTGAGGTGCGGTCAAGCATGAGGGGAAACCGCACCCTATAGGTGTCATGCAAAAAACACTCCTATAACCGAACCGCACCATGCACAAGCCTACTTAAGATCATGATGGCCTTGAGAAGTTCCAACCTATACTAAAATATATGGAAAAATGCCAAGACACTCCTTGAAATTTAGGCTGGGGGTCATTACACTTCCTAAACTTTTATTTTAGCCAATTTAGTTATTGAACTTTGCACAAGTGCCAAATAGAGGCATTTGTTAGACTGCCATTTAAAGAGAAGTTAGTCACTCACGTGATACACGTGTAAATAATTAAAAATCCAATTGCACTGTTTTGGAGAGAGAAACCAGAGAGAAGCCGAGAGGAGAGAGAGGGTCTTTCAAGTCTCATCCAAGCTGTAAAGTCACCAGAGTTCGAACTACAGTTGCCAATCTGGCCTTTGGAGTCGCTGACTCCGCTATTCATGGTGCTGACGTTCGATAGCCACTACTGGTTGAACTCACAGTTGATCTAGACTTTTTGTTTTGTTTTTTTTTTTTTTCTCCAATCTTTTCTTTCATTTTCTTGGCAAACTAACAGCCCTTTGATTTCATTTTTTTTTTCTCGAAAAACAATCAAGCGCTTGATTAACCTTGATGATGAACTGGTCAAAAAAAGGAAAAAAAGATATGTATTTAATGGATTTTTTTCAATTTGTCAAATAATCAAGCGTTTGCTTTCTTAGTGACGTTAATTTGTTTCAATTTGTCTCTATGTCCGTTTAATCTTTAGAGTTCGTAATGATCGTTAGCATGATTTCGTTAGATTGATTTTATTTGCATTTGGGTTGTGTTTTGGGTTTATTATTCCAAATATGAATCTCATATCTGTACTTTAGCGGTTAATTGGAACTTTCTGGTTGAAAAGTTAGATAATACACGTGCTTGATCTTAAATTGTTTTGAGTTAGATAATGGAAATTGTTATTTTCAATGCTTTAGGCCATGTTTGGATCAATTTTTTTGGTCACTCAATTTCTATCACTCATCACTCTAAAATACCATGTTTGTTTGGCATCATCACTCACTTTCCATCACTCAATATTTTTCACACTATTTGTGGGCCTCATACCTGTCACCTACTGCATCTTTTTTTTTTTTTTTTTTCCCTTTTTAGTACCCAAACTCACCGAACTTAGTGAAAAAAAAAAAAAAAATCAAATAGCCAACCCAGGAGAAGAAAGAAAAAAAAAAAGAGTCAAAAGGTGGTCAAAAGGTGCGGCTGAGTATTGTTTGTGGGTTCCCTATGTGTGTTTAATTACAATATTGCCATTGAATTATGAGTTATGGAAACTGAAAACAGCCAAAATGTGTTTTCAGTTTCCATAACTCATAACTTAAAAATCAGAAAATTGAGTGATGGAAACAAAGTTATGGAAACAGAGTTATTGTGCAGCCAAACAACCTTTTTGCTATGAGTCTCACCATTTTTGAGTTATGAGTTATGGAAACTGAGAATTGAATTACGGAAATTGATGAACCAAACACCCCCTTAGTTTGTGTGTGTGTGTGCGTGTGTGTGTGTGTGTGTTTTTTTTTTTTTTTAATGCTTCAGCCGTTTGATAATAAACGGCAATCTAACAGATGACTCTATTTGGCACTTGCGCAAAGTTTAAGGACTAAATTGGTCAAATTAAAAGTTTAGGGGTGTAATAAGCATCAACTCAAAGTTCAAGGGGTGTCTTGGTATTTTTCTCAAAATATATCAATAAAGTTTCAAAGCCTAGAAACCAAGACCAGCTCATGTAAATTTCTATTCCACCCCCCAACCTTCAAAGCCAGGGGGCCTAACATAATTTAGGGCCTAAGGCGAAAACTCTATGTAGGGCTTTTAATATGTAAATATTTATTAAACAAAATTATTTAATATTAATTAAATTAAGGTTAATTTGATACATTAAATACATAATTTGATGAATAATACCAACTAAACTAATGTTAATTTCATATAGAGTATTGAATATCATAGTTGAACTATAAATATTAATAAAAAGAAATAAAAATATATTACGATTAAAAAAGATACTTTATTTTGGATATATGACAATGCATAGTTAAGTAAAGTTGTAATCTAATTTTTATTTTTATATCTTGTTTTTAAGAGAGAGAGAGAGAGATTATTTGGTGTGTGGCTTTGTAGGATATTAGTTTACAAAAATTAAAGTCTCAAACTATTAGGAGAGTCTAATCTATAATTGATGATTTAACACATTTGCAACATCTTTTTGAAACATTTTAAGGTTTCAATTGGATAAAGGTTCTATTGGTCTCGTATGTTGAGAGTCTTAATAGATGAAAAAGAAAAATGCACTAATTAAAAGAATTATAAAATGTTCAAAATATAATATGACATTGACTCTCATTGATGAACTTCATCAATTTAACTAATGAATGTTTATATCACTTTTTTAATTAATAACATGGCAATTTATAAGCCAATAGTAAAATTTGTAGTATCCTTAACATCACTAATAAAAAAAATGAATAACCTTTTAAAAAATATATATAATTTTATAAAAATTTGGGCATTTAACCATGGGAAGTGGGGCCTTTTTCCCTAAGGGAAATTTTGTTTTTAGGTGGGGCCTTGGGCCGGCCCTGTTTAAAGCCCCTATTTTTTAAGTAACAAGTTTTGTTAGAAACTTAGAATAACCTTCAAAGCCCAAATGGAAGTTCAAGAAATTAAATACTGGATTATACTTCAAATTTTAAGCTTCAAAACAAACACACACAAACAACAAAGGCCCTTATTGTATTTCAAATTTTCAACTAACTAGTTTCTCCCAATATTCATTCTCCCACTTACCTACGTCTCTCATTATATTTTATTTTCTTTGATGAAATGGCTTCAATAGTTGGAACTTGGAAGATCATAAAGGAGGAGGTATTGTGCATGGAAGTGTATCCCTAGGGCATTTCACCATGGACTCCACCATGAAATTCTTAATTCTCCAAAATTTATTACCCTCTTGACATGCCATTGTTTCTGAACAGACCTCATTCGCTCCTAGAGGAATTGTTGGTTCAAATTTCAAGAGCTTTGAGTATTCACTTAACAAGTGAAACATGTAGTCGTAAACAAAGTCCATTTTAAGGTTCTCTTGAATGAATTTGCTTCCTGCCTCTCCAATTTCCTGTGCCTGAAATATAAGTGTTGAAGGAGATAGAATTGTGAAGAAAAACAATTATATAAAGAAATAAATAGAGTTGAAGCATGTCTAGCACCAAATAAGAAACATAGTGCATGTTGGGTCCCATTGTTGACTGTCACATTGCTTATAAGCTTACTTATCAATAAATGTAATATGTACAACTTTAATAACATAATAAATAAAGGTGATGTTAAAGATACTACAAATTTTACTCTATAAGCTTTATAAATTAATGAGTCATCAATCATAGAAAATAGAAATTAAGACATTTATTTGGGTTAAATTACTGATATGGTCATCAAATTATGTGATAAAGTTTAATCTGGTCCCTTGAGTGTTAGTTGTGTCAATTTAATCCCCCAACTATTAGTTCAATCAACTTAGTCCCATAAGTTTCAATATCAAGTAAATATCATTATGAAACTTGTCTTCTTTTAAATCTTAATGAGATTGACAAAATTAGTTAATGTAGCAAATAGAGCATAAGTTAAAAGATCTCTATAGAAAGTGTGAAAATTCTAAAGCTAAATCAACTTTCAACTATTAATTACGTTAAAATTTAAATGGGAGACATAAGGATGACATTGTGACTTGATTTTGAAAGTTGAATTATTATGTTGACACAATTAATTGTTGAGGGATAATAGATGGAGGATTAGTAAAATTGATAGTAGTTTTTGTTAGGTTATACATATTTAGGATTAAATGTCTAGATTCTTATTTTGTGTATGTTGGCAAATTGAGAATAAAAACAAGACTAGATTAGGTGTTAGACATTACTCATGATTGTACAAATCAAGATTCAAGAACATTTAAGTTGCAGAAAGGAGAGTTTAAGTTTTGTGAAGCTCGACTGATCGAAAATCATAGAAAAGGTAATTTTGTAGATGTTAAACCAGGCCCAAACCTGCGAAAACGTTTAGGGTTTTAGTCCAACACTTCTAAGTATAAAAGGAAAACCCTAACTACGTTTTGAAGACTCTTGGAAGACTTGTGAGTTATTCTTGTGAGATCTATGAGGTTTCCGTAACCTTCTAACTCTACAAGTGTCTACGAGAATGAGATCTATAATTAAGTGCTAGTGGAATCAAGTTGTTGCTACAAGATCAACAACGATTGGTGATCTGAAACCTTTGAGTGTGATATGAAACCTTTGAGTGGGATCTCAAAGTCATAAGCGTGGGAGCTTGTGTTCAACAAATCCAAGAGAGAAAAGTCTGTGGAGTTGGAGCTGCACGTGGTCGTGTTAGAAGTTCTATTGGAGGTAGCATTAGGTTTAGGAGTTAAATCTTTTGTAAACTTCAATTCTTTCTAGTAGATTTGTTTACCTTGAGGATAGTTAGGTCAAATCCTCCTCAGGTTTTTACCTTGAAACAATTAGTTTCATTGGTTTTCTTGGGTGATCATGTCATTGTGTCTTTTTCTTTTCAGCTGTGCATGATATGATATACTATTGTTTAATCTAGATCTCATAATTAATCTTAGTAACTACTTGGCTAATTCACTATGTGTAAACAATTTGTTTTAAAGGGGTCTAGACAAACAAACAGTTTTAGTATTTTTCAATTAGTTTTTTGTGATTAGTGATACATCAATAATTTGTAAGGTTTATGTAGTAAATTTTGTAGTATTCTTATCATTACTCTTTCCAAATTGTATAGCACTAGTCTACTATGTATATAACAAGCTTTCCATGAGAAAATTAGAAAAAATCGTGCTATTTCTCTAAGGAAAAATAGAAAATTAACAAAAACAATTAACACCATTTTGAGAAGGCTTTTAAACAGTGCATTTCTACATCAGTGTTCTGCATGGTTTATGTTTTTCATAATTCAAGAAAAGTGAACTGTTTTAGGAAAAGAAAGCCACCACACATGCATGTCCACATGTGGCTAAATTTGGTTGTGTCAAGAGGGGAAGAGAGTAAGAGAGGTTTACTTTGTTGGTGTGATAATTGCCCCATTTGACAGCGAGCTTAAGATCTCTGCATGTATTATTAGTTATTTTGATGGGCCAATAGTGTTGCATGGGCACCAAGCTTCTTGTGAAAAAGTCATGGTACTGAGGCATCAATAGCAAGGTCATGGAATTGCAAGCTAGAATGTACTTTTCACTCACTGACCATGTCTTTCCTTCCATGTAAATTTTATATCTTCAGATGAAAAAGCCAAATAAACAAAAAATAATATCATTAATAACACTATAAATGTATTATGACATATTTCAAAGGAAATTATAAGAAAAATGAAGAAAAATAAATTGTTGAGAAAATTAAAGAAGTGCAATATTTACCTATGGGTGCATTGGTCTTCGAGTTTTGAGTTCTTGAATCCTTGTTTAGATTCTTTTTCCCAATCCTGAATACAGAAAAAATAGTTGAAATAAATATGTTCCAAATTTCTCTCAAAAGCCTGTTTGCCTAGTACATTTTTCCTATATGTTTCTTTCACACTATCTCTTCTAAAGAGGGGGAAAAAAAACACTATTTCTACTTCCAAAATAGGATCAAACAAGATCTTTGCATAATTTCCACATATGAAATTAAGCACAATTTCACAAAGAAATAGTTCACTTGTTTCTCGATAAGATGCTCAATATCATTTAATTAAACAAATGACTCCTCGGTTACTTATTGTTTGAAGAAACCTTCCACTTCAATGGGTATTTTTTTTTTCATGAAAAGCAAAGATGAGATAACTAATCTAGTTTTTCATTAAGATAATTACACATGTTTTTCACAATTTTGACAACAAAGCATGTCAATGATGTCAGGGCTGGCCCACCGACCCTAGGCCTAGGGCCCCTACTAGAGAAACCACCACCCCCCCCCCCCCTCCCCAAAAGAGGGGGCATAAGTAATTTTTTTAAATATATATATAAATGAATTGTCACTCTCTTTTTTTTCCCTCTAACTTTAGGAATGCTTGAGAAATTGAGTGATATTATAAATATTACAAATTTTACTTCAGAGAGCTTACAAATTTTAGTGTCACCATCACAAGAAGTAATCCAAATATTCATTTATTATCTTATTGAAGTGCAACCATTCACATTCTTTTCTATATCAATTTGTAAGATTTTTGTAATAAAATTTGTGATAGCTATTAACATTTTCCCAAAAATAAATATAGATTAATATAAATCCAACCAAATCACTGCTAAGGGAATAAAAAATGCTAAATGACCACAAATTTTATTACAAAAAAAATTTCAAACTAATGTAGCAAAAATGTGATTGGTGTTGCTGAAACAATGTAATAAACGAATTTGAATTAATTAAGTTTTTTAATTGATGACGCGTCATTTTGTAAGGTTTATGGGGTAAATTTTATAATATCCCAAGCATCGCTCAAGTGAATTAATCATACTAAAAGTAAGAATAATGGGTTGTTAATAAAAATATATAATATAAAACATTTACTAAATTGATTGTTAATAAACTAAATATTATTTAGGTGATACTTAAATATGAAAACACCCATTAAATTTTTTCTTTAAGCCTGAAATTGTATTAAGCCAACCCTGTTTGATGTACAAGTATTTAATGTCTTTTCTTTTACTAAATATTCTTAGCAAAAGTTCCGGATAACTAAACAATTGACCACTCGTACTAGAATTGTATGAATGTTCCTTAAAATAAAAATCAAGGAATTCGATAAAGAAATTCACCTGGATATATAAACGAACATTCCAATCATTTTTGTTAGAGACATTGCACTTCATAAGCTCTACTCTCTTTTTGGACACATATGGATTCCCTTTCCAGAAAGCATAGGGTTTTCTATCTTTCCATTTGATCTTTTTATTGCCTTCTTTTAGGGCCTCCAACGTTGTCCCCCATGGCTTTATATCCACCTCAGGCCTAACGAAGGAAAAGTTTTGTTAATGATTTTTTTGAAACAAAAAAAAAAAAAAAAAGAATATCTATTAATCACATGAGTAAACAAAGTGGTGCAACCCCTGTTATAATTAATATTATTATTTTATAATAACCACTGTTAGAAGCTGAATCATATGAAAAAAAACAAAGTAACTTTTTTTGCAAGTTTACTTAATTAGATCAGTAAAGCTATTACAACTGGCAGGTGACTGCTGAGGCTTCACCACATCCTAGGTTTGAGTTTCCATGCGAACTGTAATCGCAATTTTTGGTAAGTCCCAGAAATCGACAGAGCCTAAAGTGTGTGTGGGTTTGGGGTCTTAAACCTCCGATTTGAGCTGGTGGTACCCATGGGCTTACCCAAATGTACCATGGGGTGTGGGACAATGACCACCACATACGAGTCCCCTTTTTTGTTTCTCAAAAAAAAAAAAAAAAAAAAGATCAGTAAAGCTATTATTATAATGTCGACCATCTTGCAAAACAATTATGGAGGTGGGTTTACTGTTTACGAGTACCTCATCTTAGGGATATACAATATTAGGTATGTGAGATTTACAAGTGTTTGTGTGTTTAATATATATGTGAAGGGAGTGTTGAATACACCTATTTTTGGAGGGAGTATTTTCTATTAACATTGCATACAACAGATCTCTCAAAATTTGTAGACCCCAATAACGCACGAGGTTCACTTGTGAGAAGCCTACTACATATAACGAGCTACGATATCATATATATATATATATATATATATATATATATATATATATATATGTATGTATATACATCCAATACATGTAAACCATCCTCACATGGAAATGGATATATGATATCATTTTCATATTCAGCAAAAAAACCTATGCCCCAAGTAACTTTTTGCAATCAAATTGTAATTAAATTTGAAAAGGAAACTTACCAACCCCAGAAGGACCAATCAGGGAAGACAATGTCTAGTGTTTCATCATCTTTACAATAATTGAACACCGGTGGCACCGACGTGGCTTTAGGCCCTTGGTGGTCGCGTTTTTTAATCACGGTTTCGTCTCCACACCAAAACATCAACTCCAAATCTGGTACCTTCCCAGGGTACAACCTCAGAAGCTGCAAAATTCCCCATATTGTAAAGACATCTCTAGTTTCATATGATCCCTTATATTTCTCAACATAAGCCTTTCCCTTTACAATAACAAGTCTAAAATTTGCATAAACTCTTCCACTTTCCACCATGTCCCTCGTGATTCCGGCACTCTTCCATGGCCGTAGATCTTCGTGAATCCACCGCATGTACTCTGGACATGCCACAGGGGATGATTCCTCTTTCTCAATTGTCACCGGGTAATTGGTTGGACATGTTAAGTTCAAATTGGAGCAATTGAGTGGGAAATCAACTTGGCCAGGGGGCTTTTTAGGACTTGGTGTGGTTACAATATCTGTTATGACAGACTTGAAAAGAAGAAGAAATTATATAAGAAAAATGTATACATTCTAATAGAAAATGCACAACAGAGAAAATTAAAGATTATACTTGTTTTCTTTAGGCGAAAACGAAAGCACCAATTATAAATTTAGTTTCTTCTATTTATTACTGTTAAATTGTTAATAGATAATTCTTTAGATTGAAATTGAATAAATTTATTGCATTTCACACTATAATTTAAGTTGGAAGCTACCAAATCTACTTATCACTTTCTTTCAAATCATGTTTTGAAAACATGATTTCAGTAAAAATTATGAGAGCGTGAAATGTATATGAAATGTGCAATAACGAGTGTATAACAAAATTTAGCCGAATTTAGGTGGGACCAGTGTATTCAAATTTTTAAACAAAGCTTTCTCCCACAAGATCCACGATATTGAAAGTCTTGTAAATATAAGGAAATATGCCTTGAATAATTACTAGGCTAGCCAATGGCGTGTAGCTTATGAGTCTTGATTAGCAAAACGGAATAAAAAAAACTTCTTTTAAGTAAAAGGTGTAGTAGTCTACAAAATTGCACTAATTGGGATTGGAATCTAAAAGCAATACATATTTAAAAATATATCATGACTTTCAATCGTTTCTTTAGACTTTAGAAATTACGAGTGAACCTAACCAATATTAACCAAAAAAAAAAAAAAATAGCCATATTATTTTTTGGGAAAATTATATATTGACACCCCCTAAAGTTTTTTTTTTTTTTTTACTGTTCTTACACTCATCTCCCCTTCCCCTTATTAAGGGGTGTGTGCACGACAATTTAAGTAGAAGGTAAATTCAAGATGTTTATAGCTTTTTTTTAATCATTTAGGAGGGGAGGAGAGTTTTATATATAACTAGTGTGTAACTCCATGCATATCATTTAAATCCAATCACAATTACACACACACACATGATTTAAAATTTAATTGGATCTAGACTTTTCACTTTTTGCACTCAATAATTCACTTGCCACAAAAATTATATATATAAAAAAAAAGATGTGACACATGGCAAAAAATTGAACTTCAATTAAAATTCAATTTAGAATCCAATTTGAAAGCTCGAAAATATGTTGAAAACACACGAGCGGTTTAGACCCCCAAATTCAAATTACGGCTTGGTTGATTTTACACTAACTTAATAACAAGTGCGGAATAGTGTAAACACAAGCGTATAAACAAACAACTACTCTAATCCATAATTTAAAGTAACTCAGCAGTAAAAATGAAATGAACAAGAGTAGGGAAGAAGGATGCAAACACAAATAACACCGAGACGTGTTATCGAAGAGGAAACCGAAGAACTCGGCGAAAAACCTCTCCGCCGCCCTCCAAGCGGAAATCGATCCACTAGACAATCAGTTGGGATACATGGATTAGCAAAAGACCCTCCAAGCCTAGTCTACCCGATGTACCTAAGCCCTCCAAGCTCCTACTCCAACAAGGCTTCTCGGAACCGTGTCTTGTCCTAGTTATCCGGATCCCGCAACAAGCTCCATGTTGCATCTGCCATTCAAGGCTCCTTCCAATGCTTCCCAGCAGCACCAAAACGTCACTCAGCACTCTCAAAGGTGTGTTAAGTGTTTTGGCTATCAACCTCTCAAAGATATGGATAAAGGAGAGGGAATGGTTGAGGAGATACCACAAGCAATTGTATA
This sequence comes from Quercus glauca, assembly GCA_023736055.1. Classification (NCBI taxonomy): domain Eukaryota; kingdom Viridiplantae; phylum Streptophyta; class Magnoliopsida; order Fagales; family Fagaceae; genus Quercus; species Quercus glauca. The sequence continues at coordinate 17,962,121 of CM043322.1, read as the reverse complement.
GAGAAAGGTGGGGAAGACAATCTCTAATTACCAATGTGTTTGGCTAGGGTTTTCTCTTTGAAGCATTCCTCAACAAATGTGAGTAATGATGGTATATGTAAGAGGGGTGCAAAAGGTGTGACTCAAAAAGTACAGGCTGGCAGAACAGCTAGTTTCGCGGGTGTCTTGCGGGAAGGCCTTACCCGCGAGATACTCGCGAGACACAGTTGTCTCCACCTGGCATGACTCTTCGCATTCCAGCATGTGCCTGGCACATGATTCACTTCGCGGGAAGCTTGGTTGCGATATGCCCGCGAGATACCCGCGAGAATCCTTCACTTCTTCAAATGCTTGAGTCTTCAACACTCTTTCTACCACACAACCCTTACATCAAGTCCCACAACAAATACAGGGTTTTAAACGATTGAACATAATTACAATCAAATTTGGCACGGAATAAAAGCCAACAAAACATAGTTGTAAATTACAACTTTACACAATTGAAATTAGACTCTTTGATTTTTGCACCTAATAATTCAATTGACACACAAATTTAAAAATTAGATGAGACATGTGGCTCAAAATTAGACTCCAATTTAGAATTTAATTGGATTTTCTCTCAGTTTTGACTATTAATATATAAATTATTTAAAATCTAATTGGATCTAGATTCTTCGGTTTTTGCACCCAATAATTCACTAGCCACAAAAATTAAAAAATTAGAAGGGACACATGACACAAAATTGAACTTTAATTAAAATTTAATTTAGAATCTAATTGAATTTAGACTTTTTGATTTTTGCACCAAATAATTCATTTGACACAGAAATTTAAAAATTATATGAGACACATGACTCAAAATTAGACATGATTTAGAATCTAGATTCTTCAGTTTTTGCACTCAATAATTTACTTGCCACAAAAATTAAAAAATTAGATAGGATACATGGTACAAAATTGAACTTCAATTTAGAATCTAATTGAATTTAGTCTCTTTGATTTTTGCATCTAATCATTCACTTGACACATAGATTTAAAAATTAGATGAAACACGTGGCGCAAAATTAAACTCCAATTTAGAATTTAATTGGATTTTCTCTCAATTTTGACTAATATATATATATATAGATTTATAGTTTTATATTAAAAAAAAAGTCTGTGTAAATAATTTACATTTTAAAAGAAGTGAGTTTCTTATTTTAAACTAAAAAAAAAAAAAAACTACGTATGATAAATTGATAATAAAAAACCTCAGTGGAGTTTAGCTTAATTTTCCTTTATTTTACTTGTCAAATCACTACGAATCACACATAAAAACCTTATTGCATCCCACTAGTTTCCACTCAGTAAATTGATAAAAATGCTACAGTTGTTCTCTATAGTTAGTCTTGGTAATAATGGAACTTAATAGATAAATTCAAATAGTCATTACTGTTAGTTATTATAAAAAATAGAAAATATCTAGGTATTCACCATGAGACTCACCTTCTTGTGAGAGGAGGAAGTATTGCTCCCTTAGCTCATGTAAGAATTTCCCATAAAAAATAGTCATAACTCATTACTATTACTTTTTATCTATTATTTTTATAATAATTTTTATTTTTCTCCCTCTCTTTCTATCCCAAAACCCAAGGTCTCTTTCTCTTTCTCTCTTCTCTTGCTAAAGCAATGGTTGACTTCAGTTGTTGGTAGTCGTCGTTGGCCGATATAGGTGTTGGGTGGCCAAACAGCCCAAACTTGACAAAGGGCAGGGTAAGTATTGATGTTTCGAGAAAAGAAGAGGATATAGCCATATCGGCAGATAGGATATATTTTAAAAAGTTGATATTTAAGATAAAGAAAGAGTAGAATTTTGGTTTAAATATAAAGATAGAGATGTGAGTGATTTAGGACATTACTATCAAGAATGGGCTTGATCAATACTGACCACAATAATCATACAGGCTTTTGGTTTATGACTTCAGAAAATGAGAAAACTCTACACTGTAACGAAGGTTATGGATATAACTTTTAAAAAGAAAAAGAAAAAAAAGAAAGAAAAAGAGGTTGTTATTAACTATGCTAATAAGCAAAGAAAAAAAAACAAACTTGGGAGTATAATAGCTAGCCTGGGGGGGACTTACCTTCTCAATCCAATAGATGAAGCTGATAACAAAGAAGAAGATAAAGATAGTTTTGGAGGCCGATCTCTTCCCAGGAGACATAAAAAAATAACCACACAATGTAGCTCCTTGTGACCAAAACCAGAAAACCGACTAAAAACAAGTTCCCATATTTATAAACAAGTTCCAATCTTCTCTTTTTTTCTTTTTTTTTTTTTAGAGAATTCCAACCTATGACGTCTACTCCTAATGATAGCTTTTCATTATTAGACCAAGACACCAATTGGTTTTCGAAATAGGCGGGAATTGAACTTCAGATCTTTTATTTAATAATAAAAAACTTTATCAATTGAGTTAACTATAACCCACCTCTCATTTTTGTTTAGATGTTAGATACACGCAGCCCAGCATTTAAAATAAATATCATGCGTCATATTTCACATCTACCTAAAAATGGAAGAATATTGCGAGATTCCTACATGTGTTGGATTTCTTTTTTCTTTTACTATCTAAAAGGTGAGAGACATTTAGTACTCATGCAAAATAATGGCTAATATTATAGAATATCTTTAATCTATCGTCTCACCTATAATCATAATCTCTAATTTATAATAATATATATAAAATTGAAGACGTTTGACTTTTGATTAGTTTCGTAATATTTTGCTACATAAGCTTCTGTGATATCATTTGTCTAAGTTCTTTATATTAAAATTGAATAAATTTATTTCATTTCACATTACAATTTAGGTTGGAAGATACCAATCTGCTTTTTTATTGATTAAAAGTTTAAAACAACATGTCATTTGTTCTCAAAAAAAAGAAGATGAAGAAAAACAACACGTGATTATTGATAAACTAGACTTTTCAGTGTAATAATATTATTTTTTATTTATTTGTTTTTTAGTTTATAATGTTTGAAAATGATGTATAAATAACTTTTTTTTTTTTTTTTTTTTTTTTTTTTTTTAAGAAAGAGGTAAGATTCATTCTCAACAAAAAAAGAAAAAAAGAAAAAAGAAAAGAGGCAAGATAACGTGAAATTATATTTAAAAATGAGATAGAGATAGCGTCCTAAGTGTTAGGCTTAATAAGAAAGATACGGCTAAAACTTAGGAACAATAAATTATTCTTTTAACTAATTTAGTTTTCACAGTGGTGCTTTTTTTTTTTTTTAGAATACTATATATTTTTAACATACGCACATGGGGAGAGGGGAGAAGGTTTTTAAAGAAATTTATAATGGTGTATATCCAAAAGGGCCTAACTTTTGGATACACGGTTTTAAACCTCTTTAACTCATACTCATTTTCCGATGTGGGATTAATCCACTGTTTTTTCTTTTGAGAATACTAAATATTTTTAACACACACACACATGGGGAGAGAGGAGAAGGTTTTCAAAGAAACTTACAGTGGTGCTAATTCCTCTTTTAGTAGTACAGTTCAATCCAAGATGCCACTCAATCATGAAGGCCATTAAAGAAATATATTACATATGTTAAGGATTGGATTCTTATGCTCCATTTGTTTTGACAGTATTGTTTTCTAAAAAATGAGTCGTTTTTTAAAATTAATTTTGAGAAAGCTATCTCATTTTCCTATGTTTGGTAGTGACCTCAAAATGAGATAGAGTTATTTTCAATGGTTTTCATATTGCCTTTTAACTCCCTTTATTTAGCATGGTGTGAAATAAAATTGTTTTTTTAGAAAATTTTAGCGGAAAAAAAAAATCTCTAAAAAATAATTGATACTTTAAATAAGTGTTTTCCATTGACCAAAGATAGTTTTCTTTTTACTAGTAATTTCTAATGTTACTAAACACTGAAAAACATGATAAACTATTTTTACAAAAAGTTTTCCATGGAAACAAACAAAAATACATACTCAAAATTATATCATGAGGGCTTTCAACCATTTCTTTAGACTTAAGAGTTAAGAGTGAATTGTCAAAATAGAGTTAAGAGTGACTTTAACCAATATTGACAAAAAAAAAAAAAAAAAAAATCACGCAAGACTAGTCATATTATTTTTCTAGAAAAATTACAGTGACCTTCTCTAAAATTATCTGTAATTACATTTACCTGCCCTAAAATGAAAATTATTTATAATGAACACCCTCCCCCCCCCCCCCCCCCCTCCTAAATAGATGAAAAAAAAGGTTTCAAAAAACTCAAATTTCCTATTAAAGGGTGTGTGAACGACAGTTTCTTCTTTTCTTTTCTTCTTCTTCTTCTTCTTCTTCTTCTTTTTTTTTTTTTTATTTTTTTTTATTTTATTTTTTTTTATAAGTTTCAACCTATAATGCCTACTTTTGTGATTTTTACTTTGTATCATTAGACCAAAACACAAATCGATTTTTGGTATAGACGGTAATTAAATCAAAATTTCTTATTCAATTATTAGAGATTTTACCAATTAAGTTAACTAAAATCCACGTGTTAATGGCAATTTAATTGGAGCGAAAAATAAGAAATTCAATAATTATTTATAGCCAAGCAATCTAGGCGTTGGGCGGCCAAATTGCTAAAGGAAGGCTAAGTGTTGGTTTTTTGAGGGGAAGGGGGGAAACTTGATAATTAATATTTTAAATGAATAAAAAATAAGAAGTGGGATATAGGATACATTTTAAAATTTTGGTTTTTATTTTTTTTTATTTTTAAGAAGAAAAAATTGGATAGTAAAAATAGAAGAAAGTATATTTTTAATTTTAATATAATTAAATTTTAGAAATTGAGATGTGAGTACTTTAAAATATGGCTATAAAGAGTGGGACTATGCAGAATTGATCACAAGAATTGATACAGGTTTTTGGTTTATGGTTGCAAGAAACTCTTGACATATCATGAAAGTTATGCAGAATGACACATCTATAGTGAATCTAATTTTTGTTTTGTTAAAAAATAGTGAATCTAATTTTTTTGCAAAATTTCTTACAAATAAGTATGGTCACCAACCAAGAAATCATTTATAATAGCTCCCAAACATCCCTATACCTTATTTAATAAATATTTGAATAAAATTGGATGGTTACCACTGGCCACTCACCAATGCCCCCACGCCTTCATAATAATAATAAAGAAGAAACAAAACCCCACTCAACGAGGAAGTATACTCTGTTACGAATGTATATTTCTTACTCCTCATAGATGTGAGGGAGAGGAAAAATGCACCCATAACAGGGTGTATTTTTCCCCACTCATGCTCATTTATATAGCAAGCAAATCATTTTTTTTTCCTATTATCTGTGTTAATAAGCAAAGAGAAACAAACAAACATATAAACAAACTTACTTGGGAGGGACATACCTTTTGAATCCAAATCCAACAGAGGGAGATGCTAACAAATGATAAGATGAAAATAGTGATGGTGGCCCATCTCTTCCTGATAGACACTGAGAAATGACCACGCAATCGAGCTCCTCGTAACCAAAACAAGAAAACCGAATGAAAATAAGTTCCCATTCCTTATACATTAACAACCAGCTTGATTTCTATCTTCCTAATTTAAAAGTGTGATAATGGTTTATTAAGAACCACTTCTTTGTCCAAATTCATCTTCTTCTTTTTTTACTTTTCTTCTAAATTTTATGCCCAATAGACTTTCTAATATGGAAAATGTTAAATGTACAATTACATAAAAGTTTACAAAATATTATGACAATAAATGCTCAATGTACTCTGAGTTTTAGTATATAAAGTTGGGTTATGCTAACGAGTGCCCTTAGGGCACTCTTTAAGAATCTATTTTAAGAAAGTTTTGACATTACTTTTATGGGAAATGAAAAAAGCTCTCAAAACATTAATTACTTTTTTTTTCTTTTCCCATAAAAACTTTCTTTAAATAAATTCTTAAAGAATGTCCTAAGCATACTCGTTAGCATTTCCCTATAAAGTTTACAAACTAATACTATGACAATAAATATAAAATTGGTCATTTAATGTGACAATAAATGTAAAGTTGTCCATTCGACTTGAATGTAAAGCTGTCTCTTGTGATTAAAAGCTTTGACTTTTTTTTAAGTTGAAAGACATTTATTGCTTGGCCGCTAGCATTGTGGGGTGTAAAGTGTAAACACTCCAAGTTGCTATTTTATGACCAAATCACTAAAAACATGCTTCATTTGGGGGTAGGTATGTATTTTTATTTTTTATTTTTACCAACTATAGCTTAGGATGTAAACTTAAAAAAATATATTTTATTCAATTCTCTCTCTCTCTCTCTCTCTCTCTCTCTCTCTCTCTCTCTCTCTGCACTTTTTCTATCTATATATTATTTAATGTTGTAGTTTATATTATTTTAATAAGTTGTATGTAAAAATAGAAACTGAAATATTGGGTGAGTTGTAAAATGTGATGATAAAATAGATAAAATAGGTTTTTAGGGTGTAAAATAGAGATTGGTATGCATCCCCGAATACTAGTGCTCTAGATGGAGTAATCTAATATAATATCTATAATTTATCATCTAATTATGTATAATCTATGGGAAAATTACACTTTACCACCCTAAATTATGACTCATGTTATACTTTGCACCTTGCCTTTAAGTTTGCTGTTAACTTGGATGAAAATTCAAAGTTTAGGATGCAAAGTGTAATAAGGAGTATAGTTTAGGGTGGTAAAATGTAATTTATATTTTGTTTTTAAAGCATTGAGAAGAGGGGCAATTAAGTCTTTTCACATGGTGTCATATTTTTCCATCCAAGTTAACAGCAAGTTTAACATCTGGGTGCAAAGTGTAAATGAGGTACAGTTTAGGGTGGTAAAGTATAATTTCTCCTAATATATATAAAATTGAAAACATTTAACTTTTGATTGATTTGATAATATTTTGCCACATAAATTTTTTCACATCATATTTCATTCAATATTTAAATCTTCCATTAGAATCTTTGTACATCTTATTTCATTTTGATGGTAAATATATTATTCAGAATACGGTTACAATAAATTCCTAATTGTAGAGTATTTAATTCTATATTCAACCACATTTATAATAAATTCTTAATAATTATCCTAATTATAAAATTTTATATTTAGACAAAATAAAAAATCTATTATATTAAAAAATTTTGCGCATTGCACTGATTATCAACTATTGTATATTATAAAAGCTAGATCTCAAAACTGATGGTTGCACAAAATAAGGGCAAGTGTCCATTTGTCATTACATATAATAATGGATAAAGTTTAGCTTCAAACATATTTTGAGCATTGGGCTCCAACCACCAATTAAAAGATGACATTTGTCATTAATATACATTGCACATGGCTCACTTAACCTAACCAATCAAGTGGATTATGTGCATTGCACATGATGGGATGCATGTTATTTTTCTATTAGTGGTTGGAGTCCAAAGCTCCAAATATGTTTGGAACCAAACATTTTCCTATAACAATGACACATGCCATCTTTTGTAAAAGTAAAGATGCATATAAGAGTATGATTAAAATAACTCCTCTAACCATTCATTAATTCCTTTTAGTCATTATCAATTAATTCTCTTCAAAAAAACACTGACAAAATTTAATAAAATGGTTATAAACTTCTAAATAAACATGCCTTTAAATGTCCACTACCGTAACTTTTTTTACCATATGTTCATTTGGGTTATTGCATTAGAGCAATTGTAACAGTTTACCTATATTTTTTTCCCTATGTGTTACTTTTCATGTTTTAGGTAACAACTTTCCTTTTCACCAACATCAAATTTCCTATCCCCAAATATAGGTGACCATTGTAACTTACATGGGTATGTGTATGAGTAAGTTAATGGGTAAATTGACGTGAAAAGTTTTGGGTGTTTGGTTACCTATTTTAGATAATTTGCTACCAATGCTCTAAACAACATGAATGAATAAAAAAGAACATATAGATTTATAATTAAGTACATTAAGATGTGAGTTTAATAAGCTTTTAATTGTCAAATATAATTTAGGTTAAAATGTAGAACCCACCTTCTATATTTTACCAAAATTCATTTCAATCTTCTAACTTTGCTTTTGTTCATTTCAATCCTCTAACTTTCAAGTTTATTCAATTAAGACTTTTTCATCAACTTTTGTTATATGTTGTGATTAATTTTCAAATTTTTTTAAAATTTTTCTTCAAATTTTTTGAATTAAAAAAATTAAATTAATGATTGAAAAAAATTTTCTAGATTTTTTTTTTCAAAAAATTGTAACAAAAGTTGACGGAAAGGCTTTAATTGAATAAATTTGAAACTTAGAGGACTGAAATGAATTCTGAAGAAACTTAAAGGATGAGTTTTGCATTTTAGCCTATAATTTATTGATGGCTGCACATTTATGGTAAAATTTAATTTATATAATTAATGGGGAGATAGATTACAAATATTATTTTTTTATTTTTTCTTTATTAAAATAATCCTAACATTTAATAATAGATGAAACTCAAAAAAGGCATTTATTGCTTCTTTTTTTAGATTTTTCCAGTACTTATTTTCCCACATTTCCACTTGCTTTATGGATTTATCCTTTCTCTCAAGAAAACCTTGTAGTGACGAAGGATCATAAGAAGGAGGCAAGGTGCATGGGGTTAAATCACTGGGAGACTTAACCATGGATTCAACCATGAATTTCTCCCATGTACCCTTAGCTGGGCAAGCCATCATTTCTGAACATAGCTCAATTGCTCCTCAAGGTATAGATGGCTTGAATTTCAAGAGCTTTGCATATTTATTTAACAATGGAAACATGTAATCATATATGTAGTCCATCTTTAGATCCTCATGTATGAAGTTGTTTGATACCTCTCCTATGGCATGAGCCTGCCAAGTTTATGAAAATAAAAGAGTTGAAAATAAATATGATTTTGTTAACACTAATTTAAACTAGTGAAAAAAGTGAAAGCATTTTCAAAAAACTTATTAAAAGGTAAAAATAGGGATATACAAATCTTTTATACCATTTTTCGTGTTCCACTAATCATAACTTGCTATGTATTTGATTTTTCGTCCCCCATATTAAGCTTTGACTATTTAATAAGGAAAGAAAAATAAATACATGGCTAGTTGTGATGGGTGGAATATAAATTGGAACACAAAAAGTAGTATAGAGAATTTGTATTCATTATGGAACTTTATATTCTATTATTAGGCCTTTATTGCATTTGTATTATAGAATTACGTATTAATATAATATACTAAGATTAATAAAAGGTTTAATATAATTTACTAATATTATATATAGAGAGAGGGTTGGGTTCAAGTTACACTTAGTGTAACTCTAAGCAATATTACACCATCCAATAACTTGTTATAAAATTCATATTTTTAAAATTCCACCATTGAATTACATGTTCTATTTGTTCTTAACATTAATGCCAATTTTTATGTCAATTGGATGTTATTTACCATTTGATTCATAAACTCATATTTTATGCGTTATTTTAAACTATAAAAACTTGAATTTAAACAATTAATTGATGACATGGCTATTAATTTTTTATTACCTTGAAATTTTGCAAGCATTGAGAATATATGAAAATAATGTAATCTAACGATAAATTTGTCAAAATTTGCATCAAATTAAAAAAATATTGAATAGTGTAACATTGCTTAAAGTTACACCTAATTTGACATAATATTATAAGATTAACCAAAACTCAAATAATTTTGATTTTATATATATCATTGAAAGCTCGAAAATGTGTTGAAAACACACGAGCGGTTTAGACCCCCAAATTCAAATTACGGCTTGGTTGATTTTACACTAACTTACTAACAAGTGCGGAATAGCGTAAACACAAGCATATAAACAAACAACTACTCTAATCCATAATTTAACGCAACTCAGCAGTAAAAATGAAATGAACAAGAGTAGGGAAGAAGGATGCAAACACAAATAACACCGAGACGTGTTATCGAAGAGGAAACCGAAGAACTCGGCGAAAAACCTCTCCGCCGCCCTCCAAGCGGAAATCGATCCACTAGACAATCAGTTGGGATACATGGATTAGCAAAAGACCCTCCAAGCCTAGTCTACCCGATGTACCTAAGCCCTCCAAGCTCCTACTCCAACAAGGCTTCTCGGAACCGTGTCTTGTCCTAGTTATCCGGATCCCGCAACAAGCTCCATGTTGCATCTGCCATTAAAGGCTTCTTCCAATGCTTCCCAGCAGCACCAAAATGTCACTCAGCACTCTCAAAGGTGTGTCAAGTGTTTGGGCTATCAACCTCTCAAAGATATGGATAATGGAGAGGGAATGGTTGAGGAGATACCACAAGCAAAAAATGTTTAGAGAAGGTGGGGAAGACAATCTCTAATTACCAAGGTGTTTGGCTAGGGTTTTCTCTCTGAAGCATCCCTCAACAATTGTGGGTAATGATGGTATATATAGTAGAGGTGCAAAAGGTGTGACTCAAAAAGTACAAGCTGGCAGAACAGCTAGTCTCGCGGGTGTCTCGCGGGAAGGCCTTACCCGCGAGATACTCGCGAGACACAGTTGTCTCCACCTGGCATGACTCTTCGCATTCCAGCATGTGCCTGGCACATGTTTCACTTCGCGGGAAGCTTGGTCGCGACATACCCGCGAAATACCCGCGAGAATCCTTCTCCTCTTCAAATGCTTGAGTCTTCAACACTCTTTCTCTCACACACCCCTTACATCAAGTCCCACAACAAATACAGGGTTTTAAACGATTGAACATGATTACAATCAAATTTGGCACGGAATAAAAGCCAACAAAAACACAGTTGTAAATTACAACTTTACAATCATCATAGATTTTTCAAATCTAACCAACTTGCTCTAGTTGAGAAATCTCAACCTAAGGATGATAGATTTAAAACCAACCTAAGGATAATAGTTGAGTTTGCACCATTTCGTTAAGCCTAATAAAAAACAAATTAATGTTTCATTCAACTATGCAACTCCATTAATTAATAAATAATTGTAACTTGTATAATTATAATTGTGGAAAGGGAGGGACCCAAACAAAAAATAAAGCTCATAGTTCTAGTTCAAGGAAAGGCAAAGGCCCATTCAAGTGCCAATCAAAGCCTGAAACATAGACGGAGTTCGAGGAAGTCAAACATGAAGATGACGCTAGTTCAAGCTAAATATGCGAGTAGAGGTCTGAGGACGAGATACGGGCATGCCCATTGTCTAAGGAGCTCGAGGAACGATAGCACCTCAGGATGCCCTAGCTGTCTGCCTGTACCCACAAGCAAGACACAATGGAAGACATCAGAGATGTGCAAATAGAGAAGAGAGGAAATATCTATAGAAGGTACCATCACCTCTACATTCAATACTCTGCACTTACTGGGTTGGTCCCATTTATGAGAAAAAGACACATGAGCAATGATTCCACAGCTCACAACACTCTCTACCACCTCCAAAAGGGTCCTAATGGGACAAGCATCCAAATTATTCCCCTAAGACGTACAGGTAGAGGGCTGAAATGTAATAGAAAAGACTATATAAGGAAAGGAACCCCTTTAGAAAAATGAATTGGCAAGTAGAAACTTGAGAAGCAAGAATTAAGTGTAAAATTGTAGAGACATATGTTAGGACATATGTGTTTACATGTTAGGAACATATGTCATATTTTATGTAAATTGGCTAATCCTTTGACAAAACGCACTCTACTTGTAATTGGGTAGTTCTAGGTGTTTTTAATACTTCAAGAAACTATGTTTCAAGATCAAGTGTTGAAGTCATCAAGTCTGTCCAAGAAAAAGCAAGTTGAAGTGCAGAATTTTTAAAGCTCGACACCTGCTCGACACCTACCTCGACACCTGCTATCTGTCGAGACTTAAAAAGTCAGAATTCCAATCTGATTTTCTTGGGATCCGTGAATGTGTTTTTGGGCCTTTTTTTCTTCTAACCCTAAACATATTTAAGGAGTGTTTTAAGAGCCGTCAACATAGACACAAGTTGCATAAGCATTGAGCAATCCTTGTTCAAGCAAATTGTGCTCTGAGACGAAGTTCTTAACCTAGATCATCTTCTTCAAGAAGTTGCTGTGTATTGTGCACCTTAGGGTTTTGTGACCAAGCATCTTCCTGATCTTCATGCATAGGATGATCTGAAGCAGCCAACCTCTCATTCTAAAGTTGGTGATTGAAGTCGCGTACTGGGATCCGCGCATCTGGTTAGTCACGTACTTGGGAGCCGTGCATCAAAGGTGGGAACTGTCGCTACAGATCAAGTCCAATTGGGTATTGGGGTAAGGGTTCAACTGTAGGTTGGTAAGGTACTGGGATTCCTTATTTGTAACCGCTTGATTTGATAATAGTGGAGTTTCGGGAGTGGTGACCTGAAATCACCCGGTGGGGTTTTTGCCGTTAGGGTTTTTCTCCATTCGTGAACAAATCATCGTGTCATTTATTTTCCGCTGCATATTTAGTTATTCGGTGATTTGTTTGTGCTGCCACGTATTTGCATGTTAAATTGATTAATTAATAACTTGGCTAAATTAATTAATTAGTTTAAATCACAAGGGGTCATTCAGTTTGTGGCCTATCAACATACATTGACTTTTCATGAACAATCCATCCTCAGACAAGCCCGATGAAGAGTTTATACAGAATTTGTGCTTCATTTGTTCATATTAAAAGTCTTATTCTTTTAACATCAAGCTTGGATCTTACTTAGCATTGCAATTGACTTAGAAAGTTCATTCTCTTACAAATTAATTGTGTTGGGCTTAAAATACTGAGAACCACTATTCTAAGTGGGCTTGGGCCATCTTTTGAGCCACTACAATAACTAATATTTCAATGTCATCAAACTAAGTCCCAAAATAGCAAAATAAATTAAAGTAATAAACTTAACCTAAGTCTTATAATTCAAAATAAATCAAACGAGCAATTTTAAATTACATATTTGTATTTAAAAATAAATTTTAATTGTGTAGGTTGGGTGAGTTACTTTGGGTTGGAAATTTTGTCAACATGAATTCCTCACAACTCGAGTTTGGAAAAAGAAAAAGAAAACAAATTAAGTTATCAACCCATGAAAAACAATTCAAATCATTGGGTTATATTGGTCCATTGGATTGGTGGATGCACACCAAAGCATTTTGAGAGAGAGAGAGAGAGAGAGAGAGAGAGAGAGAGAGGAGAGAGAGAGAGAGAGAGAGAGAGAGAGAGAGAGAGAGAGAGAGAGAGAGAGAGAGAGAGAGAGAGAACCTAGTAACAAGAAATAATAGAGCATTAATATTTTTGGGTATTTTGAGATTTTAATATTTTTAGCTATTAAGGAGGTTAAGGAATAGCTATTATGGTCATCTTAATAAGGAATAGTTATTCTTCACTTTAAAGAATAGTTATTCATAAGGAATAACTATTCATTGTAATAGAAACACAGCCAAACAATTGAATAGCTATTCCTAAGTAATAGATATTACATTACAAGGTCTATTACAGTACCTTATGTGTTGTACCTTAGGTTCCCTTTCTAAAATTAAGCCGTATGGCTATTTTGACAGAAACCCTAACGAAGTTAAAAGGCAAAACTTAGATACAGTACCTTATGTGTTGTACCTTAGGTTCCCTCTTTAAAATTAAGTCATGTGGGTATTTAATGGAGAGACCAAACGGATTTAAAAGAAAACACAGACTTCTATTTCTTAGAATTTAGGAGCTCCTAACTAGTTTGAATCTTCCTTTTTGGACCCTTCATTGATGAAGCCATGAGTTCCCTCACTTTTACCCACTGATCGAAGAGGCCAATCCTGAAGTTTGGCCACGTTGTGAATTGGGTTTGTAGATTGGAGACCCTCTTCCTTAGGTTGATATTATTGAGATCTAACGCTTGATGGGGGACCCAGTTTGTTTAACAGTAGCTTGATGGGAGACCAATTTGTTTAACAATAGGTTTGTGTTGAGATCTAACGCCTGATGGGATCCCATCACCATTCCTATTAGAGCAAGACAACCAAAATTGTTTGATTTCTATAAGGTTGTGTTTGGATGGCAATATTTGGATCTAGATTTGGATTTGAAATCTATTGATTTTAAAATTCTTTGTTTGGGTATTTTTAAACAATGAAGGGTTTGAAATTTATCATTTGAAATTCCATTGTTTGAATACCAAAATTTGGATTTGGATTTAGATTTAAGGTCAATAAAATATATTTTTTATTAGAAATAAATTTTGATTGGAATGAGTAAAGCTTGGGCAATGAAAGGGTTATTTGGGATGTGTAAAGTATATAGGGGAGATGTATATCCCTAATTGTACTCATAATTGCAACCTTATCCCATGAACTCTACAAGCATTCTAAGGTTCTATATATATGTGGGATTGCTTTACTGTTATTGTACATATTTAAGAGAAATCAAAACGATTGTGGATGACCACTTTAATACAAGAGTTTTTCAATATATATTTCTTGTTTTCTTCTTATTTAATTTTATCTATTTTTATTATTTCACAACATGTTATCAACTTGAGTTTCTACCCAATTTTGGAAAGGAAGTTGTACTCTTATTGTTCTTCAAACATCAAAGATTATTTGTTTAGTTCTCTAAACTCACTGTAAGTTTTCTTTCTAAGGAATTAGTAATTATCTTATTTATTTGTCATTACATTTTATGCTTATAATTTTAGTGATTTTTAATTGATTAAAAATTTTATGAGATTCGCGTTATATATTGTTATGAGATTCAATATATTGAGATTCACATTATGAGATTCACCTTATCATATTGTTATATATTGTTTTGAGATTCATGTTAGATTCACGTTTAATTGATTAAAAATATATTGTTAAAAATGATTAGTGATAAAACAACTCAATCATACTTATAGCTATATGTAACGTGTATTGATATACTTTGAATATATAAATATTGTTTCGTTACAATCACATGTTGAATACGTATGCGTAGTATTGTTTCTTTAAAGTTATGTATGATAAAAAAATTTAGTTTTTTAATTTCTTTCGAAATTATATATTTATATAGATGTCGCACCTTACAAAACTTGAATTTGCCGCCCCTGACATCTCGGGCAAGAATTTCTTATCATGGATCTTTGATACTAAGATTCATCTGGAAGCAATGATTCTTGAAGAGATCTATGTTGATGTAATAAATCTTGAAGACATTATTATGGATGGCAACAGAGTATCCCAGAAGGATCGTGCAAAAGCAATAATTTTTATTTATCATCATCTAAATGAAAATTGAGTACTTTACTATAAAAAACCTCTTAGGAGAAGTACAAGTTCTAGAAGAACTTGATCATTGTAAAAGCTCAATATGACATGCACTTGAAGTTGTAATAAACTAAAGGTGCAAGTGAGTATAATTAATTTGGCACTTTAAAATCAGCCCACAATTAAAATTATATGATAGAAGGCACATATATCATGTTTTGAATGCGCTTCTGCAGTAGCAAAATCGAGTACATATGTTCATTAAGTGTTATGAACTAATATCTTGTCTTCTAGTGGTGAACAAAATAATGAGTTTTTGCTGAAAACCACCAAAAGACCATGAAAATAAGTGTTATAGGTGTGGTAGGGAAAGTCATTAGTCACATATCTGACAGTTGCCTAAGCATTTGGTAGATTTGTATCAAGCCTCCCTAAAAGAAAAGGAAAAGGGAATTGAAATGAACTTTACTAATTGTAATGATCCTGAAGATCATATGAATTATCTTCATTTTTTCAATTGAAGTGGATATGACTCATCTTAATGTGTCGTCGATGGAAAATTTGATAATTTGATAAGTGATGGAGATGTCTATACAAATTAATTGTTTTCTTTTATTATATTATTGCATTGTAATAAGTATTTTTACTTTGCTATGTTTTATTTACATTTAAAATAATAAAGTTTAATTTATGTTTTGTATATATGAAGTGGCATGGGTTTTACGGGTAAAAAATTAATTCCAAGATGACTAGTGAAAATTTTTGTCTAGCAGACAATGCAACAACTTATACGATCCATAAGGATAAGAAATATTTTCAAAGTTTAATATTATGCAAAACTAATGTCAATACCATATCAAGTTCATCGAACTCAATTAAAGTCTCTGGAAGAGCGCTTATCATATTGCCAAAAGGCACAAAACTTTGTATTGGTGATGTTTTATATTCTTCTAAGTCTAGTAGAAATTTACTCAACTTTAAGGATAGACGTCATAATGGTTATCATATTGAAACCAATAATGAAGGCAATGAAGAATTTCTTTATATTACTTCAATAGTATCGGGCCAGAAGCTCATATTGGAAAAACTACCTATTTTCTCTTCTAGGTTATATTATACTACAATGAGAACGGTTGAAACAAATGTTGCAATACACCAGAAGTGTTTGGACCTAATGGTTTTTATGCTTTGGAAAGATCATCTTGGACATCCAAGATTAATAATGACGCGTCCAATTATTGAAAACTCTCACGAACTTCCCTTAAAGAACCAGAAGATTCTTTTACCTAGTGATTATCCATGTAGTGCATGTTCTCAAGGTAAATTAATTACCATACCATCATCTTCAAAGATTGTTGTTGAATGTCCATCTTTCTTAGAAAGAATTCAAGGTGATATATGTGGACCTATACATCCACCATGTGTTCCATTTAAGTATTTTATGGTTTTAATTGGTGCATCAACTAGATGGTCAAATGTGTGTCTACTTTCTACTAGGAATATTGCATTTGCTAGGCTTCTTGCTCAAGTAATTAGATTGCGAGCACAATTTCCTGATTATCCATTAGGAAAATTCATTTAGATAATGATGATGAATTCACATCTCAAGATTTTGATAACTATTGTATGTCAATTGGTATTGATGTTGAACATCCTGTTGCCTATACACATACTCAAAATGGTTTAGCTGAATCACTTATCAAAAGAGTTCAAATTATTGCTAGATCTATGCTTATGAAATCAAAATTACCCTTTTCTGCTTGGGGTCATGCTATATTACATGTTGCATCATTAGCTTGCATTAAGCCAATTGCTTATCATAAATTCTCACCATTCCAATTGGTGATTGGCCAACAACCAGATATTTTTCACTTGCGCACATCTGGTTGTGCTGTATGTGTACCTATTGCACCCCCACAACACACTAAGATCCTCAACATAGACTTGGAATTTATCTGGGTTTTGATTCCCTATCTGTCATTAAATATCTTGAGCCTCTAATTGGTGATGCTTTTAAGGCACATTTTTTAGAATTATCATTTTAATGAAACAATCTTCCCACCATTAGGGGGAGAAAAGTTGTTACCTGAAGCACGACATGCGATTACTTGGAATGTTTCTACATTATCTCATCTTAATCCTTGTACAAATCAATGTGAATTGGAAGTTTAAAGGATTATTCGTTTGTAAGGAATCACAAATCAATTACTAGATGTATTCACTAACAATAAAAAAATAGTGAAATCTAATATTTCAGCTGCTAATACTCCGGCACAGATTGAAGTCTCTATAGGACAATCAGTTAATACAACAGCAAATGAATCAAAGCCACATTTGAAGCATGGAAGACCTATCGGTGTTAAAGATAAAATTCCTCAGAAGAGAAAAGTACAAGAAAAACAAGTTGCAAGTTGCAGCCTATAAAGAGACTATACCCATGAAATAGGTCACAGAAATAGTTGATCTATCCAAACCTTATGAACAAAAATCTTTTAAAAATGAACCTCCAAAAGAGTTATCCCCTGAAGAGGATCAGGAACATGAAAATAACAAGATCTTAATACATTATGTACATACAGGAGAAATATAGAATACAAATAAAATTGTTGTTGACAACATTTTTTTCATAGAAAGTTGCCATTGATATTACTAGAAGTAATGATAATGATTATGAACCACAAACCGTCGATGAATGTCGAGGTAGAAATGATTGGCCAATGTGGAAAGAGGCGATTCAAGCAGAATTAAATTCACTAATTAAACATAAAGTTTTTGGACCTATAGTCTGAGCACCTGAAGGTGTAATGCTTGCTGGATACAAATGGGTATTTGTATGTAAACGAAATGAGAAAAATGAAATTATAAGGTACAAAGCATGACTTTTTGCACAAGGTTTCTCACAGATACCTAGTATTGATTATGAAGAAATATATGCTTCTGTAATGGATGCAATTACATTCAGATTTTTGATTAGCTTGGTGGCAAAAGAAAATTTGGATACGCGATTAATGGATGTTGTTACTGCATATATGCATGGATCATTAGATAATGATATCTACATGAAAATCTCCGAAGGATATAAAATTTCAGAAACATATAATATTACATCTCGAACTATGTATTCTATACAAAGATCCTTATATGGGGTTAAATCAATCGGAACGCATGTGGTATAATAGTCTCAGTTAATATCTTTTGAAAGAAGGATTTGAGAAAAAACCAATTTGTCCATGCGTTTTTATCAAAAAATCAAAATCTGGATTTGCTATTGTTGTAGTATACGTTGATGATTTAAATCTTATGGGGACTCCAAAAGAGTTAACAAAAACAGCAAATTGTTTAAAGAATGAATTTGAGATGAAAGATTTTGGTAAGACAAAAAATTTTCTTGGCCTGCAAATTGAACATCTTCCAAATGGAATTCTTGTTCATTAATCAACGTACATAGAAAAAGTCCTAAAGCACTTTCACATGGATAAAACTCATCATTTGAGCACTCCAATGGTGGGTCTATCACTTAATGTCAAGAAAGATAATTTTCGACCACAAGAAGATGATAAAGAAACTCTTGGTCCTGAAGTACCCTATCTTAGTGCAATTGGTGCTTTGATATATCTTGCAAATTACACACGACCTGATATAGCATTTGCAATTAACTTACTAGTAAAGTATAGTTCCGCACCAACTCGAAGATTTTGGAATGGAATTAAGCATATATTACGTTATATTCGTGGGATGACTGATTTGGGATTATTTTATCAAAATGGATCAAATCCACAGTTAGTTGGATATGTTAGTGCAGGTTACCTTTCTGATCCACACAAATGCTGATCACAAACAGGATATTTATTTACTTATGGAAATACTACTATTTCATGGAGTTCTGTTAAGCAAACAATTTTTGCTACTTCCTCAAATCATGCAAAGATTATTGCAATTCATGAAGCGAGTTGTGAATGTGTTTGGTTGAGATTGGTAATTCAACATATTCATGAAAACTGTGAATCATCATCAATTAAAAATAGTCCAACGATATTATACGAAAATAATGCCACTTGTATCACTCAAATTAGAGGAGGCTACATCAAAGGTGATAGAAACAAGCATATTGCACCAAAATTCTCTTACACACAATAGCTCCAGAAGAGTGGTGATATTGATGTCAAGCAGATACGATCATGAGATAATTTGGCCGATATGTTCACTAAGTCATTATTGACTGTGACCTTTAAGAAGATGGTGTACAACATTGGCATGCGTCGATTTAAGGAACTTTTTACCATGAACAATGGAAGTTCTATATACTCATGAGGAGAAGGAAATTTTCTAAAGGATTTGTACTGATTGTACTTTTTTCCCTCGCTAAGGTTTTTTCCCACTAGGTTTTCCTTTGCAAGGTTTTAATGAGGCAATCCTAAGACACTAGAAAGAATATTGTACTCTTTTTCCTTAGCCAAAATTTTTTTCCCCACAGGGTTTTTCTTTGGCAAGGTTTTAATGAGGCATATTCTTAGAAAATGGTCATCCAAGGGAGAGTGTCAGAAATAAATTCTGATTGGAATGCTTAAAGCTTGGGTAATGAAAGGGTTATTTGGGATGTGTAAAATCTGAAATGTGTAAAGTCTATAGGGAAGATATATATCCATAATTATACTTATAATTGTAACCTTATCCCATGAACTCTACAAGCATTCCAAGATTCTATATATGTGTGTGTGTGTGGGGGGGGGGGGGGGGGGGGGGGATTGCTTTACTATTAAGAGAAATCAAAATGATTGTGAATAACCACTTGAATACAAGAGTTTATCAATATATATTTCTTGTTTTCTTCTTATTTAGTTTGATCTATTTTTATTATTTCACAACATTTTTTTAATTATCATTTTTCTTAATCCTTCCACATTTTCATTTTAGTAATAATTTTAATAAATATATGAGGTAATGAAAAAGCCATTGACAATCCTATTGTCAAGATGAAACGTCTTGCCAACTATTGACAACTAAAATGTTCTATATCAAAATGGAGAGAGAACCCAAACGCATGGGTTTTTTTCACAACATTCAAAATCTCAAGCTAAAAAATTATTCTAAAGTTCTTAATAATTAAAAGTGGGGAACAATACTCTTTAAGAGAGGAACCATTATCTACAACAACTTCAATTAGTGGATCATTCCTACTCTTTTTTCTTTGGTAAGGCTCAGCTGCGGAATTTTGTTGATAACGAATATTAACATAGTTGTTGTGCAAAGGGAGAATTCACCTAATTTTCTCTTTTCTCAGCCATAACTTCAACTGCATCATCCAGATGTTCACCAATGCCAGTAGCTCTGTCCCTCCCACTCAAGATTTCAATGTTTTCCCAATTGTGAATAACTATGTTTTTATAAGCACTCGTTTTTGCATTTTTCTAAAAAAGAAGAAAAGAAAAGAAAAAAAAAACTTATAATAGCAAATCCCAAAAACTATTAAGCAATGAAACTTAAAAAACTATTAAGCAGTGAAACTATTAAGCGGTAAGTTAACATAATTAAACAAAACTATTGAAACCTTCTAATTTATAATAGCAAATCCCAAAAACTTAAAAATTAATCCCGAACAGTCAGTGAAACTCAGCCAAGAGGTCACTTAAAACCCAACTTTAAACACCACCAAAACCAGCAAAACATCCTTGCAAATTACCCAAAAACTCTACTGAAAGCCCTCATAAAGGCCCTTAAAATACCCTTTGTAAATCATACCAGGAAAATACCTAGAAGCAGCCCCAAAAACCCACTGAAAAAACCAGAAAACAAGCTTGAAAGAATCTTCAAAAAATATCTCTGCCTAACAAAAAAAGCCAAAAAAATCCCTCTATGACCCCTTGTGATGAATTAACCAATTAATTAGCCAAGTGAATTAATTAGGTTCAATTGCATGCAATGAGCATGGTAGCACAAACAAATCACCAATTAAACTAAGTATGTAGTAGAAAATAAATTGACAAGGTGATTTGTTTACGAATGGGAAAAACCCACGTGGCAAAAACCCCATTGGGTGATTTTTAAGGTCACCACTCCCAAGAATCCACTATTATCACAACAAGCAGTTACAAGTAAAGAAGTCCCAATACCTTATACCAACCTACAGTTGAACCCTTACCCCAATACTCAATTGGACTTGTTTTGTAGTGACAATCTCTCATTTCAATGCATGACTCCCAGTATGTGACTAACCAATTGCACGGATCCCAGTACGCGACTTCAATCACCAACTAGAGAAGGATGTTGGTTGATAAGTTCTTCAGTTCATCCAGATGATGAAGATCATGAAGTTGCTTGGTCATATAACCTTACGGTGTTCAAACATAGCAGCTTCTTGAAGAACTAGGGCAAACTAGATCTCCGGTCACACTCTTCTTCACACTTGTGAAATTTTCTCTTGTGCAACTTGTGTTACCTTTGACGGCTCTTAAAATAATCCTTATATATGTCTAGGGTTGTGAGAAAAGAAAGCCCAAACATATAATCATAGATTGGATGAAAAATAGTCCTAAAAAACTGAACTTCATAAACCTCGACGGATACCTAACTGTCAAGCTGTTGTTGAGCCACGGGATTCAAACAGCTCTTTTAGCCTCGATAGATACTGGTTGTCAAGCTTTAATGAATAACACTTTTTGACTTAAATCTTGGACAGGCTTGCATGACTTTAACACTTGAACTTGAAACAAGGTTTCTTGAAGTATCAAACACATCTTAGATCTACCAAATTACAAGTAAAGTGCATTTTTTTAAAAGCATTAGCCAATTACACAAAATAGTGACATATGTTCCTAACATGTGAAACACTTATGTCCAAACAAACACCTCGGCCTTTAATATTTTGTCAAGGCTTTCTTAATTGACAAGATTGAACTTAGGCACAACGACGTTCTTATCTGTAAAACCATTAGGAAAACAAAAAATATCATTAGCAAAGAATAATGCAAATCAAAGGAAAATTTATACACAAATATTCAAACCTAGACCTAAGACCCCACCTAGTTTTCCCTCTCTCGTCGGGCAGGAAGGCCATTGTGCCACTCCTCTGATACAATCAAGAAGTCCTTGTTTAGGCCTTTATTGGAATTGGGGAGGCACTGGATGAGCCTAACCTTAGGGTACCTAGACTTTAGGTAATACCCCTGCCCCTTTAGGTGGTGGAGGTTGTAAATCCAGTTGACATCGTGGTGGGTTAGCCCTAAGCCCATTTTTTCATTAAGGGCATCTACACTCCCTAATATTCTAAACATGTTTAGGGCACATTGAGTAGGAGCTAACCTATAAGCCCTAAGGTAGTCCCTGGTAACGGTACCTATAAGAATCCTCATCCCACCCTCTATAAAGGCAATCATTGGGATCACCACTTCTCCCTCTTGCCTTTTTTCGTGCCACTCTCCCTCCTTACAGTACCTAATGAACGCTCCAGGAGGAATCCTATACAGAGCTCTAAAACTCTCTATTCCCTCCTCAAAGTCTACCAAATGAGCGAATCTACCCATTCCTAAGAAAGACTTGAAAATACTAAGAAGATAATGAGAAGGAAGAAGAGCCAAGGAGGAAAGGACATAAAGAAAAGAAAAGTGTATAGAAAAATAAAGTGTAAAGGTCTATGAAGACTTACAGAAAGAAGAAAAGTATCCTCGGACAGGCTTTTGGTATTTGTAAGGGCACGACTGAGTTGGGAGAGTTTGTAGGTTCAGTGTATGTGTGCTAAAGCGAAATGAATGCTAAAGTGAGATGAGTGATTGATTTGAGTGGTATTTATATCAAATAGAAAGTTACAAGCGGGAAAATTACCGACCAAGTTCAAGTAGAATCCTCAGTCGTTGGATTTGCATCGCATTGTAGAACGTATGGAACATGGAGTTTTAAAAAATTAATGAGGGAGAGTCTCGAATGTCGAAGCGTCAGGAGCGGACCTTAAGCAATTAAAAAGGGCATCTGTACCGTCAGAGGTGATGTAAAAAGCGCGCGGAAGAACTATCATTATATCAAAATCCTCATTTCTTCCCGAAGAGCTAGAAAGAAGAATCTCAAGGGGCTATTTTAGGGATGTTAGGCCCAAGAGCCCATATTTATGTATATATTAGGCTAGGGGCCCAATTCGAGGACAACAGAACACTTTCATAAGGAATCGTGTTAGTAAATTAAGATGTGAAATCCGGTTAAGGTCATTTAGAAGGGCAGTCCGAGGAAGAATCCCTCTTCGGCTGAGCAAATCCGAGGTCAGAGGGTGTGGTCTACCATTAAGAGTAACATTCTGGATCATTCTATGAACGAGGATAAGTATCAGAAAGGAACAGGATAGAAAAAGGTCATGAAATATCTTAAGGAAAAGCTGCTACCACTGCATTAAATGCTCTGCGGCTAACTCTCTAGCCGCATTGATGAGGAAGTGATACTTGAATAGTAACTTTTAGCCTCGCTGCTACTACTTAAAGACTTTAGGAAGGGGTTAATGGGACAAGTATCAGCTCCAACAATCTAATCTGCAAGTGGAAGGCGAAGATGAAAGAGGAAGATAGTATAAAATGGAAGAGAGATTCTAAGAAAGGAGGATAGGGAAATTAAGAGAAAAACATTGTAGCAACCAAGAACTGAATCTGTAATCTAACTTGAGAGAAATATATAAGAACTGATCTTCTCGGACTTTGTCGAGGACGATTTTCTTTAGTTTGAATCAATCTATTTTCCTTTTTGTTAGGACATATGTGTTCACATGTTAAGAACATATGTCATATTTTATGTATATTGGCTAATCCTTTGACAAAACGCACTCTACTTGTAATTGGGTAGTTCTAGGTGTTTTTAATACTTCAAGAAACAAGGTTTCAAGATCAAGTATTGAAGTCATCAAGTCTGTCCAAGAAAAAGCAAGCTGAAGTGCACAGATTTTAAATCTCGACACCTGCTCGACACCTACCTCGACACCTGCTATCTGTCGAGAATTAAAAAGTCAGATTTCTGTTCTGATTTTCTTGGGATCCGTGAATGTGTTTTTGGGCCTTCTTTTCTTCTAACCCTAAACATATAAATGGAGTGTTTTAAGAGCCGTCAATATAGACACAAGTTGCATAAGCATTGAGCAATCCTTGTTCAAGCAAATTGTGATCTAAGACGAAGTTCTTGACCTAGTTCATCCTTCTTCAAGAAGTTGCTGTGTATGTGCACCATAGGGTTTTGTGACCAAGCATCTTCCTGATCTTCATCGCATAGGATGATCTGAAGAATTTTGCAGCCAACCTCTCTTCCTAAAGTTGGTGTTTGAAGTCGCGTACTGGGATCCGCGCATCTGGTTAGTCACGTACTTGGGAGCCGTGCATCAAAAGGGGGAACTGTCACTACAGATCAAGTCCAATTGGGTATTGGGGTAAGGGTTCAACTGTAGGTTGGTAAGGTACTTGGGATTCCTTATTTGTAACCGCTTGATTTGATAATAGTGGAGTTTCGGGAGTGATGACCTGAAAATCACCTGGTGGGGTTTTTGCCGTTAGGGTTTTCCCCATTCGTGAACAAATCACCGTGTCTTTTATTTTCCGTTGCATATTTAGTTATCCGGTGATTTGTTTGTGCTGCCACGCGTTTGCATGATAAATTAATTAATTAATAACTTGGCTAAATTAATTAATTAGTTTAAATCACAAGGGGTCATTCAATTTGTGGCCTATCAAGTGGTATCAGAGCAGGCACACTCTAATTAGGTTTAATCTTTGCTGTGTTGATCCATTGACCTCTGTTTGTCATGGCTATGACCGGCTTCAAAAGATCTATGTTTTCAAATACATCTTGTTTTTCTAATCACTATTTGTTTGAATGCCTCAGAAAACACAAGTCTAAAAGTTATTTGAATTCACTTATAATGACTATGGTAAAAGATCTCAGTTTGGCTAAGGAGAAACTAGACTGTCTCAGAATGAAAATGTGCAAAGGAGTTTGTCCGAGAAGAGTAAAAATTAAAGGCTTAGCTAGTAGAAGGCAGTTGAGAGAAAGAACCATTCCTTCTGATTTGTCATCCAAGCATGAAGTGTGTTTCATGATGAAGTCTTCATTCAAAGTAATGGATACATGCCTTTGGTATCTTGACAATGGTTGCTCAAGACACATGACTGGAGATCGATCTCTCTTCAAGATCTTTGAGCCTAAGAAAGGTGGTAATGTGACCATTGGTGATGGAAGCAAGTCACAGATTAA
Source organism: Quercus glauca (assembly GCA_023736055.1). Taxonomy (NCBI): domain Eukaryota; kingdom Viridiplantae; phylum Streptophyta; class Magnoliopsida; order Fagales; family Fagaceae; genus Quercus; species Quercus glauca. Next base: position 17,936,694 of record CM043322.1, on the reverse strand, counting down.
AAGGAAAGGAATCATATCTCTACCAGGACTGCCGGACATTGCAAATGTTCTCTATGTAGAAGGCCTAAGGGTAAATCTACTAAGCATAAGTCAGATATGTGATCAAGACTTCATGGTGCTGTTCTCAAAAGGAAAGTGTCTTGTCATGGATGAGTCCGGAAAGAAGCTCATCAATGGGGTTCGTACATTGGACAATTGTTATGGATTGGTTACTGATGCTGATATAGTGTGTAATAGCATTCGTTTGCCAAATGAAGATCTATGGCACCAACGGATGGGACATGCTAGTTACAAACATCTATCCATTGTCTCTAAGCATGAATCTGTCTTGGGGATACCAAAGCTTAGTAGAATGAGCAATGTGATATGTGGACCATGTCAACTTGGGAAATAGACAAAAGCTAAGCATCCAAGCACTCAAGCATCCGCTACCTCCAGACCGTTGGAATTGTTGCATTTAGATCTTATGGGTCCAACCAGAACTGAGTCTCTTGGTGGTAAGAGATATATCATGGCAGTGGTAGATGACTTCACCAGATACACTTGGGTCATTTTACTTCGATCCAAGTCTGATGCTCCCGAGCACATTGAGGCCTTGTGCACAAGACTGCAGAATGAAAAGAGTTTGAAGATTGATCGAATTTGAAGTGACCATGGTAAAGAATTTGAGAACTCATACATGGAATCTTTCTGCTTGAAATCAGGTATATCTCAAGAATTCTCTGCACCTATTACACCTCAACAGAATGGTGTGGTAGAAAGAAAGAATAGAGTTATTCAAGAGATGGCCAGAGCCATGTTGCATAACAAAGATGTGGCTCGAAACCTATAGGGAGAAGCCATAAACACTGCATGTCATACAGTGAATAGGGTGTACTTTAGACCCGGTACCAAAAAGACTCCCTATGAGTTGTGGAAAGGAAGAAAGCCAAATGTAAAGTATTTCAGAATCTTTGGAAGTACTTGCTTCATCTTCAAGGATAGAGAGAATGTGGGAAAGTTTGACTCCCGGAGTGATGAAGGTATATTTCTGGGCTACTCTTCTACCAGCAAGGCCTATCGGGTATACAACAAAAGGACTATGAAGGTAATGGAGACTGTAAATGTTGTCATTGATGAGTCTTCAGATTCCATTTCTAAGAAAGGCATTGATGAACTTCCCAAGGAAATTCTTCCCCCTGAACCTACGGAAGTTCAAGACATTGTTGACCGAGAACCTGCATCTCCTAATGCTCCCGGTACTCCCAGTGTTGTGGAAGAGTCTGTAGAAATTCCGACTTCACCTGATTCTGAATCTCGTCAGGGAAAAGGACCTTCCTCCAGAATTAAATTGAATCATCCTCCAGAAGTTATTGTGGGAAATTTGAATGAACTCACGTTAAGGAAACAAACAGTTGATAAATGTGTTGCTAACTTTGTGTCTTATTCTTGCTACTTGTCATAGGTTGAACCCAAGAAAGTGGAGGAAGCACTACAAGATGAAAGTTGGGTTGAAGCAATGCATGATGAACTGCTCCAGTTTCAGAGGAATGATGTTTGGACTCTTGTACCTAGACCGGAGAGCGAGCATATCATTGGTACAAAGTGGATCTTCCGCAACAAGACTGATGAAGAAGGCAATGTGATTCGAAACAAGGCTCGACTTGTGGCTCAAGGATACTCTCAAATGGAAGGAGTAGACTATGATGAAACATTTGCCCCAGTTGCTCGTATGGAGTCCATTAGAATTCTGCTTGCCCTAGCATGCCAACTGAAATTCAAACTTTATCAGATGGATGTGAAGACCGCCTTTTTGAATGGGCTACTTAAAGAGGATGTCTATATGGCTCAACCAAAAGGATTCATTGATCCACACTTTCCGGATCATGTGTTGTATCTCAAAAAGGCACTTTATAGGTTGAAGCAAGCCCCTAGAGCTTAGTATGACAGACTCACACAATATCTGGTGTCACATGGGTTCACAAGAGGAAAAGCTGACCAAACTCTCTTCATCAAAAAGGAAGATGGCGAGTTGATAGTTGCTCAAGTGTATGTTGATGACATCATCTTTGGGTCAACTAAGGATGAACTTGCTCATGACTTCTCAAAGCTCATGCAAGCCGAGTTCGAGATGAGCATGATTGGAGAGCTGACTCACTTCCTTAGATTGCAGATTCATCAGCAAGATTCAGGTATATTTCTATCTCAATCTAAGTATGCTAAGAATCTTGTGAAAAAATTTGGTTTGGATTCTGCTAGTTCTGTTCGTACCCCTATGAGCCCTAATGTTAAACTCACTGTAGATGTGTTAGGCAAGAGTGTTGATCCTTCTCTTTATAGAAGCATGATAGGTAGTCTTCTTTACCTTACTGCTAGTAGGCCTGACATTAGTTACAGTGTTGGAGTGTGTGCTAGATGTCAAGCTAATCCCAAAGAATCACATATGACTGCTTTAAAAAGAATTATAAAGTATGTCAAAACTACCGCTGAGTTCGGTGTGTGGTACAGCAAGGACACTAATAATGTCTTAGCTGGATATTCTGATGCGGATTGGGCTGGGAATGCTGATGATAGGAAGAGTACTTCGAGGGGTTTTTTTTATGTAGGCAACAATCTTGTCTCTTGGATGAGCAAAAAGCAGAACTCCATCTCCTTATTCACTGCAGAAGCTGAGTACATTGCTGCTGGTAGCTGTTGCACACAACTCCTCTGGATGCAAAAACTCCTTCGTGATTATGGTATTTGTCAAGATCATCTTACTATCTACTGTGACAATACCAGTGCCATAAACATCTCTAAGAATCCGGTTCAACATTCTCGAACCAAACACATAGAGATTCGACATCACTTCATTAGGGAGCTTGTCAAAGATGGTACTCTCACTCTTGAGTTTATTAACACCGATGATCAGAAGGCTGATTTGTTTACCAAACCTCTTGACAGCAAACGTTTTGAATTCCTTCGTCAAAACACTGATGTTATCTCTGTGGATTGATTTTCCCTCTCTTCTTCCTATTTCTCATGCATTTGCATCTAGTTTTATGCATTGTTTTGCTTTGTTAACATGTTTTTGTGTGTTTACTTTCAGTTTTGTTTATTTTGTTTTTGATATAAAATAATAATAAAAAGGAAAAAAAATTGAAAAAATACAAAAACAGTGTGTGTTTTGTGTACTTTGGTACTTGTGTACCTTGGATGGCCAATGAAACAAAGTTTTCTAAACTTTGTATCTCTTGTAGCTTAGATGAGCATCTTTATGCACAACTAAGCAAGTGAGCTTTGTGGCTCATGTTTGTGATGAGTAAGATTAGGTTATTTCTTAAACTTAACACTCATATCACTCTTTTTGACGGGTAGGACTAGAAAATCCTAAAAGAAAGGCATAAATAACCATCTCACCACTGTTACCCGCCAATCATTAATGACATCTGTATGCTTCGGCATAGCAAAAGTGTGATGTCAATGACATTTGTGTGCTTAGGCATAGCAAAATTGAAATGTCAAATATCAATGGGTATTTCTTTTCTTTCTCATAAGCCCATGCATGATATGTTTAAAAAGAAAATATGCAAAGAAATAAAAAGCAAAAAGATTAAAAATGCTTTAAAAATGATTGCAAGCGTGTATTCTAGGAGATGTGGGAGTTATAGGATGTACCTCGAAGGTGATAGTCCCCATCAAACAGTTATGATTGTGTGTGAGTTAAAGTTATTTTCTCATATCTCAGATCGTCATAACATGTATACACATATGCAATCTTGCGATGTTTTTCACACACAACACGCAATATTCTTTGCTACTTTTGATACATGTGCAGGTACAATGTGATTTGGCCATCACAAAGGTTTTACATGTGCTTTTGTATGCTTACTAAACTGTCATGACTTATTTTTGAAATATAAAATTGGTTAGACTGTTTAGTGTGTGTGTGTGTTTTTGGGAGATCCATGTGCTTAAATTTTCTTTGAGAGATGATTTTGAGAGCTTTTTATGTTGATTGGATCATGGTTGAGGTGTTTGTCTTGATTGCATTCATGTCTGTGTTTTTCACTTCTCGAAAAACTGCTTTTCACTGCTGGCTCGACACCTCCTCGACACCTTCTCGATACCTGATCATCTGTCGAGCTTCTAAGCCTTTTTCTTATCGCAATCTCGACACATCCTCGACACCTGGTGGATCGATCGAGATTTTCTCTGTCTCCTCGATACCTTCTCGACACCTAGTCGATCGATCGAGCTTCAGGTATTAGTTCAGCTGTTCTTACCTCGATACCTCCTCGACACCTTCAGCTGTCGAAGGCAAATTTCTCGATACCTTCCTCGACAGCATCCTCGATACCTCTCGACACCTCAGCTGTCGAGAATTACTGAGGTGCCTATTTAAGGAGCTGTCGCGATTTTTCTCATTCTCACTCGATCTCTCTCGATCTGTCCGAGGTCTTTTCATCTCCCAATCAAGCTTTTCTCACTCAAAGCTTCAAATCTTCATCCTTTTTGATCTTCCCTTGATTTCCTTCACCTGGTATGTTCTTTTTCCCTTTCTTTTTCATGCATTGCATATTTTAAAGCCTAGGTTTTGGGATTTTTGGAAATTTTTTGGGTTTTTCAAAATCAATGAGTTTTTATTGAAATTTTGGGTTGAATGTTCAATAAAAGATGTTTAAAATGTCATACATTGCATTCCATATGCATTAGAATGATATTTCCATGCATTTAGATGTGTGTTACTTGTATGTGTGCTGCTAGGTTTGGATTGGGCTGAGCCCATGGTGCTTTTTAAGTTTGCATGTCACATGTCCATGCATTCCCATGCATACGTACTTTTTGTTCAAGATATTATCATATTTGAACTGTTTGGAACTTTTCTGATTGTCTCCCTCTCTATCTCTTTCTCATTCTTTTACGTTAGTAGTGTCTATGGCACCCAAACGTAAATCCACTCCAGCTCGGAACCCTCTGCGTTCTGGAGCTTCCACTTCTTCTGATAATGCTCCTTTTAACCTTCGGTTCCGTGATGGAGATGCCCACAAGGCATTTACTGAGAACTTTTCTAGACGAGGTGTTCATTCGGAACACCAAGTCATTTTGGCGGACTTCGCCGACACTGACCTTCCCTCTGTCATTCACAGTAGGGGATGGGAGTCACTGTGTGACGTCCCGGTCACTTGTCCTCTCGTACTGCTTCAGGAGTTTTACTCCAATATGTACGGGATTGATCGTTCAGTACCTCTTTTTCATACTCGCGTTCGAGGTACGCGCATTGCTGTCACACCGCAGCTTGTTGCGGATGTGCTTAGGGTTCCTAGGATAGAGTCTCCTAACTATCCTACTTGTGAGCGACTGAGGACTGTGTCCAAGGATGAGCTCATTTCTGCTTTTTGTGAGTGCCATGCTGAGTGGGGTGAGCATCAGTATACATCATGTAGACCTTTTGCTAAAGGTCCTAGGTTCCTAAACATGGTGATGACTTTTGTACTTCATCCTCTCTCTCACTATAACTTTATCACAAAGCCTCGTGCTCGTTTCTTGCTATCTCTACTTGAGCATCTTACGATAGATTTTCCTTCTCACTTCATTTTCTCTATCATAGATGTTCATTTAGATTCGGCATCCCGTGATAAGCTCATCTTTCCTTCTGCTATCACGAGGATTCTACGCCATTTTTTAATCCCTTACCCTGTGTCCGACCACTTCACACACATATCTGCCATAGATGCCGCTACCGTAAAACATAGTGAGACGCAGTTTAGGTCGCGACAGCCGGATTCCACTCCTCCCTCCCGTTCGGCTCCATCCAGATCTGCTCCATCTACATCGACTCCTCTTTCTTCTTCAGGCGATGTATCTCTTGGAGATATCATGGCGCAGCTGCAGTGCATGGATGCTCGCCTCGATACACTCACCACTGAGTTGTATCAGGTGAACGTTCGTGTTGGTCGTATTGCACGACGGCAGGTGACCATGGGTGGTTTTGCTTCTGAGGCTTCTCCTCCACCACCTCCTCCAGTCGCTTCAGCTTCTGATGCTGAGGATGATGATGATGATGGAGATGCTAGCTCTACTGATGAGATGTCTACATGACACTCTACCCTTTGTCATTCGTGACAAAAAGGAGGAGTAGTTTTGGACTATGAGAGTAGTCATCTTAGGGGGAGAGTTAGTATAGGACATTTTTGATAGAGGGAGTGTTCATATTTTTTTGAGGGATGTAGTGAGGTTTTGATGTATCTTTTCTTTTCTAGTCGTGTTAGATACATTGATCTTGTATATGAGGTCTTGTGACCAGTTTTACATACATTGTACTTATCTTTCTATATATGTGGATGTATGTTTTTCTTTCACCTATCTCTTCATGTGTTGTTTCTTTTCTCTCTTTATACACATGTTCTTTATATTTGTATGCAATCTAATTAATTCTGTTTCACACAAGATGCCTTGATGAGTTTTGTTTAAAAGTGTTTCAGAAATACAGGTTGTCAAAGTCTACTTGCCATAAACTCTATTCTTGCAAAGTTTTTCAAGAGTTTGTGTTAGGATAGATTTTATTGTATTTAACAAGTGAATATGAGTTGAGTGATTTATGACTTCTCTCATATGTTCATTTGTTTGTTGTGGTTTTGTCACGGATTGCCAAAGAGGGAGATTGTTAGGACATATGTGTTCACATGTTAAGAACATATGTCATATTTTATGTATATTGGCTAATCCTTTGACAAAACGCACTCTACTTGTAATTGAGTAGTTCTAGGTGTTTTTAATACTTTAAGAAACAAGGTTTCAAGATCAAGTATTGAAGTCATCAAGTCTGTCCAAGAAAAAGCAAGCTGAAGTGCACAGATTTTAAATCTCGACACCTGCTCGACACCTACCTCGACACCTGCTATCTGTCGAGAATTAAAAAGTCAGATTTCTGTTCTGATTTTCTTGGGATCCGTGAATGTGTTTTTGGGCCTTCTTTTCTTCTAACCCTAAACATATAAATGGAGTGTTTTAAGAGCCGTCAACATAGACACAAGTTGCATAAGCATTGAGCAATCCTTGTTCAAGCAAATTGTGATCTAAGACGAAGTTCTTGACCTAATTCATCCTTCTTCAAGAAGTTGCTGTGTATGTGCACGATAGGGTTTTGTGACCAAGCATCTTCCTGATCTTCATCGCATAGGATGATCTGAAGAATTTTGCAGCCAACCTCTCTTCCTAAAGTTGGTGTTTGAAGTCGCGTACTGGGATCCACGCATCTGGTTAGTCACGTACTTGGGAGCCATGCAATAAAAGGGGGAATTGTCACTACAGATCAAGTCCAATTGAGTATTGGGGTAAGGGTTCAACTGTAGGTTGGTAAGGTACTTGGGATTCCTTATTTGTAACCGCTTGATTTGATAATAGTGGAGTTTCGGGAGTGGTGACCTGAAAATCACCCGGTGGGGTTTTTGCCGTTAGGGTTTTCCCCATTCGTGAACAAATCACCGTGTCTTTTATTTTTCGCTGCATATTTAGTTATCCGGTGATTTGTTTGTGCTGCCACGCGTTTGCATGATAAATTGATTAATTAATAACTTGGCTAAATTAATTAATTAGTTTAAATCATAAGGGGTCATTCAATTTGTGGCCTATCACTTTTCTTATCATTTGAATCCATTTTACTTGTCATCCAACTCATTAAAGCCCAGTTTTCCAACCCACTCTCTATAAATTCATTGTATTGGGCTTTTTGAGTCTAAGTTCGCCCATCACTTAGGCTAGGGACCCAAATTGTGTCCTTACAAGGAACATTAAGATGTGAGTTTAATAAGGTTTTAAATCTCAAATATAATTCTTTAATGATTGGACATTTATAGTAAAAAATTAACCTATATAATTAACGTGTAAATAAATTACAAATACTTTTATTTTTTGTTTTTTCTTTATTAAAATAATCCTAACATTTAATGAAGGCTGAAAAAAAAAAAAAAAAAGAAGGTATTTATTGCTTCTTGTTTAGATTTTTCCAATACTCATTTTCCCACATTTCCACTTGCTTTATGGATTTATCCTTTCTCTTAAGAAAACCTTGTAGTGATGAAGGATCATAAGGAGGAGGCAAGGTGCATGGGGTTAAATCACTAGGAGACTTAACCATGAATTTCTCCCATGTACCCTTAGTAGGGCAAGCCATCATTTCTGAACATTGCTCCACCGCTCCTTGAGGTATAGATGGTTTGAACTTCAAGAGCTTTGCGTATCCATTTAACAAATGAAACATGTAGTCATATGCATAGTCCATCTTTAGATCCTCCTGTATGAAGTTGCTTGCGGCCTCTCCTATGGCTTGAGCTTGCTAAGTTTATAAAAATCATAACAGTTGAAAATATAATAAATGATTTTGTTAACATGAATTTAAATTAGTGAAAAAGTGAAGGAATTTTCAAAAACTTAAAAGGTAAATATGGGTTTACAAATCCTCTATACCATTTTTCGTGTTCCCCTAATCAGAACTTGCCACGTATTTGATTTTTTTTTTTTTTTTCCATGTTAAGCTTTGGCTATTTTATAAGGAAAGATAAACAAATTCATGACAAGTTATGATTGGCAGAAAATAAAAAATTGGAACACAAAAAGTAGTATAGAGAATTTGTATTCATTATCGAACTTTATATTCCATCACTAGGCATTTATTGCATTTGTATACAAAATTACATATTATTATAATGTGTTGAGATTAGCAAAAGGTTTAAACATGAAATAAAAATAAAATTCTATTAAAAATATATACATTAGTCATCAAAAAGTCAAATAATTTTGATTTTATCATTAGACTAAGACACCAATCAGTTTTTGGTGTAGGCAATCCCCAGATTTCTTATACAACCATCATAGACTTTACCAATTGAGTTAACTAGAACCCACTCATTAATTTTTCAATCTAACCAACTTGCTGGAGTTGATAAATCTCAACCCAACTTGTGGGTGGTTGAGTTTGCACCATTTCGTTGAGCTAATAAAAAAATAATAATGTTTCATTCATCTATGCAACTCCATTATTTAATAAATAATTGTAACTTTTATAATTATGACTAATATTCCAATGTCATCAACCTAAGTCCCAAAATAGGAAAATAAATTAAAGTAATAAACTTAATCTAAGCTCATAAACAGTGGAAATTTTTTCAAGGAATAAATTAAAGTAATAAATTTAATAGTGTAGGTTGGATAGGTTACTTAGGTTGGAAATTTTTTCAACATGAATCCCACACAACTCGAGTTTGGAAAAAGAAAAAGAAAACAAATCAAGTTATCAACCCATGAAAAACAATTCAAATCGTTGGGTTAGATTGGTCCATTGATTGGTGGATGCACACCCCTTAATTAGTGAAAGCATTTTGAGAGAGAGAGAGAGAGAGAGAGAGAGAGAGACCTTTTGTGTGTGATTGTTGCCCCATTCCACGGCAAACTTAAGAGAGGTGCACTTGCTATTGTCCCTAATGGGCCAATAGTGCTCCAATGGCACCATGCCTCTAATGAAGAAATCATAATAATGAGGCCTTATGAGCAATGTCACTGAGTCACATGCTAAAACATACTTCTCACTTACTGACCATGCCCATCCGTCTATATAAATCTTATATCTGACACAAAGCACACTTTTCTCAATTAAAAAGAGGAAAAAAGAGAATAGTTAAAATGGAAATAAAATAGTTCTTTGGTCTTGTTTTTATAACTACCTGTGAGTGCATTGGTCTACTAAATTTGATTGTTTTTAACCTTGTTTAGATTCTTGCACCCAGTCCTGAAATTACAGCACATCATACAAGAAATTTTTTTTGCAACATATATTTGTAGGAGAATGATCAGCATCTGTGAGTAAATGAGAAGAATGTATATTAACCTGTACATATAGGTGAGTGTTCCAGTCATCTTTGTCTAAGATATTGCACTTCAAAAGGTAATTTCTAGTTGGAGCCACACTTGGATTCCCTCTCCAATAAGCATAGGGTACTCTATCCTTCAATTTGGTTCTTGTGTTGCCTTGTTTTATGTCCTCCAACACACTTTTCCATGGCTTTATATTGATCTCAGCCCTAACGAAATTAAGTCAAAATTATGTAAAATTTCTCCCCAAAAATTGCCCTCTTAAATCTTTTCACAACAATAGCAAATACTTTTTCACAAATAAAATTTTTCAGCTCCAATTCAATTTAAGGAATCTAATCTAAATGTTGAGAATTTAGACCCCTTAAAAACAACCAGATTGCGTAGCCTAGTTAATTAGCCAAGTTGTTACTTAGTCAAATTAAGCAGTTCTAGGTTAAAGCAATCAAATAATCATATCAAAAATATAAAGCAGCGGAATAATAAATAACACATGATATGATCACCCAGGAAACCACACGGTAAAAACCTGGGGAGGATTTGACCCACCAATCCTCAAGGCAAAACGGAATCCACTAAGAAAGAATTGAAGTTCTTACAAAAGGACTTACAAGCACCCCGTTTGACTTCCTAATGCTACCCACCAGTAAAACTTCCTGACACGACCACGCACAGGCTCCGAGTCCACGGACTACTTCTTTCTTTGAATCCCTCAATCAGCTACAAGCACCCACGCTTGATATTCTTTAAGCTCTTGAATCTGCAACTGAATGATCATCAAGGTTTTGATAATATATCCACCTTGAAAATCCTAAGTTTATGTGAAGAAAAGCTCCTTAAAGATCTCACAAGAGATTCACATAAACAGCAAATATGAGCAACAAAGACTTAGAGAGGTTTGGGTACAAAACCCTAAAAATAAAAGGAGGCGCAAGAGGCACTCTAATCTCTCTAAAAAGCTCTGAAAACCCTACCTAGGGTTAGCTTATGATGTCCTTTAAATATTGGAAAAAACGGCTTGCGATTTGGGCTTCAAACGAATAAGTTATGGCCTTTTTACGTTTGCTGATTTTGCTAATAAGTGACTTTCGATCGATCGAGTCTAATTTCTGATCGATCGAATCAGGCCGAAAGTCACTAATACTTCAGCAGCCACTTGATTCCAACTTTACAATAATTAATCAACTTTGAGCAAGCCTAAACAAGACTAAACACATTGTTTTGATCATGGTTTGCCAATATTACAAATTAGAGTTCTAAATACATAAAATCCTAAACCTTTAGAACCTAACACTAAACTCTTTATTTTAATTTCATAAATATCATTTTAAAAATAAGATCTGTTACATAATCAGAATTTAAATAAAAATTAACTAATACTATTATGAAATTTTATTTAAATTACTGATAACCTAACAAAATGTAAATTGTTTTTTTTTTATTGTAAAATAAGATTTGTTACATAATCAGCAAAAACTTTTTTGATTGTTTTTTTTTTTTTTTTAATAAATTAATTTTTAATTCTTTTATCACATATTTAGAATAAAATTACCAAAAATTATCTCTATTGATAAATACTGTACAATGAATATGATTAATATGAGATCAAAAATGTAAAAAATATTAATGAACTAACAATTTATATATTATTATTATGATTACTATTAGTTGTGCTATTATTCGTGATCTAAACTCTTTCTTTAGGCAGGTGTAATGTGAAATATTAGTATTAAAATGAGTCTTGTAACTTAAATAATTAGTATCTTCTTTTATTTTTAACAGACATGTCCAGTGTTCAATCCAATAATTAGTATCTTCTTTTATTTTTAACAGACACCCTGCTTGACTTTCTATTGCTACCCACCAATAGAACTTACTGACACGATCACGTGCAAGCTCCGAATCCACAGACTCCTTCTTTCTTGGATTCTCCACAAAATACAAGCACTCTCGCTTGTGTTTCTTTAAGCTCCAATGGCAGCAACTGAGTTGATCATCAAGGTGTTGATAATATCTCTACCTTGAAAACTCTAAGTTCATGTGAAGGAAAGCTCCTCAATGATCTCACAAGAAATTCACACAAACAGCAAAGTATGAGCAACAATACAACCAGAGCAACTCTAAAAAACGTGGCTAGGGTTTTGCCTTATATACTTAGGGCAAAAACATAAAACCCTAAATGTTTAATGAGATAGGGCTGAGTTGGAAATTCTGCAGAAAAACATTCTGGCCGACTTTCGATCAATCAAGTCTATCCTTCGATCGATCGAGCCAACCCGAAATGTACTAATACATTTGCAGCCTCTCGATTCCAACTTTACATGAATTACACAACTTTGAGCAAGCCTAAACAAGACTAAACATATTGTTTTGATCATGGTTTGCCAACATTACACATTAGAGTTCTAAATACATAAAATCCTAAGTCTTTAGAACCTAACAAACTCTCTTTTTGGCAATCCGTGACAAAACATAAATTAAAAGCTCAAAGTTTACAAATGAAAACCCTTTGCAAAAATAATGCTCATAAACACAAATCCAATCATAACTACTATCCATCAGTTGCAAGTGTAGACAGCAGCTCAATTGAATCAACCTGTACATTCCTGAAACACTCAACAAACGCATAAACGCATGTGTGACAGAAAATTAGTAAATCAACAAGTATGTAAACTAACTCTCCCCCTAAGTTAGATACAACAAAAATAAAGCATTCTTGTATGTTTCACACAACACAAAATAAAGATATATATCAATGAATATAAATCAATAAGCAGTGAACATAAGAATCATATATCAATATAAATGTATCTCCCTTAACAAAAATAGCCCCAAAAACGATATCAAAAGAAAGTATACATGGTGAAGCACCTAGATACAATCTAAACTCCCCTTAACTACAAAAACTCCTCTACAAGTCTACAAGTCTCAAAACTCTACTCTCCCTTTTTGTGACGGAATGCCAAAGGAAAATCACAAGCCATCATCAAAAGGAGGTGGTGAGGGTGAACGAAGATGCGCCAAGTCAGCTCTCAAAGCACATTGCTCATCAAGCAAGTCCATCAAAATCTGACCATGAGCTGCTTGAACGATCATGACAGTCTTCAAGGTAAGACGTACATCAAAGTCATCCGAAGGAGGTGGAGGAACATCAGCAGCACCAGTAGGATCAGCAACATCCTCGCTAGCAGGACCTGTAGAAGAAGAAGAAGGAGGTGTGGTACCAGAAGGCTCTGACCTAGGGTGTTTAGAGCCAGCTCAAAGATGAGCAGCCCTCTATCTAAGAAAAGACGCACCTATGGGAGCTATAACATGTACGGGCTCAGAAGAAGGGAAATCATCTAAATCAATATATAACAAAATCTTATGAATAAAAACAGGATGAACAAGAGCATGAGCAGAAGATGGACTCCTATAAACCTCGTTCAAAGAACAAAGAAACAAGTGAGGAAAATTGATAGTAGCATTAGTAACAAGAGCGTACAAAAACACACACCGCTTAAGAGGAATGGTGTGGAGATGAGAGATGGGCCACACAGAATGACAGGCTATCCTAAAGAGAAGATAGTGTAACTCAGATAGCTCAGCAGTAGTGATCCGAGGATTAGAACCCTACTGGATAGAAGATCTCGTGATGTATGACATGACATCATCCAAGAGTGGAGACTCATCATATGGGTAAACAGGGTGCTGGACCAAAAGAACCCCTAGAGCATCAGCCACTACATCAGGAGTAATGGTGAACTCTACAACTCGTATCCAACTCTTTACCAAAGTGTTGGAATCATAGATGCGGATAGAGATGTTTGAAAAGAACTCTTTAATCAGGGTAGCTGGAGGTGGAGGATCAGAAATATCCAGCAGAAGTAACCAGCCCCTATGCTCAAAATTTGCCCTAATGGCAGGATTAACCTCATCTAACAAAATAGAACGCTCAGCCCAAATCTTTCTCTTAAGGTTTAGCTTCTCAAGGTCTCTTGGTTTTTCTCACTGTGAAACCTCTCATGATCAAAGGGAGGAGGAGGAGGTAAAGGAATAGACCTACGAGCTTTAGTCTTCCTAGGCATGATGCTAAGAAAATGACAGAGACACACAGAAAGAACCAAAAGAATAAAAACAAAACAAAAACCAAGGGCAGACTGCAAGTTAGCACAGAAAAAAGAACAAAAATCTATATGATGCATGAATAATCAAAATGCGATGATGCATGTACTAATGCAGTAAAAGTAAGTTCAATTTTACAAAATTGGCTTGAGTAAATAGTTCATTAAAAAAAAAAAACAAAATTTAAAACCACTTGTTAAGATTTTGAGGAAAATTCGAGAAATTAATCATCACACAAGATAAAATACACATTATAATGATCAATTACATCAAATCAACAAGCCAATTGCATCAATTGAACCCAATTTGAACAAATCCCCAAATCAGATTAGAACAAACCCTAGAAATTTCAATTTCTCACAAACCATAGAATTGATCAAATTAAACCTTCAAGATCAAGTTTATAACATCCTTGAACAAAAACCCAATGATCAATTTTATAGAAAAAGGTTTGAATCATCAAAAACCCCAAAATTTGTTTAGTCTGAAAATTAACCTTCAATGCATGAAAAATGCATGAAAATTGAAAATAAATGAAAAACAAAGGGTATAATGGACATACCGGCCCTTGGAGAGAGAAAACTTGCAAGAAATTCGCCGGAAAACGACAAAAAATTGATGAGTAAGCCTTGCCAAGTCGATGAGAGAGAAAAAGGTTAGAAAAACTTTTTGAAAAGTGATTTGAACAAGTCAAAGTCGGAGTTTTAAAAAACCTTATTCGCGATATTCGATTGATCAAAAATTACATCTGATCGATCAAGTCAACCCGAGACTCATAAAACATTTTAAGCACATTTTTGATCGATCAAAAAATAGAATGGATCGATCGAAACAGGCAGAGACTTACTAAATTTTTGAAAAAGATCACAGTTTTGAAAATATCAACACAAGTTGGGCAAACAACTCCTCAAAGCATTAAAATTAATGAATAGAATGCATGAGTATGAGATGAGAATACTTTTTCAACAACCCATGTTTTGAACCTAGTTTTCCCCAAAAAAAAATTCAATCATTCTCCCTTTAAATTCTTTAAGCAACAAATATGTTGTGCATAATAACTCAAGGTATTTTCAAATTTGGTTGGTCAGACCAAAAACACACACAATAACATGTACAGTGTTTAGCAAAGAGTAACTTGTGTAGTGTGTGCTACTAGCAAAAACTTGAGATACATGTGAGGTGATATATAAATAGTAATTAATCACAAAGTCTACAAAATTCATCACATAGAATTTAAAAGAGACTATCACCTAAAAAGTTACATCATATAACTCTCACATCTCCTAGAACAAAAGCTTGCAATCATGTAAGTTTCTTGATTTTTACCTCATAACATACACACCAATTTTAATTGTTCAGAAACTTATTAAAAGCCGGGATAATGTGTTGGGTTTTAGACCCCTTAAAAACAACCAGATTGCGTAGCCTAGTTAATTAGCCAAGTTGTTACTTAGTCAAATTAAGCAATTATAGGTTAAAGCAATCAAATAATCATATTAAAAATATAATGCAGCGGAATAATAAATAACACAATGATATGATCACCCAGGAAAACCAAACCGGTAAAAAACTTGGGGAGGATTTTACCCACCGATCCTCAAGGTAAAACGGAATCCACTAAGAAAGAATTGAAGTTCTTACAAAAGGACTTACAAGCTCCCCGCTTGACTTCCTAATGCTACCCACCAGTAAAACTTTCTGACACGACCACGCGCAAGCTCCGAGTCCACAGACTACTTCTTTCTTTGAATTCCTCAATTAGCTACAAGCACCCACGCTTGATATTCTTTAAGTTCTAATGGTAGCAACCTTGTTGATCATCAAGATGTTGAAAATAATCTCTACCTTGAAAACCCTAAGTTTATGTGAAGGAAAACTCCTCAAAGATCTCACAAGAGATTCACATAAACAGCAAATATGAGCAACAAAGACTTAGAGAGGTTTGGATACACAACCCTAATAAAAGGAGGCACAAGAGGCACTCTAATCTCTCTCTCAAAAAGTCTCAAAAACGTTCTAGGGTTTTCCTTATATATAGGAGTGTTTTACTTGAACCCCAAGACGTTTAAATAGAGTTTGGGATTAGCTGGAACTCCGCAGAAAACGCATCTGACCTGAGATTCGATCGATCGAGTCTATCCTTCAATCGATCGAGCCAGGCAGAAATGCTCCAATACATCTGCAGCCACTCGATTCCAACTTTACAATATTTAATCAACTTTGAGCAAGCCTTAACAAGATTAAATACATTGTTTTGATCATGGGTTGCCAACATTACAAATTAGAGTTCTAAATACATAAAATCCTAAGACCTTAGAACCTAACATAATGTACACACCAATTTTAATTATGTGATTTGGCATCAAGCCTAATAGTACACACAATTTTAAGCATTAAGCAATTAATCCGAAGCTACACCTTATGTTTTTTTTGTACATGTGCTACACTTTCTCGAGCACAAAATCTTACGATATGCACTAAGGTGTTCATGATTGGCTAGTGAATAGTGGTGAGATGGTTATTTATGCCTTTCTCAAAAGGATCAAGTCCGATAGTCAAATAACATGTGACTTCAAGATTAAGACAAAGTGATAAACACCATAAACATCTTTCCCACACAACATGCACTACAAAGCTTTAACTAGTAAAGTGCAATAAATAAGTTCATCAAAGCTAAACAAGGTACATAAGACATGTTATGTGTAAATAAATTGACCAACCTTGTTTTCAAAAACCAAGAAAAATAATGCCAAACACAATTTTTCTTTCCTTTTTTTTTTTATTTTTTTATTATTATTTTTTTTAAAGAGAAAAAAAAAATCCTAGAATGAAATGCATGAATGTAATGCAATGCAAATCCTAGAACAAAAAAAAAAAAAAAAAAAAAAAAAAAAAAAAAAAAAAAAAAAAAAAAACAATGGTCTCAAAGAGTAGAGCAATGAAGCACAAGGAGCATGTCAGAAAGACTTAATTAGATCGAGTCTTTTGCATCCAAAACCTTTTAAATGCACCTCGGGCATTGGAGTTCCTATTCACGTTTGAGTGATTTCCAACTCCAGGATTGGAATAAAGGTTTAAAGCCTTTACCAATTCACCAATTAGTGCCATAGGATCTTGTGCTTGAGACACAGATACTTTTAGTTTGTTTGCTCTCTTAGCAGCTTGAAGCTTGTAACAGTTAGGACGTATGTGTCTAGACTTTCCACAAAAATGACAAACCCAAGCAGGTTTACGGTGCATCTTGTCCTTAGAAAGGGTAGACTCCTTAGGTTTAGACTCTTTCAGATCAACCCTAATCTTCTTAGATGGTGAAACTTCTATAGGTTTGACAACCTCACTCACAGGGGGTTTGACAGTTTCACTCACAATCTCACTCACGGAAGGTTCAGAAGAAGAAGAAGGAACAAAGTTTGTGGAATAGGGTGTAGACACAAAGATGCTTTCAACAAAACCTAAACTATATTTGTCAGAAGGATACTTTTGAACACTCAACATTTGATCAAGTTTAGAACTAACAGATCTAGCAACAGATAAATCAAGTTCTAAAGATTTAACTTTATCAATCAACAGCATATTCTCAATTTTCACATTGTTCAAAAGTTCATTAGCATCAAACAGTTTAACAAGCAAATTCTTCTTATCAAGCTCAAAAGATTCAATTTTCTTCAGGCCAAGTTCAACATTCATAGCATACTTTGCAGCAATTTTGCAAAATTTATTATAAGCCTCTTGAAGATCTGCATTCTCAGAGAGTTCCCCATCAGAAGGGTTCTCTTCAACAAACACGCTTTCATTGACTACACCAGTAGCAGTGAAAGTAATGAAGTTTCCATCCTCGTCACATCCAGACTCATCATCAGAAACCTCATTATCACTAAGGGTTACAGCCATAGCTTTGTCCTTAGACCTCAGGAATGTAGGACATTCAGATTTAACATGACCATACCCCTTGACATCCAAAACATTGAGAACCTAAAAAATTATTTGAAGATTGACCTACTTTTTCTCTAGGTTTTTCAGTGTTGCTAACCTTAGTGGGATCATTCTTCCTAAAATTTCTAGGTTCAGCAGTGTTTGTATTTCTTGCCCTTCTGTTACTATTCCTACGAAAGTTTCTAAAGTTCTTGGCAAGGTAAGCAATCTCTGTTGCAGAGAGCTCATCATCAAATCTACCAGTCTCAACATCATCAATTGACTTAAGAGCCATTGATTTGGATTTGCTAGCTTTGGGTAGGTACAACTCATAGGACTGAAGAGATCTTACAAGTTCATCAGTAGGGATGGAGTCCACATCCTTACTCTCAGTATTGGCAGCCACTTTGAGTCTAAAGTCTTCAGTTAAAGATCTAAGAATCTTCCTAACAATTTTAGGTTGATCATAGATTTCACCCAAATTATATGCAGAATTAACAATAACATTTAGTTTAGCATAGAATTCATTAAAAGTTTCATCATCAGACATCCTAATACTTTCAAATCTAGAAGTTAATTACTGCAATTTATTAATCTTGACTGCCTTTGTGCCTTCATGCACAATTTGGAGGATATTCCAAGTAGTGTGAGCAACCTCAACATTCGAGATTCTCTTAAATTCCTCCATTGAAACAGCATTAAAGATAGCATTCATAGTTTTGCTATTGAACGCAGCTTCTTCTTTTTGAGAAGTTTGCCACTCACTCACAGGAGTTATGGGCTTCTCCCATCCATACTCAACGGAATTACAAACCCTCTTATCAATGGATTTTAGGAATGCTTTCATCCTTACTTTCCAACAAAGTATAGTTATTCCCATCAAAGTGAGGAAGAATAATAAGAGAGTGTCCGTGTTCCATGACAACAGGGGTCAAAGATCAGCTCAGAGATCAAAAGATCAACAACAAGAGAGCTACCCGCTTTGATACCACTTGTTAGATTTTTAGACCCCTTAAAACAACAATTGGATTAACCTAGAGAATTAGCCAAGTGATTAACTTAGTCAATTTATGCAATTCTAGGTTATTACAATCAAACAATCATATCAAGAATATAAAGCAGCGGAAATATAAAGAACACAATGATATGATAACCTAAGAAACCAAACGGTAAAAACCTGGGGAGGATTTGACCTAGCTATCCTCAAGGTAAACTTGAATCCACTATGCGAAAGAATCGAAGTTTATACAAAAGGACTTACAAGCACCCCCGCTTGACTTCCTATTGCTACCTACTAGTAGAACTTACTAAGACGACCATGTGCAAGCTCCGAATCCACGGACTCCTTCTTTCTTGGATTCTCCACAAGATACAAGCACTCCCGCTTGTGTTTCTTTAAGCTCCAATGGCAGCAACTGAGTTGATCATTAAGGTGTTGATAATATCTTTACCTTGAAAACCCTAAGTTCATGTGAAGGAAAGCTCCTCAATGATCTTACAAGAGATTCACATAAACAGCAAAGTATGAGCAACAATACAACCAAAGTAACTCTCAAAAACATGGCTAGGGTTTTGCCCTATATATTTAGGGCAAAAACATAAAACCCTAAACATTTAATGAGATAGGGCTAAGTTGGAAATTCTGTAGAAAAAAATTCTGGCTGACTTTCGATCGATCGAGTCTATTCTTCGATCGATCGAGTCTATTCTTCGATCAATCGAGCTAGGCCGAAATGTACTAATACATTTGCAGCCTCTTGATTCCAACTTTACATGAATTACACAACTTTGAGCAAGCCTAAACAAGACTAAACATATTGTTTTGATCATGGTTTGCCAACATTACACATTAGAGTTCTAAATACATAAAATCCTAAGTCTTTAGAACCTAACAGAAAACAATGTAAATAAGAAATACACAAATACTGTTAAGGATCCTCAGACCCGTGTAAAATATTTCATTATTTTTCTTAATTATGGGTTACAATGTGTTCACTGAGATGTATTACAAGGTCCAAATAAGCTCAAAAATTACAGACTTAGATAGCTATCTAAGCCTCTAAGACTTGCAATGTTTAAATCCCTTTGAATCCAAGTATGTTTTACAGTCACTGTTTTTTAGGATACCAGGCGATATTTCCCTATTTTTTTAGAGTTTTTTACAAAGTTTTCTCAATGATTCGGTTGTGATTTTACTATTGCTGGATCCTTTTCAATGTTGACTACTTCTCCATTTTATAGTGTTACTCTAGGGTTTCGGGGTACCACTAATTCCACTCCATTATTCCCTGGGTACCAGAGCCCAAGTTGCGCTAGCCACTTTGATGACTGATACTTTCCTTGCTTCTCATAGTTTCCTTCTTTTTGTGCTGTTTTCCTAAAAGTTTCTTGCTGACTTTCTATTCTAAAATGTTTTTTAGAGGGCTGACTTCTTAATCTCTCTTGCTTCAAGACCTTACCTTTTCAGATTCAGCTTTTGGCTACCATTTCTTTTTGTCATTTTTCCTGAGTGAGTTGATTCATTCTCTGTTAGATTGAAAGTTTTCCCAACTGCTTCCTTTTGTGGTTCTTCCTCTTGGGTTTCCTGAGGTACCGCCCCTTTGTTCATAAATTGTTAGTCTCAAACTTTCTGATCCCTTTCTGCAACGTTGGGCTGTTGAGAAGGACGTGTTTGCCCTTCATTTCTTGTGCTTCTTGGTGCTCTTTTGAACTTTCTCAATCTCATCCTAGCTATATTGCTTGCCGCAAGGATCCCGAGCCTCTGGCAACCTTTGGGTATCCCAGGCCAGTTCCTTTTTCTGGGTTTCTTTTGATTTTCAAGTTTTGGCAGGCTAGGCCTATTTCCTTTCTTTCTTTCACTTGTTTTTTCTAAGGCCTATCTTCTCATGAGTTCAGGGCTTAAATCTTTTAGGCTTACCATCCTTTTCCCTTGTGGTGAGCTCAACCACTTTATTACTTCAAGATTAATTTCTTTAAAATATATTTATTTTCCTAAATTTGAAGGTTGGATTCAAGGCTTTTGTGTGAATATAGGCTTGATAAGACAAAAGTGATTGCCTTAACCGATTTTTTCGTAATTCCATTGCAAGTTTTTTTGTTACCCAAATAGAATGGTAGGTCGACTGTGTAGTCTGTGTGTAAGTTCAATTGCTACATGGCTGATGACAAAATACTGCAAGGATTAAAGAATATATAAGAATAAAGACTTACAATATCAATCTAGCCAAGAAATACCAAAGCACTGACAAGGAGGAAAAAGATAAAGACCAAACTAGCTGTTGCAACTTTCTTCTTCACTGGTAGCAAACAAGTTCCTCTGTGATAGAACATATTCAGTTTGTTTCTCATTATTTCTTTTCATGGGGCTTTTGTTGGCCTTCTTTAAAAACCTGCAAAACAAGAGCCTTGCCTTCCAAACTGTTGACTATTGATGTTACCTATTGCCAATAGGTAACATCAATAGTTACCTTTTGGAAATTTTCGAGCCTACTACCTTCACCATATAGAGTCTGATCTAATCTAATCTAATCTAATCTAATCCAAAATTATTGTTGACAAAACAGGGGACAAAAATTATTGAAGCATCTAGAGAATTTTCATCCAAAAAAGCAAGTCCATAGAACTAACCATCAATTGTAAGTCTCTTTCTTATACCCACTTGTTATGTGTGATTTGTGTATGAAAGCGAAATTCCTCTCTAGCTATGTCTTGTAGCACCCCTTGCAAGTTTCCATCAATATAAGAACTCCTTTTGAGCCTCAGCCTAAGTGAGGACAAGATTGGCAAGTCCAGTATACTCCATTGAATGTGTTTACATCACTTGCTAGTCCAAAATTATCCCTCACAGCTCATTAAGTAGTTGATGATTCTTCGGGCAATTTAGTCTTTTTCGGTGTTAAGTTGCCACTAATTGAAAGGCAGAGCTACGACTGATCGCCTTAAGGAGTATAGGCCAGAGTATTTGATTCCAAAATATTACATAAATCAGCAGATCTAGGATAATCTAAAATAACAAAATCAGAAAGGCAGGAACAGCCTTCCTTAGCAAGCTTGTCTGCGCATCTAATTCAATGTTATTTTACTTTTCAACTAACAAGCCAATTGCTCTCCCCAACACCACAGCCTACGACTGAAGTAGTAGTCATATGTAAGAAGGTCAATTCCAGTCCCCCCGGCCCATTGGCTTCTTAGAAAAAGATTTTGGACCAGGGCTGGTGCATTGGGTATTTGATAAAAGGGTGAATACAGTATATCTTCCTGTGGTTTGATTGAATTCACATTGCATATACATGATTTGAAAGTTGACACTTTACTTACCTAAGGATTCACTCCATTTGTCTCATGTAATTACATTTGTTAAAAATTTGGCCATAAACTTGGTTTTGGCATTGGCTATTGAAAGTTCAAAATGGGTATGAAACATCCTTGAATGTTTAGACCCCAATTACAAAATTACCGATTCAAGCTTTATATCAAATAGTTAATGTGCGGAATATGATAACAAGCTTATAACAGAATTGATAAACAATCTAAGCCAAATATAAACACATCCACAGCAGTAAATATAAGGCAAAGATAAAGGAAGGAAGATGCAAATACTCGGACAACACACAATGTGTTATCGAAGAGGAAACTAAAGCCCTCGGCGTAAAACCTCTCCGCCGCCCTCCAAGCGGTTAAATAATTCACTAAAGAATATAGTTGGGATACATGAACAGCAGAAGACCTTTCAAGCCTAATCTACCCAAGTACCTAAGCCCTCCAAGCTTCTTGCTCCAACGAGGTTACGCCGAACCTATTTCTTCTTTAACTTACCGGATTTCACTACTAGACCATAGCATCAACCAATGTAGATTGGTTCCTTCCTAACTGCTTCCCAACAGTACCAAATAAACTTTCTCACAGACGTGGGTGTGGTGAGATAAGGATTTGGCTAAAGGCCTCTCAAAGGTATAATAATGGAGAGGAAGGGAGTAGAGGAATTTGTAGAGTCTCTAAGGTTAAGATTGTGGATGAATCAATCTTATATTTCTCTAGGGTTTCTCTCACAAAATTCTCTCTGGAAGCTCTCTCAATATCGTGAGAATGAGGGGTATTTATACTGGAATGAGAAAAGAATGTGAAACGTCAGATTTTCCCAAACAAGGCATTTTGGCGACTTGACCTCGCGACTGCGTTAAGTCACGAGTTCAAGCCGCGAGCTAACGGCCAGGCCAGCCTGGGACTTTTGTCCTGCAGTGCAATAGCTGGCGCGACTCTTCAGTTTCTGACATGCTTGGCACGTGTGCAAACTTTTGGCGACTTGCAAGCTGTAACTCACCCGCGATATCTAGTCGCGAGACTCTGTTTTCTTGCATGCTCTTGAGCATTTCTTCACACTTTCTCACTCACTACTCTTACAAGTTTCCCACCTAAATACAGGGTTACTAAGTGTTGAATTACAAGCAAATTGGCACGGAATAAAGCCAACAAGATGGTTGATTAAATTCAACCTTACAATCTCCCCCTTTGGCTATTCCATGACAAAACTCTACAACAGACTCTAGACTTAAAGCGTGAGTTGGGAACAGTTGAACAAAACTCACTCACACCTGACTCTAGATTCTAAAACACTCTTAAACATATGAACAAGTATCTCCTGAAACATAACAACATAGCAATATCATTGTATGCAGAAACACTTGAGATGCATATGGAGCAATAAAAGTATGATCAAGCAAAATGGAATAAAGCAATAGACCATAGCAAGATCAAACAAGCAATCACTAAACAAGAGTGATCACTATGCTCATTCACAGGAATGAACATCCGGACATGCAAGGTGATAAGCTCAATTGAAGAGTATCATTTGCAAGTCCAACACTTAACCAATGCATACAAACATATATGCATCTAGGAACAATCCTACAAGGGCACAAGAGTGTTGTACTTAAGATAATGCATAGCATTAACAAGTACTAAAGCACAATGCATAAAGGCTGCATAAGCAAAGAGTTGCAAATACATGGTACAGACTATAAAAGCCAACAAAACAGCATAAGTGCATGGAAACAAACCCTTAAAGCTTACAAAAGCAACATGGGTACAAACTAAAAAAATACTTCCCTATCATATCACTCCCCCTATCATGAATCATAGGAGCTGTGATGAACTTGGAACATATATACCTGTAACCTGAAACACTTGCACAAAACACATTAAACCCTCAAGATAAAGTAAGTAATAAACGGACAAGTATAATGTAACAAGTAAATTGCTATCAAATAAACATGATGTGAAACATGTGAGCAACTTGATCAAAAACAAAACAGTCATAAAGAAATGACAGTCAAGTGATCGGTGCAAAACTGCAAGTGCACAGTATCGTAGTTTTATAGTAAAGTGATAAGAAGAGTATCGTCCTCAGGGATTGGTAACTTACTTTTGACAAATACCAAAATTATGCTAATCTCGATTTTATCTAGAGAAGTCACTAAGGTTGTTGTAATTGGAATTTAAAATAAAATCAAATTAAAGAAAATAAGCAGAGGAAAAAAAAATATGTTGTTCAAAGATCAAATTAATGAGAAGAAAACTTCTAGGAAATCGATTTCACCTAATCCCTCACTATGCTTTTCTCATCTAGCTAATTGAATTTAATTCTCTTTGTTTGTTAGCAATCTCCAATAAACATCCAAAAGCCTCTTTCGATAGTCGATTGGAAACATTCTTGTTCATCAATTTACACAAGAGTATGCAATTTAATAAAGCAAGAAAGCATTAAGACCAATGATTTTAATACTACACAGGTTCATACAAGTCTTTCGATCTCTATATTTACCTATGCCGAAATATTCAAGATCTATCCTATAATTCCCTCTTTCGACAGCAAATCACAAGATCAAAATCATCTAATTAATGGCCGGTTAATTAGAAGCACTAAACTCAGAATAAATCAGACAAACATGAAAAGAATTAATTCAAATTAACATAGAAAAGCAAGTATAGTTCGGAACTAGATTACATCGTTTTCCTAGAAATAAGAAATTTAGTTCATGCTAAAAATTAAATTCAACATAAACGAATTCACCATTATTTTTCTGAGAAGATTTGAAGGAAAAAATAAACACAAAAATCTGCTTCAGCCTCCCCTTTCTTTCTGCATAAGCTTCAGCTTCTTTTCTGCTTCAGCCCTTTCTTTCTTTTCTGTTTCAGCTTTTCTGTCTTCAGTTTCAGCCTCCAAACTTTCTGCTTCAGCCCCCCTTTTATTTTCAGCGCCTCCCTTTTATTTCTTCAGTTCAGCCCTCTTTTTTTTTCTCAGACGTGTTGCCCTTTCTCTGCTTTAGACGTGGTGCACTTTTCAACCCAAAAACGTCCTCCTTTCAGCCCAAAAGCAGTTCCTCTTTTCAGCCCAATGTCTTCTTTTATTCAGCCCAAAAACGTTGCTCCTATCAGCCCCTGTTTCAGCCCAAAACGTTGCTCTGTTTCAGCGTTTTTTCTGCTTCAGCTTTGAGCGTTTTTTTTATTTTTTTCTCCCTTCTTTTCTTTCAGTTTCGGCCCTTCTTTTTAGTGTTCAGCTGCCTCTCTTTTAGTTCAGCTGTGGTGCCCTTTTTCAGCCCAAAACATTCCTCTCTTCAGCCCAAAATTCTCTAGTTGCTTCACGTCTCTTTTATTTGGTTAAATCTTCATTTCCTTCAAATCTGCAATAACATTTAAATAACAATAATGAAGTCTAAAATCAACAAAAAATAAATAAAATTAGACTAAAGTTTAAAGTTGAGAAGTGATAAATTATGCCAAATTATGCAAGTCATCAAACACCCCCAAACTTAGAACTTTGTTTGTCCTCAAACAAAAAGAAAATAAAATAAAAGACAACTATAGACACTATCAGCTAGACCCCATAGAGAAATGTCATCACTCACCAAGCCATAATCTGAATTTAGATTTCATCACTAGTGACTTACTCTTTTAACATCAAGGATAGCAGGAAAATCAATCAAAAATTTAGCAATTTGTCAAGCAAGAGTTAAGCATTTACTTCAACCTAAAGCTGAGTCCTTGAGTGTGTGTGTGTGAAATAGTCAATTTAACTCCAAACCACCAGCAAATTCAGATAAAAGTAGAACAACTGAAATCAGAAAAATTCTCTCAAAACTTAACCCTATAAGTCCAATTTTCAGAAATCCTCTCCACTAATGTAATCAAACACCAAAATCAGAGATCAAAAGGTCTTTAATCAAGGTTATAATGACAGGCCACAAGGTGAGGGCTAAGAAAGAAATGGATATGGGAAATCAAAGCAAACTGTGAAAATACTTGGTAGAAAGAACAATAAAAGAGATATCCACAAGATCCACACCATAGCTCTT